>OX596282.1:22344100-22698021 GCA_951394225.1 Harpalus rufipes | reverse complement strand
GTAAAGACTCCACAACATACTAAACACACACACACACACACACACACACACACACACACACATACACACACACACACACACACACACACACACACATACACATCGTAAAGATGGCGGATGATGTGGACGTGAAAGCGGAGAGTGCTCTGAAAACTTTAGTTGGTGTTACCGAGAAAAGTGGAAATTTACGCAACGATTTTAAACAAGATATTCTACGAGCAGTGTCGGAATTAAGAAATGTGTTTAACAAACTAAAGAAAGAAATTAACAGTAAAAATCAACAAGTTGTCAAATTACAAAGTGATTTAAACAAAAAAGTGCAACATGCTGTGACATCCACCGGCGCGAGCCCATCCTTCTCAGCAGTTGTCAGAAACAAAGTCGGTAATGAAGAAACCAGTAAAAAATTTAAAGTATTAATAACCTCAAAGCAAAACAAAACAAGCGAAGAAATTAAAAGTAAATTAAAAGAAAAAATAGATCCAGTCGATCTAAAAGTTGGAATAAATGCGGTTAAATCGTTAACAAACGGAAAGGTACTAATAGAATCAACAACTGAGCGAGATGTAGAAGTGATCAGGACTAAAATTAATGATATTTGCAGGGAAGAATTGGAAGCGAAAGTAATAAATAAATTCGATCCAAAATTAATAATATACAACGTGCCATAATATTGAGGATATAATATGTACGCAAAATCCCGAGTTAAATCTTAAAAAAGGAGACATTATACCAAAGTTTAAATTTAAAAACAAGAACAAATCAACTAACCTAGTAATTGAAGTAAAATCTCAAACACGGCAGAAAATAAAAGGTAGTAAACTTAAAATAACGTGGAATATATGTGCTACAGAAGATTATATTTCAGTAAGCAGGTGCTTTAAATGTTGCAAATACAATCATAAAGCTACAAATTGCAAAGGAAAATTAACATGTCCAGTTTGTGCAGATGAGCATACATTGAAGGACTGCAAAGTTAACAAAGAAAAATATAAATGCATAAACTGTGTTATGTAGAATAATTTCAACAGAAAAGATAAAGTTAACGAAAATCACACAGTTCTGGATAAAAATTGTCCTTGTTACAATAGAGTTCTACTCAGAACAAAACAAAATATTAACTATTAATGGCGGTAAGACAGTTACAGAATAATAAAAAGGAAACATTAAACGCATATACTAACCGTAGGAACTATAATACAGACAGGGACACAATTAAGATATTGCAACTCAATCTTCAACACTCAAGAGCAGCTACTCAGAATCTAGTTAAAATAATGGAAGAACAAGACATAGTTTTAGCTTTCATTCAGGAACCGTATATAATCGACAATAAGCTAAGAGGGATTCCTAACAACATCAATATTTATGTACTAGGAGATGGTCCAAAGCGGGCAGCAGTTTTAGCCCGGAATAAGAAGATTGACATTATACTAATTAGCCAATTTTCAAGCGAGGATATAGTTGTAATTGATATAAATTTCAAAGGTAAAAAAATATATGCTGTTTCTGCTTACTTTGACATAAAACAAGAAATCTCAATCAATACTACTCAGCTTGAAGACATTATTAAATTTGCAGGAAATCAAGCTCTTATCATGGCATTAGACAGCAACTCGAGATCCACAGTATGGCATGATGTACTAATAAACCCGAGGGGGTTATCAATGGAAACATTTATAACAACACAAGAGATATATGTGATAAACAATTATAGTGAGCTAACGACATTTGATAACGGTAGAGGGAAAAGTAATATAGATCTTATACTAGCAAATTCTCACATTATTGCCGACGTAATAAACTGGAAAATAGAGGACGAAGAAAGTTGCTCAGACCACAGAATTATAACATACGAGGTAAAGTTGTCAAATATTAATAAAACAAAAATACAACACAACAGATGTAGGTTCATTGTAAAACAAAAAAATTGGGAGAAATTCGACAAAAATATTTATGACGAATTCTCGAAATTTATCCCACATAGATATCAAGACTTATCTACTGCAGACTTGGATATATTATTACACAGGCACTTGGAAACGGAAACAAAACTCGAGCTATTTCTAGAAAAGTATAATGCAGCATTAGATAAAGCATGCAGAAGATCATTTAAGCTTTCTAAAGGAGGCTCATTTGAAAAACATGGTAAAACAGTCCCGTGGTGGACAGACGAGTTAAGCATTATGCGCAGAAGAGTAAACGCGTTACGAAGAAAATTTCAAAGAACAAAAGAAAATGAGACCCTTAGAGAAGAAAGAAAGAAAATTTATGAAGACGAAAGAAATATATATAAAGAAAAAATCAACAAAAGTAAATTTAATTCATGGAAAGAATATTGTAATATAACAAATAAAACAAATCCATGGGGCACAGTGTACAAAATGGTAGCTGGCAAAAATAAACAAACTCTAACACTAACAACTATTAAGGATAAAAATGATCAATTCACAATGAATATTAGGAACACAGTGGAAGTCCTAATGGACGAATTCATACCGGAAGATGATGCACTTGGTGACAGAGAATACCATAAAAGAATAAAAGATGAGATCAAAGAAAAGATTAATACAGAAGATGATCATTTATTTATGCAGGAAGAAATAGGAAAATTTTTATTGAGCATGAACCCAAGGAAAGCTCCAGGGAAAGACGGCATAACAAGCGATATTCTGCTAAAAGTATTTAGAACATATCCTACATTTATTACTGAACTATATAATCAATGTCTCCAAAAGGCATATTTTCCAAAAGAATGGAAATTAGCCATAATAGTTCCGATAGCAAAACCAGGAAAAGAAAATTCGAATGAAGCTTCCAAATTCAGACCGATAAGCCTTATAAGTGTGAGCGGAAAAGTACTAGAAAAACTACTTATCAATAGAATAATGAACTACATGTATTCTAATAATTATATGAACAAAAACCAGTTCGGTTTTACGCCAAAAACAGGAACAACTGAAGCGATAATGGAACTTACAAGATATGTACACGACTGATTTCAACAAAAGAGAGTAATAATACTTGTGAGTCTAGACGTAAAAGGTGCTTTTAATGCGGCATGGTGGCCGGCTATAATTAAAACCCTAAAGGATCATAATTGTCCCAAAAACCTCTACAATTTGGCCAAAAACTATTTCAGCGATAGATCAGCAGTTTTAGAAATAAACGGAGTAAAGGTGGAAAAAACAGTAAACCGTGGTTGTCCTCAAGAGTCGTGCAGTGGCCCAGGATTTTGGAATCTTCAATATAATTCGCTTCTCAACCTAGACTTCTTAAATACAACGAAACCAATAGCATTTCCCGATGACTTGATTATTTTAACAAGCGGAAAAACAGTACTTCAAGCAGAAAATATTGCTAATATCGAATTGCAAAAAGTAACATCATGGGCAAGTAATAATAAAATAATATTTAATGACAGTAAATCGCAAGTAATGCTTGTATCTCGAGCTGCATCACTAAGGAATAAAGAAATCAATGTATATTTGAATTACGAAACACTAAAACAGGTACAAGTGATCAAATACCTGGGTATTAAATATTGACAACAAATTTCAATTCGATAATCATGTAAACTACATAACAGAAAAATGTTGCACATTAATACATGCACTATCCAAAGTGGCAAAAATAACATGGGGTATAGGACAAGAAGCCCTAGAAATAATTTACAAAGGAGCTATTGTACCAATTTTGTCATATGGGGTATCTGCCTGGAAAAGTGCTCTGAAAAAGAAGATTAACCAGAAAAAATTAAATAGAGTCCAACGACTAATAAACATAAAGATCCTAAAGGGTTATCGAACTATATCGCACGAGGCGTCATGCATATTAACCAGGAATACTCCAATAGTACTTAAATTAGAAGAAATAGCAAGAATATATGCCAAAATGAAAACTGCTGCAGAAGAAAGCCCAGAAGTAAATGAAGTAGAAGAAAGAGCAAGAAAACGTACAGTGCGTCGAGAGGAAGAAGAATATAGTGTTGAAAAGTGGCAGTTCGAGTGGGCCAATAGTGTGAATGGTGCTACAGCAAAAATATTTTTCCCCAGTGTTCGAAGTAGGCTAAATACAAATTTAATATTATGTCCAAAAATGACAACTATCCTAAGTGGTCACGGAAAAATCAAAAGTTACTTCTACAGATTCAAAATAACGGACAGTGAAGAGTGCAAGTGCGGTGCGGGCAATCAAACAGTGGAACATTTAATTTATGACTGTATGCTGCTAAATGAAGGAAGATTAACACTGATGGAAAAAATTGAAGCAAGTGGTGGAGCATGGCCTACAGCAGGAGCAGACCTAGTAGAAAAATACATGGCATACTTAATTAATTTCGTACAAGACATAGATTTTGATAATTTAATGTAAACAAGATAAACGATTAAAATTTATTAACTTATATATATATATTTCTCAAATAATATGAAATGTTAAATTAAATCTAATTAGATATAAAAAAAATGTAAATTAGTAATGTATAAGCATGTAATGTAATATGGAGCATGCTGAATAAAGATATACTTACATAAAAAATAATAAAAAAAAGCACACACACACACACACATATACACACAGACATCATTGTAAAAATGGTAAAATCGTATTATATGGACCCTAAAACGTGCTTATTCAGTAAAAACTCATCATTGAATTTTGGTGACGGAAGGTAAAAACAAAAGATTTTTGTGGGTACTAATTGATAGGTACCAATTGGGTACTAAATCGTAGTATCAATTTAGAAATTAGTAATCTGTACCTTGGTGCCAAGTTTACGCACTTCATTATTTGGCATATTTTGTATAAAAACCTGCTATACATTATTAATTCATTTTATAATCCACTACATGGCCGTTATTGTAATAAAGTTATTTGTTTGAAAACAAAGCATAACTATTTATTATTACATATATATTATTCTATAAGGGGTTTAATGAAAACTGGCAATAACATTTATTAGCTATTGTACGTCATCATCAAGAATTTATCTCATAAATGAATATACAAAATTATGATAAATTTTAAAAAATAATAGAAAATATTAATATTAAAAAACATTAAAAGTTTAATTATATTTGCCTGAATTCCGTCTTGTTATTTTCAAATGACAATGAATACAAATGTGTACATGATAGCGTAATTAATTAAACAAAAAAAAAAAAATGTTAATTAATTGTCAATGGCACGTAACCTATGCACTGTAATACGAGGAACGCATTGCTAAGAAAATGTAGGAAAAATATAAAGACTGTCACATATTCGTGTAGAAACTGTACTGAATGCAGCGAATGAAAAAAGTGAATGTGACAAATTGCAAGATAAATGCGATCTCACATCTAATATCAGGACCATTTGCCAGGAGGTAATTCTATAATTGATTATTTTTCATTAAGGTTCAGAAAAAAAGAAAGTATTAATCCGGACACAAAAAATCAAGAATAAAACAAAAGTAAACACAAATTATATAGAAACCGATCTAGTGCGGTCTTTTCATAAATATAAACAAAAGTAATAACAAAATATAACTGGCAAACAAAACCCCATCCAGTGAATAAACAATTGCCAGTGTAGGAAATAAAATGATAAATAAAGTAAACAAATCATATATTAAACCAAATTCTCTTCCTGCGTGGAATGATTTTGTTAACAAAAAAATTTGTAACTAGACATTAAATAACTAAAAAATGCATTTTTGTATCAACGCTAACATAAAAAATATACCGGGTGAATACTTGAAACCCGAACATAGCCCGTTAAAACATGAAAATTCTTTTGCGCAGGCTGTGGCTCGCCGTTTCAACTGACAATAATGTATGTGGTATCAACAGTTTCTGCATCAAATAACACCAAATACATGTAAATTTATAATATTTTAGACCCATAAAATATTTATTAAATTTATTCAATTTCTTATTAATATCGGTAGCCATTTGAACAAAATGACAAACAAATGTTTGAAATTTTATCTGTCAGTATTTGTTAGCTATATTTTTTACCTTCTGTCACCTTTAGGTAAGGAAGGTATTGTCTTTGGTTAAAAAATTTAATGATGAGTTTTTAGTGAATAAGCATGTTTTAGGGTCCCTATAATACGATTTTACCATTTTCACGATGATGTCTGTATGTATGTGTCTGTGTGTGTGACGAAAGTTTCGGATCGCATAATTTCAATACCACGATTCCAAAAATTATATTTTTTTCGTATTCTTCAAGTTTACATCCAGAACAAGAAGTGATAAGATTTTGGTTATAATTGGTCAACCGGAAGTACCCTCATTTGAAGATTTAACAGTTAAATTTTATTTATTGACATTTAATATTATTATAACTTAAAGAATAGATTATTCTCTATACGATTTCATTACATTTTATACTTCATGTTCAATAGATACAGAGTTAAAGAATTTTAAAGAAAGTAAATTTTATAATTCAGTCAGCTATGCTAAACATGGAAACTACTAATATATTCATATAATTCAAATTGACAGATGTCAGTATCAATAAAAAGTAAATTAATGTGGCAGAGATAAGGATGTTGAAGTAGATGTTGGGGAAGACACGGAAAGATACGGTAAGAAAATAACTCTAGTGTTACAAGTTTCTAGAAAGATACAAGAAAGACGATTACATTGGTTTGAACATGTCATGAGGAGAAATGAAGAATTATATTTGAACAAGAATGAGTAGTTTAGTAATAGGAGGTTGAAGAAACAGAGGAAGACCAAAGATAAGATGGAAGGACTGTACTGCGGAAGACTTGAGAGAAAAAGAAGCGAATGAGAACGACACGCAAAAATAGCGACCCCTAACGAATGGGAAAAGCTAAAGAGGAAGAAGATGTCAGCGTTCAGTGCAATTTGAATAGTTTGTTTATGAAATAATTTTACTGGAAATTTAGAATCTTTTGCAAGAAAAATTATGTATGGAATTTATACATTATACACAGGATTGACGGAAGGTATTGTGCTGGCCACAACAGATTTTTTTAATTTTAATTTCTTCTTGATATTTTGTAACAGAGTAGAAATGACTTGAAATAAAATAAATTAATAAAATATTGTAACATTTATTTATTTGGGTGAAGTGTAAAAATTAGAGGAATATTATTAATTAAAATAAAAGTTTATTAAACGATAAATAATTAAGAGTTCTGAAAGCTACTTTCAATATTTAAAATAAAAATAACTTACACTATAATTAAAGACTAATTTAAATTATTAAATACTTAAACACTAAGATTATTTATTTAAACAATTATATTTATATATCATATATTTGTTTATATGACTTTATTTATTTATTTTCTTCACCCGTAGACTATTTATTTATATCAGCAACTATTCATTGCACGTCTCGGCTGGCTTCCCTGATGGTATTTATACAGGCTGTTTCACAACTTCTGGATCAAAATAAAATGGAAGATACTACACGCTGTGCTGATCACGAATCAAAAGGATTTTTTTGAAAATTCAAAAAAATTAGTTGCGCTTATAATGGAGGGTGAATTTTTAGTGCCACTGGTTTATTTACTGTTTTGTAATATGACAGTAATGACATAAATTTAAAAATAATAGAAGCAATAACTTACCTAATATTGTATTTAATCAAATTAATTAAATGTCTGAGATGCCCATTGTCGCAGTTCGATTGTTTCTTTCGTTTGGAGATAATCGTGAGATTAATTAAAATATGCCCTACGAGTACAGTGATAGTAAGTTAGTGGACATAGTGTTAATGTATGGGGAAGCAAGACAAAATGCGCGTTTAGCCGCGCGTCTTTATGCTGAGCGGTTTCCTCAAAGACATCATCCCAATTATCGCGTGTTTACAGCGACAACTCAAAGAGAAAGAGATTCGGGAAATTTGTGTCCTCCTCTCGGAAGAGGTGGAGGTCGTGATAGGTTGCCCAATAACATTGTAAACAATAATTAAAAGAATATCGACGGATGATGGATAAATTGAAGGAAATAAAATATACTCCTTGTTGCAAACGTTTTGGATTTTTATTAATCCATCCTCAGTGCTGCTGTATTTTACTCTGTAACGATTTATTCTTCCTTTCCTCCGCAGCACTGAGGATGGATTAATAAAAATCCGAAACGTTTGCAACAAGGAGTATATTTTATTTCCTTCAATTTATCCATCATCCGTCGATATTCTTTTAATTATTACACATTTGGATACGAATTATACATCGATTGTAAACAATGTTCTAAATACCATGCATAATGACCCGACAATAAGTACCCGGAGAATATCTCGCCTTACAGTAATTCCGCATTCTATTGTGTGGAGGATTTTGAGGGAAAACAATTATCGGCCATTTCATTTTCAAAGGGTTCAAGCTCTTCCGCGACCTGATCATCATTTACGGCTAAATTTCTGCGAATGGCTTTTGGAGAAACATGCCATAGAACCAGAACACAATTTTTTCTCGAAAGTAATGTTTACCGACGAAGCGATTTGCACCAGAGATGGTGTACGAAATATGCATAATTCTCATTACTGGTCCGAACATAATCCTCATCTTACAGTCCAAAGTAATTTCCAACATCGGTTTTCGTTAAATGTTTGAGCTGGTATTATTGATGGCATATTACTTGGGCCACACATTTTATCAAACCGGATGAATGGTAACGACTATTTAATGTTTCTACAAAATAATTTGCCAGATTTATTAGAGAACGTTCCGCTAAATGTACGTCAGCGTTCGTGGTTCTTACATGACGGTGCTCCACCTCATTTCACTCGCAATATAAGACAACATTTAAACAACGTTTTTGAAGACAGGTGGATTGGCCGGGGTGGTCCTATTCCATGGCCTCCTAGGTCCCCTGACGTGAATCCACTAGATTTTTATTTTTGGGGTCATTTAAAATCTTTAGTGTACGACAACCAGACTGCTCCCGAAAATTTGGAAGAACTCAGAGAGCGAATTTTTAATAGTGCGGAGATAATTCGACAGCAAAATGGACTATTCCGGGCCTCTAACATTTCCGTAGTGCAGAGAGCAGCATTATGTGTAGCTGTGGGAGGTGATGATTTCGAACAATATTTGTAATTTTTTTGAACGCATTAGTTAAGGGTAGCTATAGGAACAATTTTTGAAAATAAAGTCTTATTTCTTACTATTATGTTTCGCTTTGGCTTCAAATAATTCCTTCCTTTTAATCAATTTGTTTCATTACAGTTGGTGCATCTGTTAAACATTCCGCAATATAACTGGTCATATTAAAGTTGTTAATTGAATATGAATTATTTTTATTTGATACCAGTGGCACTAAAAATGTACCCTTCATTATAAGTGCAACTATTTTTTTGAATTTTCAAAAATATTCTTTTGATTCGTGATCAGCACACCGTGTAGTATCTTCCATTTTATTTTGATACAGAAGTTGTGAAACACCCTCTATATCGGCGTCTTTGTCTGGAACATTCCACGCGATAACATCGAATACAAAGATTCGGGTGACCATAAGCAATTAAACAAGTCGCGGTGGGTTAACTACGCCGATGCTCGCGAAGATTGCGTCATCGTCCAGCGCGGCGGCGTTCTGGAAATATACTACTAGTGGCGGCGTTCGCTTAGTCACGGAGTCAGTGATGCACGTTACACTGCCCCTTCTTAAGAATGTTTCGTCCCGGAACAGTTCTTGATGACGAAATCTGCATGTATTACCCTTGGTGCATTTAGAAGTCTGTATACGAGAATTTCAACACCGGTATAGCGGAAGAGGATCTTTAACATGTTCCTAATAATCTTCCAATCCAAACCATCCAGTCCGCAGCCTAACTTTGGAACCGTTAGATTCAACATGTCATTCTCTAGCAGATGATCCCCCAAATCGCACAGCGAGTTCCAAAGAATGTGATACGACGGCTTCTGGTACTAGCGTGGTTTTGTAACCAGGTAGTAGATATACCTTTTATGTTCTGTATTGCTATCCCTCAGTCATAGCGTTTTCCCGACGGATGGACATTGGTTGGCCAGTTCTTGTAGTCGTCCAAATTCCGTCTTAAAGATTGAAGCTGTGCCGCGTGACATCTTTAAGTCTTAGGTCTCGAAGTTCTTTCGTCACGCCATACCGTGGCTTGTGACCAAAGGAATACTTTTCCATGAAGTTTTCAAAAGTCGATTTCTGAGCTATAAACTGCCCCACGATGGGGCTAGCCGATTAAAGTGTACTACTCTCGGCTTCCCTGTTGGTGTTTTTCTAATTCTATATATCACGTTTATTCTCTTGACTAAGCGCAATTTATGCCCAAATAAGATGTTTGCAAGAGTTTTCCCTGTTGTTTCATGCACGGATGAACGATAAGCCATCAGGAAGAGGTGAAGATGTCTATTTGGTGATTGGAGGCTATCTTCGACAAATATCGGTTGATCGTTCTGTTTATTTGTTCAACCATGCCATCGGATTGCGGTTGTAATGCAGTTGCCCTCGTTTTATTTTTCCTAATATCTTACACATATTTTGTAAAACGGCAGACTCAAAATTTCTACCCTGGTCGGAGTGAAGTTCAAGTGGTTCCCCAAATCGACATATACATTCTTTGACTAGGGTTTCAGCGACCGTGGTGACTTCCTAGTTGGGTAATGTATAGACTTCAACTCACTTGGTGAAGTAGTACATGACAATCACGATATATTTATTTCCGTGGTCAGTTTCTGGAAATGGTCCGGCTAGGTCAATCGCAATGCGCTCAAATGGACTGTTCATGTTGTATTGACGTATTAGAGCGTTTCGCCATTTAACGTCTTCCTTGCAGTTAACCCAGTAAAATTACTGGCACAATCTTTCTAAAGTTTTGTTGATTACAAAATGGCCTTCTCCAGATCCGTCATGGATCTCTTTCAACACGTCTGGTACTCTGCTCTTGGGAATAACCAACTAAGTACTCTTCTCAGTTCCATCGGCATTTTCCACCACGCGTTTTAACAAGCCATCCTCAATCACCATGGAGTCACATTGAGCCCAGTACGATTTTACACTCTGTGAGTGTGGTGTAACGTCTTCCCATATTGGTTTGCTCTCTTCTACTTTCCATTCCAATATAATTTTCAAGGTTGGGTTATTTTCTAGGTCCTTGGGTAGTCCATCAGGCTGCCAACTGTCGTCGACTACTGTTATCTTGACAATGGTGGAATATTTTCCTTCCAGTCGACTACCATGTTTGCATCCATCTTTGCATGGCCTTCTACACTATGCGTCGACATTACTTCCCTTTCTTTCAAGCTCCTTTCTCTGTCTCTCTGTGTGTCTTCCAGACGTATTAATTCTTCTTGAAGGCATCGGCGCTGCTTCCCTTTCTTTCAATTTCCTTTCTCTTTCGTCCTGCATGGCATCCGTTTTCTTTTGCAGTTTTCTGCAATATCTCTTCGGATGATCTAGTTCAGCATTATTCCAGCAGAATTTCTTTCAGCAAACACTTCACTTTCAACTCGTCCTAATCTTTCATTCAAATCTTCATGTTTTCCTTTCTCCCAGCCTCATTATATCGCACTCGCAATTGGTTACGTGACGCTTTTTTGGCAGGTTCATGATCTAATGCATATGAGAATGCGTCATCTAAAGTTTTTGGGCGGGTCAATCGCAGTGCTTGCTGAGTTTCGCTGTCTCGAACTCCGTAGATAAATGTGGCTAGGCACTCCAAAACTGTGTCAGGAGTTATAGAATGTGCGAGATAAATCAAACTGGCTATGTCGGCTTCAAATTATTGCAGGCTTTCTTTTGAACTCTGATACCGGTTCCTCAGTTGGGTCTGGTACACCTGCTCCAGATGCGCATTCCCATATCGCATATCCAATCGTTTCACTAGTTGGTCGTAGTCCTCTTGTTCTTTTTCTTTCAGCGTTTGTAAGATGTCGATAGCTTCTCCACGCAACGAGACATTCAAGCTGTAGCCTTCTCTGTGGATGTTTCGTCCACGAAGACTTTCCATCAAATTCCGTTATTTTTATATGCATTGTTGAAGTAGTATCAGGTTTTACTATTTTCCTTCCTTCCAATAGATTTGCCTCAGCTACTTCGGAATTTGACATTGATGACGATGTAATTGTAACGAACTTTTCTTGTCATTCTTATCTTCTAAATTCTTAAGGCCTTCTTCAGTATTTCCCATTAATTTTTGTTCTAAATTTTCGTCAAATTTTTGTTTTAATGTTATAGAATATTCCATTAAGTCTTCTTTAACTGCTCTGGTATTTTCCTCTGATTTTCTAGAACTCTCCTCCATTTTTTTTCTAATGTTTGCTTCGGAATTCTAGAATTTTCGTCATTTTCTGTCTTAATATTCTAGAAGTTTCTGTCAAATCTTCTTTTAATGTTTTGGAATTCTCTTCCAATTTTTGTTGGAGTGTTCTAGAATTTACTTCTAATTTTTGTTCGAGTGTTCTAGAATTTTCTTCTGCTCTTCTAGAACATTTTGCTATAAGTTTACCAATATCACACTGAATTTCGAGTAAGTATTCGTCAGGATTTTCACCAGCGTCGATGAATGCTTGCCGCAGGCGAGATTGTAGAACGCTTTTCAGGCCTGTCGTTTCTAAATCTCGTTCTTCCAATTCTTTCTTGAGATCACTTACATTTAATTCATTTAATTTTACTTATTTAGACGCCATTTTATTTATTTTTATTTACACATCACAGTTGAATAACAACCCCACACCTGACACCAATTGTAATGTTTATTTATTTGGGTGAAATGTAAAAAATTAGAGAAATATTATTAATTAAAATAAATAATTAAGATAAATATAATAAAAATAACTTACACTATGATTAAATAATTATACACACTAATTTAAGACTAAGAATATTATTAAATACTTAAACACTAAGATTATTTATTTAAACAATATTTATATGACTATATTTATATAACTATATTTATTTATGTTCACCACTCGTAGACTATTTATTTATCACCAACTGTTCATTGCACGACTCTTGATATATCAGGATGTTTCGGCTGGCTTCCCTGAAGATATTTATACAGGGTGTATCAAGATAATGGAACAGTGCCTTTTATTCATGTATATGAAAAGTTACAAAAGTGATTATGATATTTTGTAAGGCATAGAAGCGGGCACGTTTTGACATAACCATTATTATTATAAAGCCAGTGGTACTCAATTATGGATCAATGTTACATTTTTTTAAATAGAATAATATATTTTTTATTAACTCGTTAAATAGAGAATTTTCTTCTGAATTTAACGATATAATAATATCATACCCTTACATTCCGAAAAATTTGATAAATATTAATTCAAACTTAGTATTTCATTTCTATTTTAAATTTTTTAAGTAGGTTGTGCAAACATTTAATCATTAAAACAATAAAAAAATATCTGTCATTTTCGTATTTTATTGTTATCCATTATTATAATTAAAGCAATTTTCGTTACCTTTGTAATAATTAATTTAATAATGGCAGCAGATTCAAGAAAAACTGATTTATTTATTGTTTTAAGACCCATCAAAATGTATTCTTAGCATGGAATTTATTTGCAGAAAGTTATCCTAATTATGCAACACTAAATAGTAAAAAAATAAATAAATAAATAAATATTTCATCACGGCATATTACCCATTGCTGGGTGTGCCAATCTGCTTTGTACAGATATCGGTAATGATGGAAATAGTAATTATGCGAAATAAAAAAATAACGAAATTTGGAACATTTCGAAAAAATAATATAATACGTAACAAAGACATACAAAAAGTTAATTTTCTTTTGTTTTAATAGTTGAATGTTTGCTTAGCCTAGTTAAAAAAATTAAAATACTAACTTTGAATTAATTTTTATCAAATTTTTCGCAATGTAAGGGTATGATATTATTATATTGTTGAATTCAGAAGAAAATTCGTTATTTAAAGAGTTAATAAAAAATAAATGATGCCATTTAAAAAAATATAAAATTGATCCATAAGTTGAGTACCACTGGTTCTAAAATAATAATTGTTATGCCAAACTGTGTCCCCCTCTATGCTTTACAAAATATCTTAATCAATTTTTTGTATAACTTTTCATATTCACGAATAAATGGCACTGTTCCATTATCTTGAAACACCCTGTATATCGGCGTCATTTCTCTGGAATATTCCACGCGATAATATCTAAAACAAAGGATCAGGTGACCCTAAGCAATTAAACAGGTCGCGGTGGGTTTACTACGCCGATGTTCGCGAAGATTACGTCATCGCTCAGCGCGGCGGCTTTCTGGAAATATTTTACCAGTGACGGAGGTCGCTTACTCCTAGAGTCAGTGGCGCACGTTACAATATTAAATAATAAAAATTGCACAAGTTAAAATTTATTACGAATTCCAACAGATAAAATGTCAAACATTTGTTTTTCATTTTGTTAAAATACCATTATGGCCATCGATATTAATAAGAAATTGAATAAAATTAATAAATTTATGGATCTAAAATATTACGAATTTACAAGTATTTGGTGTCATTTCATATCTCTCTATTTATACCACAAACATTGTTGTTTGTTGAAACGGCGAGCAACAGTCTGTGAAAAACGATTTTCCGGTGTTATCGGGCAATTTTCAGGTTTAAAGTATTCACCCAATATATCATCAGGGCAAATTGTTCATTTCTGGGTGTGTCAATGTGCTTTATACACAGATTTCGGTAATGATGACATATTCGTACCATGTGGGCGTGGGACGTAATTTAAAATGATCAATTTATACGACACCCAAACAGTGGCAGATCCAAGGGGGGGGGTAATTTATTATAATTTTATACCCTATTTTATATTTTAACTATTTCTTTTAACATTGTAAAACTGAATTTAAAATTCTTAATAAATATAACATATAACTGAATAAATTTGAACTATTTCAGAAAAGATAAATTCGATATCACAACATGACACTGCGACTGTGAATGTAAATCCTACGCTCAATGTAACTAAAAACGATATTTGTGGAACTGAAAATGACATTGCTTTATACGTTGGTAAATTGATGGAAAAACTAGCGTTGGTGAACACGATTAATTATACAGTAATTCACTAAACTTATTTTATTGAAATTTTTGTAGTACAATTATATTGTGTGTAAAAAACATATGAATTAATTTTTGACAGATCATTTTATAAAAATAATTTATTTCTATGTCAATAGATGGCGACACTTTCAAGTCTGAAATATTGTACAAAAGGGATATTTAACACTTCCCCTCAATATGAAGACTATTAGCTGAAACATTAAAACAAATTAAGTAATTTGCCTAAGTTCTAAAAGTTCAATACATTTGTTATATTTAGAACTAGGTGGTGCTTTCGTAAGCAAATCTGCAGGCATGTCTTCAGAATAAAGACAATAAAGCGCAATCTTGATCTTCTTCAGTTGAAGAGACTCGCGAACAAAATGATGCCTAACGTCAATATGCTTACTGCGTGCGTGGTACATTGGATTTTTGGCTAGCTTCAATGTTCCTAGGTTATCGTTGAAGATTGTAGCATCTCCGAACTTGCTGAAACCCAGTTCTTGTAGAAAATTATTCAGGTAGATGACTTCCTTCGTAGCTTCCGAAAGCCTCATATATTCGGCCTCCGTAGTGGATAAAGCCACTGTTTGCTGTTTCTTGGATTCCCAAGATATAATACAACCACCCAGTGTAGTGACATATCCGGTATAAGACTTCCGGTCTTCGGGACAATTAGCACAGTCGGAATCGACAAAACATTTCAAAGGTGTTGAATTAGGTTTGAAGATGAGTCCTAGGTCGATAGTACCTTTTAAGTAACGTAATACTCGTTTAGCCGCATTCCAATGGGTAATGTTATGATTGTCGTTAAACTGGCTGAGATAACTTACAGCGAATGCAATATCCGGTCTCGTAGATATGGCAAGATACATTAGTGAACCGATTAATTCCCGGTACGGTACAACTGGCACTTCCTCGTTAGAGTTCTTTTCTGGTCTAATAAGTTTCGTGCTCGGGCACAATGGAGTTGTAACTGGTTTGGCGTCAAACATTCCAAATCGGTGTAAAATGTCAGTAATGTAACCATGCTGGTGCATGATAATACTTTCGTGGTCTTGCACGAGTTCAATTCCGAGGCAATAATTAATCTCGCCCAAATCTTTCAGTTTAAATTCGTTGGAGAGTTTTTTGTTAAAGGCGTTCAGTTCTTTTAAACTTTTTGAAAATTGTAAAATATCGTCTACGTACGTTGCACTTAATATAGCATCATCTCCAGTCCCGCTGCGATAAATACAAGGATCAGCTTTACATGTAATAGCTCCATGTTTAGACAAAGAATTGTTCAATGTCTGATACCAGTTTCTTCCGGATTGACGAAGTCCGTAAAGCGATTTCTTTAGACAGCAGACGCGATCACCTGAAGTCAATTTTTCTTTCATTTCAATGGCTTTACGTTGAATTTTGCTGTTCCGTCTTTCGTTGGCGATTAAAACTTCCAAGGCCTCGATGATTTGCTTCGGTGGTTCCAGGTAGAGTTTCTCTTCAATTTCCCTGTTCAGTTAAGCGGTCGTAATATCCGACTGATGGATTTTCATACCAATTTGTGCCGCAATTGCAATAAGCAATCGAATCGAGCTCAGTCTAGTAACTGGTGCAAAAGTTTCATTGAAGTGGATCCCAGGTCTTTGTGCGAAACCTTGTGCGACAATGCGAGCTTTCTTCCTTTCAACTGTTCCGTCGGAGTTAAACTTACTTCTCAGGACAAATCTGCTTCCAATTGTGTCCATATTTTCTTGACGACTTATGATTTCCCAGGTATCATTGATAATAATTGATTTTAATTCTGAAGCCATTGCTTCATACCATCCTTCGGATTCTAGTCCGATTATGGCTTGCTTGAGAGGTACTTCTGTCAGGAATGAGAATTCTGATCCTCTATTCCCAGCCTCTTCCGTGATGATGTTATAAATTTTCCGAGGTCTTCCCCTTGCTCCAGTACGTTCAATTCTGGGTCTTCCTGGCCCTCGTTTTGAAATTATTTGATCATCTTCATTGTTATCTTGAATATCCTGGTTATTCTCAGGCAGATTTTCTATGTCTTCTGGATTTGTAGACTCGATTACAACTTCTTGATGTCGTGTTTGATGATTTTCAGGTTTGTTGTTTCGAATATCGAAGTGATCTTCAGAATGTCGAAATTTTGGTGGGATTTGGCTGACATGACAGCAAGATCAATAAACTTGACATTCCGAGTAATTTCAACTCGTCTTTCTGTCGGAATCCAGACCCTATACCTTTTTGATTGTTTTGAGTAACCTAGAAAAGTTCCTTCACGGCTTCTTGGATCCAACTTTCCTAATCCAGGTTTTCTGTTCAGACAAAATACTTTACACCCGAATTCCTTGAAATGGCTGATGTCAGGTATGTTGCCGGTCCAAAGTTCGTATGGCGTTTTTCCTCCCAAACTTTTCGACGGGCATCGATTGCGAATATAATTGGCTGTCGATACTGCTTTTGCCCAAAAAAAAACTTGAATTAGTAAACATCTCGCCATGTCAAAAAGAGTTCGGTTCTTTCTTTCCGCAATCCAGTTTTGTTCGGGATTGTAAGGGATAGTACATCTTCTAGTGATACCATGTTCCTTCAGAAAATTGTCGAAGTCGTTTATGTATTCACGTCCATTGTCCGTTTGTATTTGTTTGATTTTTCTTTCCTTCTGATTTTCTACAATTTGTATAAATTCTTTGAAACTCTGAAGTACTTCGTCCTTGGTGTTTAGAAATTTTATTTCCGTCCATCTTGAATGGTCGTCTGTAAAAGTTAGACAATATTTTGCTCCCCCGTTTGATTTAGTTCTCATCGGCCCACACACGTCTGAGTAAATTAGTTCCAGTAACTGTGTATTTCGATACGATGATTTGGGAAAAGGAGTTCGAGTCATTTTCCCTTGTATGTAAATGTCACAGTTAATCTTGGCATCAACTTTGCTGCTAAAATTCAAACCTATTATGGTATTATTACGTTTAGCACGGAGGAAATCATTTATGTTTAGATGGCCTAGACGTCGATGCCATTTCATGATGTCTTGGTTCGAATAATTTTCAAATTCTGTATTTTTACATTCATGACTCGGTGCTTCATCAAAGTAATATAAATCGTTGACTCTATTTGCGATTAACTTTGTTTGACCTTTATTATCTACAATCAGAGCTTGATCTCTTTTGAAAATTACTTCAAGGTCGTTATCTGTAATCTTAGCAACGGAAATCAAATTTGATCTTAAGTCTGGTACGTATAAAAAAATTTTCAGATCGACTTTTGTTTTATTTCCAAGTACGTTAGTAAAGAACGATGCGTTACCTTTTGCTTTAATTTCGGTTGATGATTGGTTCGCAAGATTCAATTTTCCATACCCGTACTCATGTGCTTCGTCGAAATATTTGTACTCTTTGCAAATATGACTGGTAGCGCCGCTATCCAAACACCATTTCATGAAGCTGTGTTCACTGATGAATGCTTCAGATGCTCGTAAACTAACATCTTCAGTTTTCTTTGCAGTTTGTTGTATTTTTACCAACTTGATTCTGCATTCTGCGGCTTTGTGTCCGAATTTTCGACAGTAGTGACATTGAAATTTGAATTTCTCCTTATGTTCAGAATTCTTGTTCGTACCCGTACTGTTGTCATTTTTCTTCGGTGTGTATTTTCTATTACTTCGTTGTTGACTATTCTTATGTATATACAATGCGTCTTGTGACTTCGAACTGGTAATACGCGCATCACATTCTTCAATGATTTTGACACGTAGAATTTCAAGCGTAGGCAGTTCATCACGTGCTTTCATTGCACATCTAAAGTTTTCAAAACTAGCGGGTAGACTGCATAACAACATAACCGATAGTAAGTCCTGGTTCATGTCAACCTCCATTTCGCATAATTTATCAACGGCATCAAAAAAATTGCGAAGGTGTACGTCACTATTGTCTTCCATACGCTGTAAAATTAATTGTTCGAATAACATTGCTTTTCTTGCAGGACCTTTAGATTGATAAATTGTTCTTAGTTTTTCCCACATTTCACGGGACGTGTTGCATCCTTTAACTTGTTTTAATTCTGATGCACTTATCGAAAGAATAATATCTGCTTTGGCTTTATTATCGTTCTTCACCCAGGTCGCGATTGCATTTGCTGACGATGCGTCCTTTTCATTGGGCTCCGGTTTTTTAGCTTCACCGTCTACGTAACACCACAAGTCATTTTTAATCAACAAGGCATGCATTTGCATCTTCCAAGTATCATAGTTCTCTTTATTTAATGACTCGATTCTTGTGAGACTTGTATTCATTTTTGCGATTCAGAAATTCCACAATATCACCTTAAAATAATTTCTGTTATTTATATTTCAGTTTAGTTATTCTTCTCGTGTACACTATCCTGGGCCACATAACCTGTTATTATGTAGTGTGGAAAAACTAGCGTTAGTGAACACGATTAATTATACAGTAATTCACTAAACTTATTTTATTGAAATTTTTGTAGTACAATTATATTGTGCGTAAAAAACATATGAATTAATTTTTGACAGATCATTTTATAAAAATAATTTATTTCTATGTCAATAGATGGCGACACTTTCAAGTCTGAAATATTGTACAAAAGGGATATTTAACAATATCAACAATTACAAAAAGAAAGAGCTTTTGGAGAATCATTTCCGTCCCATAGAGAATTTCGAATTTCCATATTCAGAGTACATAAAATGAAATAAAATTGAAAGAAGATACTTAAAACAAACTCAATTAGATAAATATACAAGGGCTGTCTATTCTCCATCCGCAAAAGAAGTGTTTTGTAAATATTGTAGCTCCTAGGTAAGGATGGAATTTTGGACAATCATGACCAACGCGAGTACCATAAATCACCTGTTGAAAAAGCTAAAAACTTTTTGAATACTTTCGATAAATCAAGAAGTCAACTTCACAATCAGTTGAATACAGAGAGATTGACAAGTTGAAGAAAACAGAAGAAAGTTGCTTCCAATTATCGATACGATAATTACTCTAGGTCGACAAAATATTTCACTTAGAGGGCACCGAGACGATGGAGACTTACTGAATATACCAGAAGGAACCAATCAAGGCAATTTTCGAGAAATCTTGAAATTAAGAATTCGCGCAGGTGATACTAGCCTTGAAGATCACCTAAAAAATGCAGGAATGAACGCAACTTATCTTTCTAAAACTATCCAGAATGCTCTTATTGACTGTTAAACTGATGAAATTTTAGATACAATTAGAAGATCTGTTACTGACGCAAAATACTTTTCTGTCATATTCGATGAAACGACAGATATATCTGCCGTTTCAGTGTCGTTTTTAGATATGTTAATAATGGCCAAATCAAAGAAGATTTTATTGGATTCTTTTATTTGCATAATATGAATTATGAATCAACAGTAGACTCGTTGTCTGAACCTAAAATTGATGGTGCAACTTTAGGAAAATCGGTATTAAATGTTTTAAAACAAAATCGGATAGACTGTGGGCAATGCGTTGGGATTTGTGGTAATACTTGTAGTGTCATGATGTCAGAAGTACCGGGAGCTGTATCAGAAATACAGAAATCAGCCAAGCATGCTGCGCGAATACTCTGCTATAATTATTCATTGAATTTATCGTTGTCGATATGCTCAAAAGTACAGAGTATTTGTAATTGCTTTGCAATAATTAAGGAAGTGACTACTTTTTTCCACGCATCAGCTAAAAGAAACTTTTTATTAAAAAACATCTTAGGATCGAAATTTAGTAACTTATGCGACACTCAATGGGTAGAAAAACACGATGTTTCTTTATCCTTCAAAGATAATCTGACGCATATTGTCGAGACATTAAAAACTATTGAATGGGAAGATACAGTATCGTCAACTAAAGCTGGTCTTCTGTTAAATTCTTTGCTCACACCTCAATTTCTAGTATCGTTAAAATGCATCAATCGTGTCCCTACCTCTCAGTAATTTATTTCAAAAAAAGTTCTTTGACGTTAGAATGGCAAAAGATTTAATAACCGATCTAATTTTTATGCTCGAGGCTCAAAGAAAAGATGCAGACGAAGTATTTACAAATATGTATGATGAGGTATCCAAAGTTTCTGCTGAATTGAAAGTTGAATTGAAGATTCCTAGAATTACTGGTAGGCAAACAAAAAGAGCTAATTATTCCTGCAAAACACCTGAAGAGTTTTATCGGAGAAGTGTATTTATTCCTGTGATCGATGAAATAATCATTGATTTGAGAACAATATTTTGCGACAAAAATATGGATGCGTTTTATTTATGCACATTGTTATCAGAGTATTTACTGAAAATAAAGGATAAAGAATTAAACGTATCGATAGATAAATTATGGGAAAACTAATCGACATTTGTGACGCAAACCAACAAATTCGTTTCAAAAGCGTCATTTACATCCGAGATAAAATTATGGATAGCAAAATGGGTTCGAGAATCAAGGTCAAGAAAAATATTACCTGTGGAAGCATTAGACGTGTACATACCAAGTGCGACGAAGAAATTTATCCAAATAGCAAAATCATGCTTCAGATATTGTTAAGCTTACCCATAAGCGTAACTTCCGCGGAACGGAGTTTCTCTGCTTTACGCAGAATAAAAACTTGGCTAAGAAATCGAATGTCTGAGAAAAGAGTTTTGGGTCTTGCTCTTTTGCATTTACATCAGGACAAGGAGTTGTACCCGGCGAAAGTTTTGCAAAGATTTGCATCGACAAAAAGCCGTCATCTAAATTTGATAATGTAATTATTACATTATATTTATATTGTAAAATAATTATAGATAAAAAAACTGTTGTGGCCACCACAATACCTTCCGTCAATCCTGTGTATTATGTATAAATTCCATACATAATTTTTCTTGCAAAAGATTCTAAATGTCCAGTAAAATTATTTCATACACAAATTGCACTTGACACTAACATCTTCTTCTTTAGCTTTCCCCATTCGTTAGGGGTCGCTATTTTTTATTATATTCTTCCTCATTTCTCTTCATGACATTTTCAAACCAATCTTTCTAGAAACATGTAACACGAGAGTTGTTTCCTTACCTATCTGTCCGTGTCTTCCCCAACATCTACTTCAACATCCTCATCTCTGCCACATTAATTTACTTTTTATTGATAATGACGTCTGTCAATTTGAATTATATGAATATATTAGTAGTTTCCATGTTTTAACATAGCTGGCTGATTTATAAAATTTAATTTCTTTAAAATTCTTTAACTCCATATCTATTGAATATGAAGTATAAAATGCAATCAAATCGAACAGAGAATAATATATTCTTTAAGTAATAATAATGTTAAATGTCAAAAAAATTAATTTAACTGTTAAATCTTCAAATGAGGCTACTTCCGGTTCACCAATTATAACCAAAATCTAATCAGTTGTTCTTCTGGATGAAAACTTGAGGAATGCGAAAAAAATATAATTTTTGGAATCGTGGTATTGAATAAGTTATGCGATCCTAAACTTTCGTCACACACACACACACACATACATACAGACATCATCGTAAAAATGGTAAAATCGTATTATAGGAACCCTACAACATGCTTATTCACTAAAAAAACTCGTCATTGAATTTTTTGACCAAAGACAATACCTTCCTTACCTAAAGGTGACGGAAGGTAAAAAAAAAACAGAACATTGTTTTTTTTATTCCAATATTATCCTTTTCTTTGAACAATTTTCAAGCCCATATTTTTTGGTCATTTTTATTACCATGCAGGGAAGACTTCCACTTACTAAAAAAAAGTAGTTCGCCCCCCCTGAGAGATTTCCTGGATTCGCCTCTGCACCCAAACGGGTAAAAGAGGTGAAGATTACGTAATTTATATCGGTGATTCAAAACTTCGAGTACTTACTTTAACAATTCTCGCCGAGCCGTAATGCAACATCCTGTATATGTGAAAATAATTTTACATTATGCTCCTTGAGCAGACGAATAAATTCTGTTAATAAACTTATGCTGTATTTCTAACGACAAGGGCGATATCGAAGACGGCGATTTCGATGACTCATCCTGTATATACATACATACATGTGTGGGCCTACTATGAAGTCGGGCTCAGACGACTGGTGTACTTGGCCAGTATTTTTTAATGGCGTATACTTGCCATGTCGTGTGAGTGGTTTACTTGTACAATTATTTGTCACTAGTGAATACTGATCAGTTTGCCACCATCTGTCGGTAGAAATGGCACAAATCAAAGGGATCACAATTATTGGTACACTTCACAAATTTTAATTTGTCTATAAGCGGATGGAAAAGGTTGTGTGTTTTGCAAATACTTTTCTGTTTAAATGATTAAAAATTAAAATGCAGTGGTCAAATGAAGTGGTGTTTGAATTTTTTAGTTTTAAATAATACTCTATTACTTTAAAGGCTGCACAAGCAACGACTTTTTCAGGAAGACAATGATGGTTAACACTCAACCCAACTTGGTACCAATTTGTTGGCGTATTTTTAAAGAAATTGTACAAGTCGTGTGAGCTTGTTAATGGCCTACACGGGCTGATACACTTGTCAAATTTATCAATATTGGTGTATTCGTCATGTGCACCAAATCATCTGAGCTCGGCATAATATTGTGTTTAATTTCTAATCTTACAAATAATAATTTATACAATACTTAATGTTTTCATACGACAAATTTAAATTAACTGCCGGTTCTCGTTAATTTGTACAAGTTTGCATAGGATAGTTACTGATATTATTATTATGATTATTATTAATATGTAATTCTTAAATAAGGTGGACAATTATACGATTGCTAAAATATAGAATTGAATAAAAAGTCCTTTATTATGCTTTGTATTATTTCGAGTTTCTAACCTCTTTGATATTCAAAACATGTATTTGTGTACACAAATTCAAAGTTACCATGTTAGCAATGACAGAACAAAACAAGCTAAATAACAATAATAAACAGCACTAAATTTTAAATTTACACTTCCGGTGGTAGGAGATTCTCTCCAGGTAAAATAGGGTAAGGCAGTAATTTACAACTATGGAATAAATTTGCTTCTTTACGTTTTTTGTTACATTCATCTCCATAAATTGAATTAGAAATTCTTTTTTTAATAACAAATTGTCCTTTTCTAACTTCATCTAATTTATTTCTATTTATTTTATTACAATTTGATACATAAACTAAATCACCTTTATACTCATGATCTTTTCTATCTTGATCTATTCTCTTCTTATTTTTTTTAAACTTCTTTATGAATTTTCGAATGTTTCTTTTCTGTTTTTTTCTAAATCACATTCTCTTTCTAATGTAATTGGTACAATTTCAGATTTCTCTCCATATAATAGATAAGCATATGAAAATTTTGTTGTACTATGAACAGTATTATTATATTCCTTAATACATAATTTAGCAATTCTTGTCCATGGTCTATTATCATTATTATTATTTAATTTACAACGTATTCTATTGACCAATGTTTGGTTTAACCGTTCATTCAATCCATTTGATTGTAGGTTATCCACTGACGTAAAAATGATCTGAATTTTCTTCCTTTTTAAATATTCTTTAAATTTAGTGGAATTTAATACACTATACTAGTCTACCAATTTTAATCTCATATTTTTCTATGATTGGATTAATTAATTTAATAAAATCATCTGCAACTTGTCTTCTCGATCCACGCGTATCGACTAAAATGATCCACTAGCAAATATATATATATATATATATATATATATATATATATATATATATATATATATATATATATATATACATATATATATATATATATATATATATATATATATATATATATATATATATATATATATATATTATTATATTCCTTAATACATAATTTAGCAATTCTTGTCCATGGTCTATTATCATTATTATTATTTAATTTACAACGTATTCTTTTGACCAATGTTTGGTTTAACCGTTCATTCAATCCATTTGATTGTAGGTTATCCACTGACGTAAAAATGATCTGAATTTTCTTCCTTTTTAAATATTCTTTAAATTTAGTGGAATTTAATACACTATACTAGTCTACCAATTTTAATCTCATATTTTTCTATGATTGGATTAATTAATTTAATAAAATCATCTGCAACTTGTCTTCTCGATCCACGCGTATCGACTAAAATGATCCACTAGCAAATATATATATATATATATATATATATATATATATATATATATATATATATATATATATATATATATATATATATATATATTATTATATTCCTTAATACATAATTTAGCAATTCTTGTCCATGGTCTATTATCATTATTATTATTTAATTTACAACGTATTCTATTGACCAATGTTTGGTTTAACCGTTCATTCAATCCATTTGATTGTAGGTTATCCACTGACGTAAAAATGATCTGAATTTTCTTCCTTTTTAAATATTCTTTAAATTTAGTGGAATTTAATACACTATACTAGTCTACCAATTTTAATCTCATATTTTTCTATGATTGGATTAATTAATTTAATAAAATCATCTGCAACTTGTCTTCTCGATCCACGCGTATCGACTAAAATGATCCACTAGCAAATGTATATATATATATATATATATATATATATATATATATATATATATATATATATATATATATATGTATATATATATATATATATATATATATATATGTATATATATATATATATATATATATATATTTATATATATTTATCTGGTTTATATTACCTTCCTTATAAATTACTTTAAAATTTATTGATCTTCTCAAAATCATTTGATGAACATTTAAAACAAATTAGATTACTTTTAGATGCAATTATGAAAGAAGGATTAAAACTGAAATTAGTGAAATATGGTTTTGCCCAACATTCATTTAAATATTTAGGCCATGTAGTGAGTTTTGAAATGGATACTGTGCTGGACCCAATTTTGATAGCAACCCAAATGCTCTACATGATGTAGATTTATTTTTTATGCATATCTCACAATCTCTACAAAATTGATTTTCAAAAAACAGATTCAACTTATGCTTGTCACCTATTAGAAAATAATCATTCGCCTGATACAGAAATAATACCAATTCATTTTGCAAATAAAGGCAAAAAACTTAGTTTACTAGAATCCTTAGAAATTTACAAATATAAAGATGATAAAGATAAAATTTTACTAAACGACCAAACAGACTTAATATATTCCCCTCTCTTCGATAGCTGTAAATAACGGTACTTTTACGATGTATAAATTCGCATGCAAAAACTTTATTGTACTCATTGTCTGATGATGACCGAACTGGTCGAAACTAGTAACAAAAACTGTGTTGAATAAATGATATCAACAAAGTTACTTTGTTTTATTTAAACTTAAAACTTAATTTTCCATAAAACTTTTATCTTGTGTATTGTTAAAATAGTAAAGATCATTTGATCGTTCAGCTTCTAAAATAATGTTACCCACTTTCATTTAAAATAGCAGCTTTTTCCTTTTTGAAAATTACGTCAAAACCTTTATTTGTTATTTTACTAACTGACAATAAGTTAGTATTTAGACTAGGTACATACAAAGTGTTTGGTAAATTGATTACACTATTATCTGAATTCTTTAATTTTATCAAGCCAGTGCCATTTATTGAAGCAGTTTGACTTTCACAAACCAATTTCAGATTATTATGTTTGATATTATCATTTATATCAATGAAATTACATTTTTGGAAACAAATGTGCGATGTGCTGCCGCTATCTAAACACCCGATTAATGGTTTTAGTTTATACTCTGACGATGTTAGACTTTCATGTTCAATTTTGAAACTCGACTGGTTTTTTTTTACAGTTTTTGGATTTGTGACCCATTTTATTGCAATGATAACATTTGTATTTAAAATTAGCTGTTTTATTGTGTTGCTGTACGTTATCAAAAGTAGTTTTATTATTTAAATTAGATTGATATACGTTACCAGATTTATTCCAGAAATGTTTTTGATTCGGATTCTTGGGATTAGTATAAAATGCACCTTCATTTGTTGAACTGTTTGAATTTGCATTTCTTGCTTCGCTTTCTTCAATTATTTTCACTTTTAGATCTTCAGGGGATGGTATTGTATCTCTGCTCTCAGTAGCTATTCTGAAATTTTCGAATGATGACGGGAGACTGTACAACATCATGGCACTCAGAAGATCAGCGTTAATCCCAACACCCAAGTCATGCACGGTATCACACAAATTATTTAAATGGTCACGTAAATCATCACAGTTTTTCATTTTATGTAAAGTTAAACGTTTTAATAACACAGCTTTTCGAGCAGGACCTTTACTTTGATATATACTTTGTAAAGTATCCCAGACCTCTTTTGATGTTTTAGCATTTTTAACTTGTTTAAGCTAAAATAATTTACATTAAATCAGATCTTGCATTTAGATCAGACTCTTTCCAGGCAATAATTTGTTTTGGTTCTAAAGGTTTTACTTTTGTTCCAGAGACGTAACCCCATAGACCATTTCTTATTAAAATAGCTTGAGCTTGTACTTTCCATGTATCGTAATTGTCTGTTTCAAAGGTTCAATTCTATAATTCATAGTTGAATTACTCATCTTATGGCGTTTCTTCTATTCGCACTGTTTATGTCTGGCACAGTTCAAAACCTGATCCCATAACCTGTAGTTTTAATTAAATAATTGTAGTCCTCAGATATTACACAGTTTATTTTATTATATTACAAGTTCAACTAACATATTTATTTTTTTATATATTATTTTTAATATTGTTTTTATATTGTGTCACTTGATTACATTGAGTTATGAGCTGTGTGAGTACACCACTTGATTTTATTTTCAACATAACCACTTGATTTTATTTTCTACATAACCACCTAATTTTGTAATGGATTTCATACTACTTGTAATAGTTTTAATTGCTAATAATTCTTCATGTAATGCTAAATGTTTTAATTCACCTGGTATTCCAAACCATACCAATTTATCAGTAGACAAATCAGCTAATTCATATTTATCGTCACCTCTCTTAACGATGTGCACATGTAATTTCTTCTGTGAAGCCATTCAATTTGTAATTCTTAAATAAGGTGGACAATTATACGATTGCTAAAATATATTAATTGAATAAAAGTCCTTTTATTATGCTTTGTATTATTTCGAGTTTCTAATCTCTTCTCTGATATTCAAAACATGTATTTTTTTACACAAATTCAAAGTTACCATGTTAGCAATGACAGAACAAAACAAACTAAATAACAATAAGAAACGGCGCTAAATTTTAAATTTACAAATACTTATTATTTGTGATCGGGAACCGATAGTGTATTGTGGGTTCAGGTAATCAAGTTTAAATTTCAATTTTGTTTCATTGTGATTATTGCAAAAATGAATACAGTGAGTTGGATGTTTTTATTTAAGTATGGTGAAGTAGGACAAAGCGCGGATTTAGCCGTACCTTATTATGCAAAACGTTATCCCCACAAAAGACATCCAAATCCTTGCATGTTTGCAAGCATTACTCAGCTCCTTCGTGACACTGGTACCATGCGACCTACTCGTGAGAGAGACGGTGGAGGTCCTATGACATGTAATAATATTGACCACGCTGTCCTTGATTCCATGGATGCTGATCCTACAACTAGAAGAGTATCCCGGCAGATACAAGGATTACCACAATCAACAGTATGGGCAATTTTAAGAAATAATCATTAGGTACCATTCATATAATTTTCAACGAGTACACAGCTTAATAGAACATGACAAGCCTTTTCGAGTAACAAACAATAACAACAACTAAATAAATAACTATATATGATTTATATTACATTTACCCCTGCCCATAAAACTATGTACAGTTAGTTGAATGGTTTCGTTCATGGCATTTTTGTCTTCGAGTGTTGGGAATGTTCCAAAGGATGCTTCTCTGTTTTTAGATGAACGAATAACATTTTGTTTTTTGATCCTAACGATCTGAGTTTATTAGTTCTAGATCATTTGAATTTTTACCTGCCGCTAATCTTGGTAAGGTCTCAATGATCCAATATTAACATTTTCACGATTGTGTGTGTATGTATGCGAGTGTATCCTCTTTACGCTCTAACTCAAAGCTTTTTTTATTTTTTTTAAATTACTAATTTTGATAAACATATAACACTACGTAAAATAAAAACTACGTGCCAAAATAATTCTCTGACAGACGACAAGCATCTCTTCTTGTTTGTCCAGTAGGTGGCTATATTTAATGTTATATCGTCATGTGTTGATAGATGCCACACTATACAAATTTATTGCTGTGATAAATACACATATTTGAGAGAATTGTGACGTGCAACCGCTGCGTGAGCGATTGGGATACTTTACGCACCCTAGCTGTTCTGCTGCGCGGCCGCTAGCTTTTAAACAGTGAAGGAGGGTGAGGGTTAAAATTGAGTGAAAATCCCCACGAGGTTTGAATGGGCGCCACGTAATTTTGTACGGAAATTACAAAACGTTTTAAAATAAATTTTACCTACCGTGAATTATAGTAATATTGCCTGAAAACGACAAGAAAGGCTTTTGCTAATGATACTCAAGACTTAAGGATAAAATTGTTTAATAAATGTAACTGTAATTAATGTACCAAGTTTAACTTTAAAATTAAGAAGAAAAAAAAATATAAAAGTGAAGACGTGGATATATCCGAACCCGATACAACTATATGTCGGATGTTGGCCAACCGACGACGCAGGGCAAGTACAGCCAGTTGATATCCGAGAACGAATAGTCCGTGACGTATCGTAAGGTACAATAGTGACGATATTCTGTGCCAGGCACAACAATACAAAGAAAAATAATGACAATGTTGTATAATGGTTTAAGTAATCCAATAATAATAATAATAATCTGAAAAAGAAAATTACATCTAAAAAAAATCTGTTGTGGCCAGCACAATACCTCTCGCCACTTCCTTTTTTTGGTTACATAAGTATAGGGCGCGAACGGTATTGTTACATTTTTGGGCTTGACAAGCAAATGTGTGGGCCCGTTTCAGAATGATAATTAGTAATTATGTACATAGATGTCAAATGTTAGAATTTTTCATTAAAAATTTCAAGATTTTCTAAATTTACGTAGTTAATTTATCACCAGGAGTTTAAAGTTTACTTGTATGCCTTAGATATTTAACATTTAATTCTGCTCCACATGGAATTGGAAAATCACTAAATTTAGAATGAGAAATTATGATATTTGACATCTATATACATAATTACTAGCTATCATTCTGACATGGGCCCCCATATCTGCTTGTCAAGGCCAACAAAATCATATGACTGCTCGCTCCCTATTGTATTTAACATTTCTTGTATACCTACACTCTACACCAAAAATTCTACTTACGCATATATCTATTCCATATATATTTAGATTGTTTAATTTTAAATTCATTTTTGATGAAGAAATTTTGTCCTCTTCTAATTTTTCGAAATGTTTCCAATTCTATTAATACATTAAGAAATAATATAATGTATGTACTTCCCAGAAAAAGTCTTCAGTAATGTCTTCGGATTTCTGACACTGACATTATCTGTCAGTTACAAACAAATTAAATTTTCAACTATTTTCCATGGCCATTCTTTCGGCTGTAAAATTTATTATAACAGATTATTTTACATACTATATTTCTTCTATCTCTAAATCTATAGAATATATTGTAAAATATTTAAATGTATCAGAAAGAGAATTTATTTTTCTTTAATATTATCAAGAAAAAATTTCAAAAAATATTATTTAAAAGATTTTTTTTCAAGAATCTTCTACTTCCGGTTGTGCAATTGTTACCAAAACCTTTTCAGATCTTCCCATGAATGTCCGATTGGGAAATACGTAGTTAAAAAAATTTAAAGTCTTATAGTTTTTGAGTAACCGTCCTTCCAACATCCCACACACACACATCCACACACACACACACACACACACACACACACACACACACACAGACATCATCGTAAAAATGTTAAAATCGGATTGTAGGGACCTTAAAACGTGCTTATTCAATAAAATCTGGATATGCGATTTTTAGCATGAATGCAATACCTCTCTTAGCGAGAGGTAAAAAGAGAATATTGCACTCCAAAAGAGAATGCAAAATAATAGTAAACAATGCATCCCTTAATGCAGAGGATATGGTAAGCAAGTTTTATGATTTATTATATTCTGCCATTCACTCATTTGTCCCCAAAAAAATGATATCTCATAGATCTTATCCCTCCTGATACACAGCTGATCTAATTAAATTAATTAGAGAAAAGCACAAGTTGCATAAAAAATTTAAGAGATTTCATAATAAAGCAGATTATCTAGAATTCTCTCTACTGCGCAGACGGGTAAAAGACCTTACTCGTACTTGTTATGCAAACTATATATCCGATATTGAACAGGAAATTCCTGCAAATATAAAGAAGTTTTGGTCCTACGTGTCATCTGTCAAAAAGCAAAGCATCCCCTCCAATATGACTTTTAATGACACCATATCTAACAATGGAACTGAAATATGTAATATGTTTGCTACATATTTCCAGTCGGTCTTTTTAAACAGTAATCCAGCTAGTACGTATACCAAGAAACATTGTGAAATAAACATACATCTTTGTTCTTTATCTGTTTCTGATAGTGAGGTACACGATTTGATGTCATCTCTTGATGTAAATAAAGGAGCTGGTTCTGATGGGATCCCGAGCTTCTTCATTAAAAACTGTGCCATGTCTCTTTCCTGTCCTTTATCTATCATTTATAATAAGTCGCTTACTGAAGGTCAGTGTCCCAGCATGTGGAAAAAGGCTCTTATTGTTCCAATCTTCAAATCCGGTAATCGAAACTCTGTTGAAAGTTATCGTCCAATATCAAAACCCTGTATATTTGAAAAAAAAATTGAGAAAATTATTTATAAGCATTTATTTGCAGCCTTCAAGGGTATCATCAATATTCAACAGCACGGTTTTTATAGTGGACGATCTGTCGAGTCTAATCTCGTTGAATATACGGACTATATTCTTCAGTCTATGGATAGTAATACCCAGATTGATGCAGTGTACACTGATCTCAGTAAAGCGTTTGACAGAATAAATCATTCCATGTTGGTAAATAAATTAGAAATGTATGGATTATATGGCAACCTACTTAAATAGTTTAATTCATATCTGAATTGCAGGCAGCAATGTGTAACTCTTAAATGGTTCAACTATGATTACTTACCTGTGATCTCTGGTGTGCCTCAAGGATCTCATCTAGGACCACTCCTTTTTATTATTTTCATTAATGATATTAGCAACATTTTCGAAAACTCCAATTTTATCATGTATGCTGACGATCTTAAGGTATACAGTAAAATAACTTGCATCTCAGATTGTATTGCTCTTCAAGCTGATCTTGACAGGTTAAATAACTACCTAATAACTAATGATTTGTCTGTTAACCATAGTAAGTGCTCTTGCATTTCTTTCTTTCGAAATAGAAACAGTTTCGAATTTCAATACAGGATTAGTGGAAATGTTATCAGTCGTGTATCTCAAGTAAAAGATCTTGGAATCATATTAGATAAAAAAACTCATATACGATATTCACATTGACATTGTTGTAAAGAAAGCATATAAAATTCTTGGATTTATACTACGGGTTGGAGCGCATTTCAAGAACTACAACACTCTCGTTCATCTCTATTACTCACTTGTTCGCTCGCAATTAGAATTTGCTGTTGTATGTTGGTCCCCTCATTACCAAATATATATTAACAGAATTGAAGGTATTCAACGTAAATTTATTTCAGCTTTAAATTGGAAATTCCCAAATAATGCTGTCTCTCTAGTTACTTTACAAAAACATAGAGAAGTACTAGATATGACATTCTTATACAAAATTGTAAATAATTATATAGACAGTCCCATTCTTTTAAATAAAATGTCTTTACGTGTACCTTCCTATTCCACTCGTTCTGTTGAAACGTTCTCTACCAAAAAATATAAAACCAACGCAGCTATGTTTTCTACTGTGAATCGATTAATGAGTACTTTTAATAATATGAGTGCTATTTACAATGTATCTGATATTTTTAACTGTTCGCTATTTACGTTTAAATATTTTCTAAAATATGTTTTTTCACGTTCCTTTTCTAATCGTTAGATTGTATTTTTTTAATTCTCCTTATGTTGTTATATACTCTGTCTAGGTAGAAATCTCTATATGTCGTGTATATTGTTAATGTGCTGTACTATTATTGGGCCTTGGCCTGTTGTACAGCCTACTTTCAAAATAAATAAATAAATAAAAAAAGCTATGAATAAACAAGTATCAGCCGTCTTCAGTGCATCAATAAAAGTTATTACAAAAACAAATTTGTATATGTCTGTAAAACTAATCTACACTGGCGATGAGGTAGCCAGTGATGGTGATGGGGTAGACAGCAATCGGTCGATGGAATACGGACGATGGCAAGCGGCGCCACACCAGCTGGAGATAACCGCAAGAATGGTGAAGGCGAGTTTGCAAATCCTCCGAAGAGAGATGACTTCCCAAAATACCCAATACTGGAAGTCATTCAGCAACCCCCGATGTCGTATAAATCCGCCAACCAAATACTGGTTTCAAGCAACGATCAGGAACTCCACTCGCGTTAATCTAAGTCACACGGAAAATCAGCCACAACCTCAAAAAAAAGAAAGAAAACACGTCCACCCCGTAAGACAACTGTTACTCGACAGCCCTGAATATCGGAAAACCTAATTTTTCCCCCAAAACTCAAAAAATTCACAGCGGAAGCGAGAAAGAACGAAAGAAATTGAATATAAAGAAGAAAGTTGAGAAATAAAGCCCCATTCACGACAATATACTTGATGACAAACAATTATTAATGCAAATAGGGAATAAACTATATATGACATATAATATAATCAAACAGTACTGCAAATATGTTTTATTAATATTAAATAAGACCTTAAAATGACTCGGATATTATTTATTTAAAGTTTTATAAAGTAAAACTAGTTGCCAGTGTAAACATTACTTTAATTTAGATATCTGAAGGTTAATAAAGCGCGCTGTATGTATAAAAGACCATGACTAAATGCATAGGTATGTTACTAACTAGTCACCGACAATGTACTTTATACAATTCAACTTTGCAGCTAGGCTTAAAATAACCCACGAAATGTTAATAATATTGCCGCGAAAAGTTTGGAAATGGCCAGAATGATTAAGAGCACAAATAAATAACAATTAAAGAGAAAATAACGAAACGAGACGACAGCCAGAATGGTAACACAGAGTAGAAAAAACTAAGGCGGTACAGGGTAGCCAGATTTAGACTAAGAAAAGTGAGTAACATATACAAAATTAGAAATTCGGGACAAAACAAGAATTTAGACCGTAACAGAATATTAAAAAAAAATTCCACCAGACTCAGCTTCTGAAAAAAATACCAAATGGCATTTGAAAAGGTACGAGATTTCCATTATTTATTACCTGTAATAAGGATCAATACTTAAAAACAAAACCTTGAAGATTTGAAGGTTGTCACTAAAATTTACTTAGCAGCAAACAAGCTACAAAAAAATAACCACTAATGTCATTTCTGACCGAGAGATAACAGAGCAACACGCCAATAAACGGATAACAAACAGTTAAAGACAACAGCGGCACCATTTAATAATAATAATAACATTGTTTTATACAGGATATTCGAAAATTTGGAAAATATATTAATCAAACCAAAACAAGAAAATAATCCTAATATATCCATGTCCGGAAAAGAAGAGAATCCTCATGGTTTTATACAAAGGAGACATCAACAGCATTTCAATGTCAATGTATGGGCTGGTATTGTTGGCGATGAGTTGATAGGACCTTATTTTTTGCCTAACAGATTAACGGGAAATTTGTATCTACATTTTCTGGAAAATGATTTACCAAATTTATTGGAGAACGTTTCACTATTCACACGGCATCATATGTGGTTTATGCACGACGGGGCGTCTCCACATTTTACTCTCCAAGTAAGACAATATCTTCAAAATTTATTTCGTGATCGGTGGATAGGCAGAGGTGGTCCAACTACTTGGCCTCCACGTTCACCAGACTTGAATCCGCTTGATTTTTATTTTTGGGGTCATTTAAAGAGCTTAGTTTATTCGACGCCCATTAATAACGTAAAGGATTTGAGGCAAAGAATCACAGCCTGTTGCAATAGTATAAGACAAAAACCAGGAATATTCGAACGTGTTCGACAATCCATGAGAAGACGTCTAGAATGTTGCATGCAAGTTCAAGGAGGACATATCGAACAACTATTGTAATTTTGAGAGTAAAAAACATTACTAAAAATAAAATTAAAAATTCAAACAAAAGAGTGTTTTATTCCGAAATGGTTCGTTTCCGGACATGGGTATATTAGGATTATTTTCTTGTTTTGGTTTGATTAATATATTTTCCAAATTTGGTCCCCTATTTTTCGAACACCCTGTATAACATGAGCTTGCCACAGAATTTCTCCATCCTTAAGAAGGCATAAATTTGCTAAATTATCAGACCGCAGAAATAATTTCCAATTAATACACTTATTTAAACTATTAAACAATTTAATAGATGATCCCTTAACTTTAAATTTAATTAATTTTCGTATTCCAGCATTCAACTCCAGAAACCAGAATTCCTTCTTACCCACGCGTGCTCATAAAAACATCCTTTTACATTCGCCTCTATACCATATGTATACCCTTCATAAAAACATTGAGTCAAAAATTGACATTTTTCATGTCTCACTTAATAAATTTAAAATCTTTTTGCGCAATACAAGTAAATCAAACTGATTTCGAGTTGTACTCCTATATTTTTCTTTTATAGTCTTTGTATATAAATATTGTTTATATCTAAATTGTTATTTTTGATGTGTATTTATGTACTCTTTTTCTGTATTTTTGTACATTTATTCCTGTCCAAATAACTGGGTTCGCCTGTCTGGACATGGTATTATAAATAAATAAATAAAATATTAAAACCAAAATTAACAAACCCATACCACTTTACGAAGACACAAACGAAATAAGACTTCTAGAAATTGACAACGAAACTGAAGTAATTGATGAGGTTGATGTACAGAAAAGATATGGAGAAGATACTGACACTACAGGGATATAACGTGATATTGATGTTAATGAAACACCTGAAGAAGAAAGGCTTGCCCATTCTCAGTACACACCAAAATAATTTAAGGAGCAATGTTATTATCGTTTCTATCAAAAGTGGAGAAATAAACCGTTACATGGACAAAAAGTTAGAAACATGGAAAAGATTGCGTATGACAAGGATTCGTTCAAATGGCTAATACAAGGTAAAATGAAAGGAGAAACTGCTCAGGATCAAGCAATAAATACCCGCTATATTAAAAACAAAATTCACAAAACACGTACTAATATAAAATGCAGGATATGCAAGAAAGAAAATGAAACCATACATCACATAATATCCCATTGTGAAGAATTAGCAAAAAAAGAATATCTTGAGCGTCATTATAAAATATGCAACCTAATCAATTGCAATTTTAGTAAGTATTATAATTGCCCTACAGATACTGACTGATGGTACAACCAAACACCAGAAAAGGTAGTAACGAACAACGGAACAACTTTAATGTATGATATGAGCATTAGAACAGACCGAACAATCCATGCTAATAGACCGGATTTAGTTATTAAAACTCCTGGTAGAACTTACCTAGTAGATGTATCTGTCCTGCGGACGAAAATATTATCATACAAGACGCTAAAAACAACTGAAATACAAAGATCTTATTATTGAAATATCAAGAATGTGTAACACTAAGACTGAAATTATTCCAATCATTATTGGTGCTACTGGACATGTAAATTCTGAATTTAAAAGAACGTTTCAAGACTTCCTGGACAACACGACCCATTCGAAATACAAAGACAAGCGTTATTTGGTACAGCACACATAATTAGAAAAGTGCTTGGATGAAATCCCTTAGAGCCTTAGCTGTATGGTATATGGGTAGTATAAGGATTAAAACCAGAAGAGAAGTATTTAGACCTTGACTGTGAAAAGAAAATACTTCATTCCAAGAGGTCCTGTCCAACTGGAAATTTGGTGAAGCCAAACACCTCCGAAACACATATTATACATTATAATTACACATCTATTATTGTATACCAACCTGTGAATGAAATGTATCTTTTTGAGAAAAATAAAATAATAATAATAATTATGACATAGTTTTAAAAATCTTACAGAGGTAATTATTTAATAATGTATTTTTAAAATTGTAAACAAATATTCTTTAAAATAATAAGTATATACTACAATTTTTATATTTTAGAAATTTTGACACCTGTCAATCAAATATTGTAAAAGAGTTTAAAATGTATATGATTTTTATTTTATTTTACATGTATATACAGGATGTTGGGCGTAACTCCGGCACCACGAACATTTCGTTTATTTTGAGAGATACAAAAAAATGTTAATAAGCAAAGTTAAACTAGACAAAGGGGCTCATAAGACGATCACAGCAGAAATTTTGTATCACTTCCGGTTTTAGCGGAAATGGGTACAACTTTAAAACTAGCATAGGGAATCGGTATTTTTATATTTTTCTCAGAGTGCACATAAAATTTGCTTCACAATGATACCAAATTATCATAGTTTTACTTTCACCATTTCAAAATGGCAACCATCTATTCTCAAAATATGTATTAATAAAATTCCATACAAAATAAAACATAGCAAGCTATGAAAACAATTTTATTATCTTATAACAAAAGAAAAGAATTTACCTATATTTGTGATAGTGACAATTTCTTGTAATAATTAAATAATTACGGCTCAAGTGAATTACACAAATGAAGAAAAGGGTTGATATGACTTTAATATTCGGAGAATGTCAAAGAAATTCTGTTAGAGCACTTCAACTTTATGGAGAGAGGTATCATTACCGACGACAACCGAATAGACAATATTTTAATGAAGTTGTTAATAAATTGAAAACACATGGATCATTTAAACTGAAAAATCGACGTGCAAGAAAAGAAATGAAGCAGATAATCATCGAAATGAAGAAGAAGAAAGAATATTGGCTTACATTAATTACAATCCTGAAGTGTCGGTGAGGGAATTAAGTAGAGAATGCGCGGTATCATGTTGGAGAGCATTCAAAATAAAATAAAAAACCGTTTTAATTCTTATAAGATGCACATTAGTCAATCTCTTAGGGAATATGACTATGATCGTAGAATAATTTTTTGCAATTGGTTTTTACAAATGTGGCAAAATGATAACAGATTTCATCATAAAATTTTATTTTCTGATGAATCATATTTTTCGAACAATGGGCTTTTTAACAGAAATAATGTAAGACGTTGGGCAACCGAAAATCCCAGAATACTGAGAACATCCAGGCATCAAGAAAGATTTGGTTTTAATGTTTGGCTGGGAATAATTAGGACCAGAATTGTTGGCCCTATTATATTTCAAGGTACTCTGACAGCAGAAAGGTATTTACTATTTTTACAAAACGAAGTGGAAGATCTGCTGGACGACTTACCTATTGTCAATACCATTGGCATGTGGTTCCAACAAGATGGAGCGCCAGCTCATAATGCAAGAAATGTAGTGGCCTATTTAAATGAAAAATATGAAGATAATTGGATTGGAACAAATTCTCCAAATTCTTGGCCGGCACGATCTCCTGACCTAACGCCACTGAACTACTTTCTTTGGGGTTATTTGAAAGATAAAGTATACCGAACACCTCCAACTACTTTGGAAAATTTAGAAATAAAAGTTAGAGCGTCTGTTAGAGAAATTAATGAGAATATCCTAGAAAATGCAATGAAAGAGTTTTTATTACGTATAAGAAAATGTATAGAAAATAACGGCGGCTATATTGATCATTTGTAGTTTTTCACATTTACTGTTTCTGTTTTGGTATCGTTGTGAACATGCTAAAAAATAAAAAAAATAATACCTCACGCCTAATTTTTTTTTTATTTCATGTTTTCTTTTGTTATAAGATAATAAAATTGTTTTCATAGCTTGCTATGTTTTATTTTGTATGGAATTTTATTAATACATATGTTGAGAATAGATGGTTGCCATTTTGAAATGGTGAAAGTAAAACTATGATAATTTGGTATCATTGTAAAGCAAATTTTATGTACATTCCGGAAAAAAATATAAAAATACCGATTCCCTATGCTACTTTTAAAGTTGTACCCATTTCCGCTAAAACCGGAAGTGATACAAAATTTCTGCTATGATCATCTTATGAGCCCCTTTGTCTAGTTTAACTTTGCTTATTAACATTTTTTTGTATCTAAAGGTACATCATCCAGTAGGTCTGTTAAACGATTTTGCAAAAATTGTAGATAAATGTCCGCTGTCAAACGACCATCTAACACAATCGGGCCAAGGAGTTGATTGTTGATGATTCCGCACCATACATTAATACTAAACCGATGCTGAAAGTTACTTTCAACCGTGGCATGGGGATTCTCATCTGACCATCGATGTTCATTATGATGATTGTTAATTCCATCGCGTGTGAATTGGGCTTCATCCGTAAACAAAATGTAACGGTATAGCCTACGATTTTGATTTACCCAATTGCAAAATTGCAGCCTTAGGGCATAGTCACCATTCTGAAGATTTTGGACCCGCTGAATATGGAAATGGTGCAGCCCATTCCTGCGAAGAGTCGTCCATACTGCTGTCTGATTAATTTGAAGGCAAGTTGCAATGCGCCTAGAACTTACACCTGGACTACGTTGTGCAACATCAAGAATCTCTTCTTCTACAAGCACATCAAGAATATTTTCTCGTTCAGATGTGATTCTTGCACTGGGAAACATGCCGGTTTTTCGGGAAGTGACAAAAATTGAATGAAATACACTTCTGTGAGGGGCTCTTCTGTTAGGATACCGGTGTTGGTATTCAGCAACGGCGTCTAGCGTTCCCGTTGCAGTATCCATAAATGAAAATCATAACGGCATATTCTTGATGTGTAAATATCGCCGGCATTGCGGAAGTGTGTAGTACTAACTAACTAAAAATAACAGCTGGATGTGACAGCCACAAAAAACAAATGCCAAATATTATTTGTAACAATAAAAGCTGAACGTGACAACTACAAAAAACAAATGTGAACTATTATTTTCCGCGGTTAATCGCTTACTATTAATAATTAATATCTCAGTAACGGTTAAGAATCGGACACATGTTTATATGACTTTTTTGTTTATTTTGATCTCCTGACCATGTTCTTCGAGTATGGCCGTTACCTCACCAATCATCCTGTATATATATATATATATATATATATATATATATATATATATATATATATATATATATATATATATATATATATATATAAATTATGATTTAAATATATAAATAAATTGACAGATTTCAGTAAATTAATTTAGGAGTTACAGAAGGAATAATATATGCCAAATATATAGTGTGCTGGGGATGGGTTCCTAATTGATATAAAGCTGGCAAGAGCTTAATAATACAAAATAATAAAAAAAATGGTACAAACAAGACGCCAAATCTTGCGTGATATGCCGGAAGTTCCGGGTCGGATCACATCGCAATCAGGACTGATTACTATCGGTAATGAACTGGCAATGAAAACTATGACAACTAGACAAAACAGAAACGAAGCACCATAACGACATGAAAAAGGTATCCGCACAGAGGACACTCAAAGCGGACCCTCTTAAATGCAAGTCTTGAACCAATGGTCTGCAGAAAGAACATAGAAAAAACCTTGGTCAAAAGATGAATAATTAGAAATAATTTGGTGCTATGACTCTGGCAGGCTGTCCAATCGCAACTATAAACAAGTCTACAAACTATGGAGAGAAAGAAATCCTACATTAAGATTAAATATAGATGCTAATAAGCTTCAAAATCAAAGGCGATACATCGAGAAAAATAAAAAAATACCTGTTAAATATGAACAACAAATGATAAATGAAATCAAAGTACATATTATAGATACATAGGGTACATAGGTAATAAACAGAACAAATGAAAACATCTATATTTATCGGATTTATATAGCAACAAACAACTTAATAATACGACTGTTCACGTTGCGATTACGAAATCAAACTGAGTGAGCAAGTCAACACGTTTGCATAGACTCAGACTGCATAACACCCTGTGAGTAGCGGCTAGGCAGAGGGCTAGGGAGGGATGCTATTGCAGATCGTACGAAAAATTGGCGCCATACCAGACGAATACTATTCGCCTAATATTCGGCTATTCGGCCAAGGAATCCGCCGAATATTCGGTATTCGGCCTATAGCCGAATACACTATTCGTTACAAGTCTACTTTATATCATTTCTAGAATAAGATGTGTGTAATATTTTATAATACATTGTTTTTAATTTTATTTTTTAATTAATTTTTATTACAAACATGAGAAAAATACGGTTATTGCAATGTTATAATAACGAAAAAAAATAAACGTTATTTTGTTTTTTATTAAGTTATTTATAACATTATGTAACGATTTTTGTTAACGTTATGAAATAACGTAACAGATCGTAAAATTATTATTTTTCAGCCAGTGGGTTTCAAACTGTGGGGACCAACTTTTTTATTTTAAATGGGACCATATATTTTTTTATTTACTTATTCGTTAGAGAATTTAATTCTGAATTCAATTATATATGTTCACACCCTCACATAACGATTTTTTTGAGAAAAATACATGCAAAGTTTGTATTAATTCACATTTAAATTACGCTATTATAAGAATGCCAAGAATGTAATGAATGAATACATGTTAATTTTCAATTTATATTTATTGCCATGACATGTAAGAAAATATATGATCACTTAACGGACAAAATATTCACTTATTTCGTATTAATCGTAACGTACCAATAGGAAAAGAAGAAAACTATCTCTTAGGAGCCATATCTCTTGTCTCACTATGTTACTACAAAAATGCAGCTTTATTGCACGATTTAATATTCATATTAAGTAAATTAAATCTATTGGCTAAATGTATCGGCTAAAAACCATTCATTAATCGCTCTCATGCTTTATTTCTTTGTAGGCATCAAAAGGAAGGTGATTGCGAAACAGACCTCAATAAGTATATGTTCTTCGTGGATGAATACGCAATTTGGCTCAATCTCCCCGCAACAGAGAAAAATAGAAAGCATATAAATAGACGAAAACTCTTTGAAGATTTGCTGCAACCGTCTAAAGGAGAGCAGACAATTTACGATCATGCAAATAAACTGCGGGATTTTTTAATGAATACTGTGAATATTTGGAAGGACAACAAATTTTAACAGCAGAAAGATAGGGTAATGAATGTGGTTTTGAAGAAGATCTGGATTGAAAACGTTCTAAGAAAAATAAGCAATTCTACGCTTCTGCTAATGCCGACTTTTATTTTGCTAAAATCTAGTTCATAATTTTGTTTCTGACTTTTAATCTTCTACACTCGATTGATTTTTATAGAATAAAAAGTTTACAAAATTTTATTTAATGGGTGGCGGCAGCTTGGAATGAACATAATGATTTTACACGGGATATTAGTTTAATGCAATTTCCTGCTCTTTTTTACGGCAAAAACTATAGTGCCAAATATGTACAGAATTAAAAGTTTTATATGTAATTTTTAAATCTGGACAACTTTGCATTTTATAGTTTTTGCCGGACAATGTACAGGAGAGCAGGAAATCGCATAAAACTAATAATAATAATATACACGGTAATGGCGGTTAGGGGTGAACTTAGAGATTTAATGTGTGATGACCATTTATTTTTATTGTAAGTTTTAACAATTTACGTAATGTAAAACATTATTTGTAATATAAACAAAATGACGATATAAAACGTATATATAACATTGAACATTGTGTCCATAGAAATAAATTCATGCAGGGCAAATTTTGCAAACAAGTATTGTTGTCTTATGTTTTAATATTTCATAAAAATCATTGTTACTATGTTGTCGATACAATTTAAGGAATTATTAACTATTTAATAATAATAAATTTATTATTCATTACAAATAACAAATATGTGATTGAAATACAAAATAATTATAACAAAATAAATTTTAAATTATTCTTACGTATTTATGTTCTCATAAATACTGTTTACTTTAATAATCCTTTTCAAGAATGCTAATAATTGTAATGATAATCAGCAATCATTTAACATAATGTTTTAATTTAAAACAAAAGTATTCCATTTTTAACAAGGAGAATGTTATTTTTAATGTACTTTTTTTGTTAGATTGTTAACGCCCGATTCAATACCGAGATGACCTGGAGAACGAGAAAACTCTTGAATGACGAGGAGGACGTCGATGAATCCTGCCAGCGTTGGAACAATAATACACCTTCAGAGATATTGCAGTTTAATTTCCGAAGCATACTGAAGGAGCTGAAATCAGCTTCGAAAAAGAGATGTCACAAAATAGATTATTGAATTCGTATAACCAATCATACATTTACAGTGGGATTATAGATGTACGCGTCAACTTGGTGACGAACAACTGGTCGAATCATACTGGCGAAGTGATCAACGATCATCTGGGCGATGAAAAATGAAATATTTAAACGAAGTTGACGATTTTTTTGTAATAAAAATCATTTAGTTAAAAATGACGCTCTAATTTTTTTAAAAACATATCTTTAAAATTTTGCATCCCTTATTAGACTATATCTAACTTTTTACGGACGGCAAGTACTCTATTAACTAGCTCTTTAAATATAAGCTGATTTCTTTTGTACCATTGTACATTGTACATTGTAACATATCTGAATTAAATATTACTCAAACACTTAAAAAGAAATCTAAAAAGTTTAAAATAATTACTCAATTTTTCATTCTGAATCTATCTCTTTAAATAAATGTTTTACAAAAGTGTCGAGTATAGTCATAATCTGAAAATTTTAAGAATTATGTTGAAAATTGAGACCCCTCTGTAATCAAAAAAATCGATAAATTTTGAATTAGATCAATCAAAACAATACTGATTCTGTCATCTGCAGGGTATATTATGAACTTTTTTTTTGTAAATATTGTGAAACAAAAGTTTTAAATTATAAAATTTATTTTTGATGATCTTTTCCCAGTTTTTAAAATTTGATAAAATTTAAAATTTTATTGTTATAAACAAATTATCTATCTAATCCCTAATGTAAATTGACAAATGACAACTAAATGACAGTAATGATAAAAGTACATTATTTATTCAGATTTTTGTTGTATTTCTCGGCTATATTTAGTAAGAAAATAATTGTTTACACAATACAAATAAATATATTTTAGGTACAAAAAACTAAACTAGTTTTTTAAGGCGAACTACAGTATGACCTCTTTCATCCGAACATGCTCTAATCCGAACCTCCAGTAATCCTAACAGCGACAACTCGGAGCTATAATCCGAACAACGCCTCGTTAATCCGAACAGCAAAGTGATTCCTGCTACCTAAATGAGAAAATCACTTGGTTTAATGTTCTCTATTACATAAATGAGGGAATCCCGGGGATTCATGTATTCTGCTACCTAAATGAGGAAATTCCTTGATTTTATATTCTCTAAGAACTGCTCTGTTTACTGTTCATTATTCATTAGACCCTTGTCTGTTACTGAGTTAAGTATGCACTGCAATTTGATGACTTCCAAAAGAAAAAACGTTACTTTATCAATTAAAGAAAAGATCGAGATTATTAACAGTGAAGAGGCCGGTACCACAGTGACCATTTTATCGAAAAATACAATGTGGAAAAATCAACGATTTGCGACATAAAAAGACGAGTATTCTATCTTATGTCACCACAGCCAGTTCTTTGATCAATAAACGAAAAACGTAGAAAATAAGTGCATATCCTGAAGTTGATAAAATGGTTTATACCTGGTTTTTACAGCAAAGATCTAGAGGTAAAAAGATAATTGACTATGTACATATGTATGATTTTTAACACAAAACTGAATTAGTTTAGGTGTGCCCATATTGGGAGAAATTTTGTGTGAAAAGACACTATCCTTTTATGGTCAGACTCACAACGATGACAATTTCAAAGCTAGCTCCGGGTGGCTCTATAAGTTCAAAAACAGATGCGGAATTCGACAACTATCAATTACAGGAGAAAAATTATCAAGTGATAAAGGCTGCTGTTGAGCCATTTAAAAACGCGCTTCGAAATAAAATAGCAAAAATGCAGTTGTGTCCAGATCAAATTTACAATGCCGACGAAAGCGAACTTTTCTGGAAATTAATTCCTCAAAAAACACTTGCTCACTAAGCTGAAACATCAGCTCCAGGGGCCCGATTCTTGAAATTTCACGCATGCGTAAGTGGGAGAGATGCGTATGCGAACTGCATATTGATATTCTTGAATCGAAATCGTGTGGTCGTACGCGATAATTCCGTGTGAAATGACATCGCATGGGTATGAATCACTTGAAAGTATCATTCACACACGAAACAGTGTCTGTCACATTGTCACTGTCACTTGAGTTTAGGTATTAGTACTTTAATCAGGTTATATAAATCAAATTATGATTTTAAACAATTCCGAGTATGTTTCATGATGTTATATATTCAGTGCCGGATTAAACCATGTGGAGGCCCTTAGGCAATCGAAATCTCGCCCCCCCTTCCCTCCTAACAAGTTTACGATTTTACCCCAAACAATTTTAATAAAATAATTTTATTATATAAAATATATATAAACATTCACTTTTCTCAATTTTAAAGTACATAGTGAAATATTTGATGGTTTTTTTTAAATAAATTTATTTTGAAATAAATATTTTTTAAAGGATTTTCGTTGTTCTTCTGCCTCTACTAAACTATATGTGTTAGTAATCTACCTATAAGTAACACTTTTTGAAAATGGTTTTAAGTTGAAAAACTTTAAACTCTATTACTACGAATTTTTCGTTTTGTGGCATATTACAATAAGCCCTACATTTATTGTAAATACAAAATTTTTATAGCATCGTTAATCGTTATGCAAAAGAATTATTACGAAAATCAACATAAAATGGTAAACACTGGTATTTGGCATAGGTATTATAAAAATCGAGTTGTAACAGTAGGGTCTTGTAATATTGATTGTCATTTTTTATTATTGTAATCAAGCTTCCATTATTGAAAATAAGTATTTCTAATCAAAATGTCTTTATTTAAGGATTTCTTTTTTTGTAATAAAAAAATCTCAAAATCAAATCAATATTATTTTAATCTAATGTAGCGGGGCGCGGGGCCCCTAAAAGGTGCGGGGCGTGGGGCCCCTAAAAGGTGCGGGGCCCATAGGCAATTGCCTAGTCTGCCTATTGGGTAATCCGGCACTGTATATATTGACGACAATTATAAATCAAGGGTCTCCACTTTGAGTATCATTATTATATCATCCGACAAATGTGTGCTCCTGCATTTTTAGAACGATGCAATGGATTGTTAAAATATAATTTTAGGTACCTTTTAACGAGGTCTGAAATCCAAACCTGAAATGGTTTGCAAAATTATTAATGCATGTTTAATATTACATAGCACTTGCATATTAATATTGCCATATTATGTACGTCATATTATAACTATAGAAAAATAATACCTATATAAAATAATATACGTATAATAAATTTTGAATATTAAAATTACAATACTTATGATTTATGACAGCTTCGCTGACAGCTTTGTTGACAGTTACAGTTGAAAAACAATTAAATGATGATCACGTGATACAAATGTTTCGTTTTGATTGGCTGCAACATACTACGTTCGTTAGCTTTCGAGAATCGTAGACTTCGACCGAGTTTCGTTTGGTATTCAAGAATACCACTCACGCATACAATACTGTTCGTGCACGAAACAAACCAAACGAATTAAGTCGCGTGCGAAAAATTCCACATGATTCAAGAATCGGGCCCCTGGTAGAAAAATGAGCAAGGAACGATTTACATTTATGCCCTACTGTAATGCCTCCGGCACAGATAACATAGGATTGTAGTGGGCAAATCTCAAAAGCCACGAGCTTTTGGAAATGAACCGCTGCCGGTGATACCAAGGACAGAAAAGAGTTGGGTTACCAGAGAAATTTTCAAGTACTGGTTTTACACAGGTTTTGTTCCAGCAGTGAGAAAAAAAATCAACAGCTGAATTTAGAATCCAAGGCATTTTTGATTTTAGACAATGCCCCAGGACACCCTGAAGACTTATGTCCTGAAGATAAAAAATTATTATAATGTTTTTGCCGCCAAATGTAACTCCCTTAGTGCAATCGATGGACCAAAATATGATTCAAGCGATTAAGTTAAATAACCGCAAGAGGCTTTTAAAAAAAAAGTTGCTTCCGAAGGTGCAGATATTTCTGCAGAACTGACGAAAGTTAATTTAAAAGATGTTATTGGATTATCAAGAAGATGACAAGATGTGAGGCCGGAACTTATCCAAAAGTCCTGGATTAACGTCTTACACCACTTCTTGATAATGGTTGGACTGAAGACGATAATCTTCCACAGTGGACGAACAGAATGGAGTTGGAGGGTATAGAAAGACAAATAAACGAGGTTACTGCTCTAATAACCCAAATTTCTGAAGATGTCACATGACAAGAACCTCTTGAGTGGGCTATCGGACATGAAGAATCATGGAAATCCACAAATGATATGGATATTTTGAACATATTCAGAATGAATCATGCTCCGACGAACAAGTAGATTTGATACCAGGACATGTAAACACAAAGAGGCAGTCAGAAGTTTTGGAACGTGTTTGAAGTGGGCTGAAGAAAATGTTGAATCGGAACACCACATTCTAATTCTATCGGAAATGAAGAAACGAGCCAAAAAGGCAGAAGAAGCGAACATTAAACAGAGCAAAATCGCCGAATTTTTCACGGTTTCTTAGATTTACTATTGACTTTGTATAGATTTATGTAATATGCCTATATGTACTTTATTTTGTTATTCATATGTGGTAAGTACAGTTGTTTTTCAATTTTATATTTGAAAATAAAGCACTTTTTATTGGGAGAATGTGGAAATTCTTAGAGAATTAAGAAAATGGATATTTTCCGTCACTTTTTCGATAATCCGATCATTTCGATAATTCGGATCAACCTGTGCAATTATTAGTTCGGATTAAAGAGGTCCAATTACTAGAACTTGAAATTCAATCACAACAAGGCATTCCAGAAGAAACAGACGAACAAGTTTTATTAGGAGAAAATAAAGAATAGAACTAAATATAAACGCAGAAATAAAAGAGGTGGACGAAAAAAAGAAAAAAAAAATTATAATACATACAAGTAAACACATGGCAACAGGAAATAATTTGAGAGGGGATATTCTAAATGAAAATACGCACAATAGTTTAATATACGTAAACACGACAATTTACAGTGTGGCTTATTATAACAGAAATAATTACAAAAAGAGTAACAATAACAGTGAAAAGAAAATGTGGAAGGGCAATAAACCCGGATGGATTAAAAGGATTGAAACAACGATCAACAACCTAAGAGCAAATCTATCCAAATCAGTGGAAATAAAGAGAGACAGATTACTCCCATCATGGAGCAAGAAAGTATCTACAAGAAGAATATAGAAGACGTTATAGAAACATTAAAACAAAGAGTAAACGCAACAGTACAAAGATTATCTACCTTGGTTCAAGATAAATATCATAAATTATATAAAAACAAAATTAATGAAATGTATTACACTAAATTTAAAACATTAATAACTAAAATTAAAACTTAGAAAAAATTATAGCTAGTGAGGCAGTTCATGGATTTGCTGAATACTTTTCTAGTGTTTATTCCAATGAAAATATTATATATATATATATATATATATATATATATATATATATATATATATATATATATATATTATTCAGTTCAAATATGATTACACCAATACAACATGGTTTTATTAAAAGTAGATCAACTGTAACTAATTTAATTAATTTTACGGAACGTAAAGTCAATACATTTACTAATAATTGGCAAGTAGACGCTAACACTGATTTTGCGAAAACATTTGACACTGTGAATCATGAAATGTTGCTATACAGGGTGTTAATATTGTTGTAACACCCGAAAACGGCAGTTAGAACTCATTGAAACAAACAACTTTTCTTACTTCAAATTTTTGATTTGGAGCCCCAGTTCATAGTTATTGGCATTTTTTTTTTTGTTTTTTCGAAAAATCGCCATTACTTCCTTATTTTAAGGAATATTTAAAAAACAAAAAAATTCAGCATTTGCTTTCGGTTTTCTAAAACATTTTTACTGTGACGAAGTCACATTTTTCATCTCCCTATGGTACTCCACTTGTCCTGTTCATGTCCCACGGCAAGGTCGCCATCCAGTTTTCACAGCCAAGCGGTCTTCGTGTGCACGAACTTCTCAGCGAGTCACGGCCTCGCTGTCGTTCCAAAGGTCGTACAACGGGTCAGAGATGGTCCATAGATCAGGCACTAAAGGGGTTGTCTAAGAAACGGGACGGAAAATGCATTTTGTTTTGTCAAAACATGCTTAGAACCTACAAGTCACACGTGGGGATCGTCAACGTCTGTCGAGCGACGCCACCACAAACCACAGGCCGTATACACACCTCTGATGGACGCTGAGAACATCATCACCACAGATCTACCCCTAGGGCGCGGAGATAACCACCAAGAAAAACCCTTTGACATCCACGAGGCCAGCTGATCACCACTAGCGCTACGTTCGGCGAGAAAACGAATTACAAAAATAAAATATATTTATTCTGTCGATTTTATTATTTTTTATATTTCACCTGGTATTGTTAGTCGTAGAAAATGTGGAAAAATAGATTTTCATAACGTGATAAAGTCACTAGAAAATGTTTTTCAAACACTGCCCATCAGCCAATCGGAAACCGCTGTGAGACTCCATCTACAGACCAATCGAAACAACGGCAAAGTTCCCACACCCGAAACGCGCGAGTTTAAACCAAACTCGGGCCAACATGGGTATAAATTATTCTACGTCGCCGGGCTTAGAAGGCATTCTATGCAGTAGCTGTTCCCAGCTCAGGCTTAGAAACTCGAGAGAAGCAGCGAGTCTACAGTTCCTTGTAGGCTCAACTCCGTTCACAGCGATCAGAGGCTAAAACTAGGTTATTAGTCTAGCGGTCTGCAGTAAGCCAGACAGTAGAAGACGCAGAGTTAAAAGTCTGTAGTCAGAGTTTAAATACGCGGTGTTAGATCAGTTTTTGCTATAAAATACATAGCGCCTGAGTCAGTTTACAGTAAAATTATAAGTAAAATATTTAGAGTCACGGTTAGTAAGGATAATTAAAGCGTACATTCAGTGAATGCCCAAAGGCAGCACTTCCAGTTTTTCTTCACTTTATTCGTATGTTGTACATAGTATATCAATAAACCTTGTTATAAGAGATATATTTCGTGATTGTGTTTCTTTCCCTGACCCACCGACGAGCTATCCGCTCCTCGCAGTCAGTTTCAGAAAGGCGCCCGAGAACCAGACACCGCAGAGAGGGAAAGGCGTCACAGTATTTACAATTATTTTCTATTTTATCAAATAACAAAATGGCGACCGATCAAAAATTTTAAAACAAGATATTTTGAAAACCACTCGATCGATTTTTGAAAATAAAACATTTATAAAATCCTTAAGCTATCTACTATAACATTTGTCTGAAATATTTTTTTCGATCTGTCCAAAAAAAGTTTTTATTCAAATTGAATTACAAGATAATTCTTTTAACAAACTGCAACAATCATTTAAAAAAAGTAGGCTTGCTGCCATTAATCAAGAAAATTAAACAAGAAAAACAAGAAACAAACAAATAAACAAGAAAAATAAAACAATGAACAATGAAACAACAAGGGAGGGACTAAATTTGATTTTCAAAATGGCCACCATTCGCAGCAACGCAAGACCGGCAGCGTGTTCTAATATTAGAAGAGACACTTGCAAGAGCTGCCTGCTTGTCTTGTATATCTTCTGCTGCAGCTATTATTCTAGCCACCAGTTATAATTCGGTGTATACTGGTGTCTCATATACATCTGACTCCAGAAAAAGAAATCTAGGGGAGTTAGGTCTGGGTTCCGGGCTAGCCACGCAATAGGACCTCCTCTCCCAATCCACTTCTTCGGATATTCTGTATTTAGTAGTGCTATGACTTCTCGGGTTGTGTGAGCCGGTGCTCCATCATGTTGAAACCAAAGTCTTCGTCTGATGTTTAGCGGTAAGTCATTAAGAAGCTCTGGCAGAACGTTATTTAATAAAGTAAATAAATTTAATCATTCAATCGGTTTGGGAGAATGTAAGGTCCAATAACGTACTACCCTACGATTCCAGCCCATACATTTACTGAGAAACGTCGTTGATGCGCAAGAATAAATGTTGCGTGGGGATTTTCATCACACCACAGGTGATTATTGCGAGAATTAAATACACCATCCCTTGTGAAACAAGCTTCGTCCGTAAATAAAATAAACTTTTCAAAACGCCTCTGAAGATTGCAACGTTCAAGAAACCACCGACAAAACAACAATCTTGGCTGGCAGTCTTCAGGTCCCAAAACTAACACTTTTTGTCTAGAAAATGAATGGAGACCTTGTTCTTTCAGAACTTGCCAAACTATCACGTGATTTACATCTAATCTATTTGCTATTACTCTTGTGCTCGTCGATGACTCATCTTCTATAATATTAAGAACAGCTTCTTCATATGCAGGGATTCGACGTAATCTATTGGAATTCCCACCAATTGTTGGGTGAAACCTGCCAGTCTACTTATTCTTAAAAAAAATGCGGCAACTTCGTCGCTGACGATTTGGAAATCTTCTCCGATAAATTCTACGAGCTTCTTGTGCATTCCTCCTTGCCTCTGCAAAAACCAAAAGCATGGCAAGAAGTTCAACTTTTTGATAATTATGCATTTTTATACACAAATTAAGCAAATAACTTTTCAAGATGAAGCAGTAAATATTTTTTTTATAAAGATATTTCTAAGAACAAGATCAAAAAGTTATTTAAATTTGAACGTACAAACTAGAAAACACGTGCCTCAAGTTTGAAGTATGCGTTTATTATTCGGCTTTTGTTTCATTGTTTAATGGCAGCAAGCCTACTTTGTTTTAAATGATTGTTGCAGTTTGTTAAAATTTATCTTGTAATTCAATTTGAATCAAAACTTTTTTTGGACAGATCGAGAAAAATGTTCCAGACAAATGTTATAGTAGATAGATTAAGGATTTTATAAATGTTTTATTTTCAAAAATCGATTGGGTGGTTTTCAAAATAGCTTGTTATGAAATTTTTGATCGGTTGCCATTTTGTTATTTGATAAAATAGAAAATAATTGTAAATACAAATGTTTTAGAGAACCGAAAGCAAATGCTGAAAGTTTTTATATTTTTTACATATTCCTTAAAATAAGGGAGTAATGACGATATTTCGAAAAACAAAAAAACGCCAGTAACTATGAACTGGAGCTCCAAATCAAAAATTTGAACTAAGAAAAATTGTTTGTTTCAATGAGTTCTAACTGCCGTTTTCGGATGTTACAACTTGGTATTAACACCCTGTATAAGCTTTAGCATCAGTTTGACTTTTCTCCCAACTTCTTGATTTGTTACGCTCATATATTACAAATTGCAAGCAGTTTTTTTTCGGTGTAATGGCTTTAAATCTAATCATTTTATTCCTAGATCTGGTGTTCCACAAGGGGCAACTCCTTTTTGTCTTATTCATAAATGATATTACTGAGTGCTTGGAATATTCAGAATCACTGCTATATGGTGATGATTTAAAATTATTTAAAGTCATTGATTCATTTTCTGATTACCACCAGCTTCAGAAGGATATTGATAACCTTCTAGCTTGATGCTCATCCTCACGTCTTTTCTTTAATGTCTCAAAGTGTAAAGTTATGTTTTAATTAAGCATACTACAACTATTTCGTCTTACTGGATTGGTGACCTTTGTCTTGACAGAGTCAATACTCATAAGGACTTGGGAGTTATATTTGATCCCAGATTACATTTCGGTCCTCATTATGAAGTGATGAAGAAACGGCAGTACTGTTTGCATAGTACTTTTCTGAAGTATTCACACCTAATGACCGCAAATCTGGAGAACCGTATTCGATCCAGATCAACGCCAAGTATTTCGAGATGACGCTTGGTAAACGCCCACACGACACAAATATGTCATTATCATTACCGAAATCTGTGTACAAAGCACATTAGCAGCAATGGGTAATATGCCGTGATGATATATATATATATATATATATATATATATATATATATATATATATATATATATATATATATAATACAAATAATTAGCGACTTAAGACAAAGTAAGCAGTGTTCCCAACCATATTGGAAATAAAATAAAAACAAAATATGGCTACAATACAGGAAATATTAGCTGAAATGACTAAACTATTAAACCCGGTAAAGGAAAAAAAATGATAACGTGAACAAGAAAGTAGATGAAGTAAAAGACTCGTTAAAAAACCTAGACCATGAAATAAAATACAATGAAGAGAGATGCATTCAACTGGAAAACGGAGTCAAAGAACAAAATTACGAAATCGAATATTTAGAACGGGAAATTATTTTAAAAAAATCTTATTATCTTTGGTGTAGAACAATGAAAACCTCCTGGAAAAACTTTGAAATTATTTAAAAACGTACTTCTAATTCAAGATATAAAAAAATACGAAATAGATGATATAAGAAGAATGGGCACCACCCAAAACAAAAACAGGCCAATCAAATTGGAATTACGCACCAAACAGAGATAATTTGATATTCTAAAACAATGTAAAAACTTAAAAGTCACACAGATAAGAATAGAAAAAGAATTCCCCAAAAATATATTAGATGAACGAAAAAAAATAAAGGTACACCTAAACAAGGCAAAAAAATGGTTATATGGTCTCCCTAAAATACAACAAATTAATTGTAAATGGAGACTGTTTCTCCTTATCTGAACTCGAGAATAATATAAGACAAGAATGCCAAGAAAAAAAGGATGAAGAGAACGTAAAAAGTAAAGTTCTTCTAAAGTTAAGTCGACTTTTGTTGGGTTGTGCTTCTATATGTGTTTTTGTTGGTAAATTGTGACTATTAAATTATTTAATCGAGTTACAAGTGTTAAGTACATGTGATCTATTACTGTGATTAATTTTCTGTGGTGATAAGTGACTAGTTGCTGTAAAAACTAATATAAAACATTTAAAAATAGTGCAATTCTATCTTTTTCAACTACGAAATCTACATGTGCGATTAGCATACACGAATAAACATTGCAGAGTTCACTGACTTACAGTTCGCCAAATAAATTTACTTAAAATTATTGCTAAATATTCCCTGAATTGAAGATGGTCAACACTTGCACAGTTTGTAAGATGAATGTCAACAGAGCCAATCCTGGTGTGGTATGCGCCGGGCGCTGCCATTCGTACTATCATTTCAGCTGTACTTCAATCAACGCTACCGAGAAATCAGCTTTGCTAGCTTCCTCCACTCCTAAATAGATAAGCGATAATTGTCAAATTGTCAATTCTCCTAGCCAAACAAACAATGATAAACAACCAACTTTAGCAGATATCATGAACGTCTTAAATGACCTGAAGCGTTCGGTGGAATTCTGTTGTAATAAAATTGATGATTTTGAGACTAAATTAAAAATAATATCAAAGAAAGTTGGTATTGTTGATAAACTTAAAAACGAATGCGATCTCTTAAAAGATAAAATAAATGATATGGAGCAGCGATCGCGCCTAAACAACATAGAAATCGCAGGAATTCCTGAAAAAAGAGGTGAAAACTTAATTAAGATAGTTACTGATTTAAGTGAAACAGTTAATTATCCGATAGTAGAAAATGACATCGACGCAATTCATCGTGTATCACCATTTAACCATCATAACAATACAGCAAAAAATATTATTGTGCGACTCATCTCTCGTGTTAAAAAAGAAAACTTTGTATCGTGTGCGCGTAAAATAAAAAATCTCAATACTACTCAATTAAACTTCACTGAACAAAACAAAATCTTTGTGAATGATCATTTAAGCCCTTACAACAAGTTGTTGCTCAAACAAGTCAAAGATAAAGCTAAGGAAATCAGTTTTAAATATGTTTGGGTAAAATCTGCTAAAACTTACGCGCGAAAAAATGATTCTTCTCCTATAATATTTATTAGATCACAAAGTGATATCAATAAAATGAAATAATTATAATCACTAAATAATAATACACAATTATTTAACTTAGACTGCAATTATGAGTTTAAACATTTATTATCAAAATGTCGGTGGTATCAAAACAAAGCTCTTAAACATCTATAATGAACTTGCTACTAATGACTTTGACTTAGTATTGTTAACAGAGACGTGGTTTAATGATAGTGTTTCTAGTTCGGAAATTTGTGAATGTAACAGATACTACATTTATAGGCGGGACAGATGTGATCCTACAAAGACAGAAGGCGGTGGTGTGCTCATTTTAATAAACAAACAATTAAGATCAAAATATCAACCTCTGTGGAACACGACAACTGAAGACATCTAGGCTACAATAGACCTTTCGAACCGAAAATTACACATATGCTGTGTTTACATAGCACCTTCAACGCGACAGGAAATTTACGAAGAACATTTCAATAAAATATGTGAACTTAGACTAAGGCATCATGATGATAATTTTTTAATTATGGGCGACTACAACCTCCCCCAAATTAACTGGATACCTAAGTTCAATTATTATGAACCAGTAATTTATGATCGCAATGTTTTATGCACAGAATTTATTAACATCATAAATGTGTAATTTTTTTCAGTTTAATTGTTTTAAAAATAGTCATAACAATGTGTTAGATCTTGTAATAGGTACAGTAGACTGTAATGTCCAATTGAATGAGTCGCCCATATCAAACATTAGTATACATCTTCCTGCACTTGAAGTAAGTTGTAACACCTTCCATTTAATAATATTATTAGTTATGCCTTTAACAAATGTAATTACGAAGATGTAATCTATAAGCTCTCCTCGGTTAATTGGAATACTAAACTAAATAATGATAATGTTAACGATAATATTCAAACGTTTTACGGTATTATATATGGCATTATAAATCAGTTTATACCATCTAAAGTCACTAAAGCTAATAAATATCCGCAATGGTTTTCACTTTCATTACAAAAATTAATAAAAGAAAAACAAAAATATCATCGTAAATTGAAAATATATAGCAACCAATCTGATTATAATACATTTTCTGAATTACGGTATAAAGTTAAAATAAAAATGAAAGATGATTTTCGTAATTACATGAACAACATCGAGAATAATGTCAAAAGTAATCCCAGGTCTTTTTGGAATTTTACAAAAAAACTTCGGAACAATAATAATGGAATTCCTAATATTTTGCGTTACAATAATTTGGAAATGCATAATGGCCAAGATATTAGTAATTGTTTTGCAAATTATTTCGAATCCGTTTACATAAAAAATCATACATTACAACCAGTTGAATATGACGATTCTGTAGATGCTGTAAACTTATGTAATATACATTTGCACTGGGACTCAATCTTTTGTTACCTCCAAAATTTAGATACTAGCAAAGGTCCTGGGCCCGATCAGATCCCTGCTACATTCATTCGAACATGTGCATATTACCTGGCAGAGCCTTTACATTTGCTATTTAATCAATCATTAAAATTGGGAATTTTTCCAGACGCCTGGAAAGTTTCCTATATAATTCCTATTTTAAAATCCGGCCCTGTTAATGACGTCACTAATTATAGACGAATATCTATTTTGTCAACTTTTGGTAAAAATTTTGAAGCAGTAGTTATTAATGAAATAAAAAACGATCTAAATAACATAATTACACCCGAACAAAATGGCTTCTGTCCCAAAAAATCGATCGTTACTAATTTAATTCCTTTCACTGAATTTTTAAGCTCAAATATGGACAAAAAACAAAAAGTTGACGTCATTTATACAGATTTTAGCAAAGCATTTGATCGGGTACACCATGAAATATTAATACAAAAATTAAAAATTCTTGGAATACAAGGATCATTACTACGGTGGATCGAGTCCTACATATCCAATCGTTCCCAACTAGTTAATTGTAATGGATTCAAATCTCGAACAATCTATGTTACTTCCGGAGTACCTCAAGGGTCTCACCTTGGTCCCTTACTTTTTAACTTGTTTATCAATGATATAAACAAATGCTTTCAACACTCAAGATTTGTTTTATATGCAGACGATTTAAAAATTTTCAAAGTAATCATGACCAACGACGACAACTTACTACTACAAAGTGATTTGCAAAAGTTACAAAAAATTTGTAATGATAATTGCTTACATTTAAATACCTCAAAATGTTATACCGTGAGCTTCACTCGGAATTTTAACATAATTCAGTATAACTATTCCATTCAGAACACAATCATTCAACGTAAAACTCTTATTAAGGATCTGGGAGTACTTTATGACTCTAAATTATTAATGAACAATCATATTGAAAATTGTGCTAAACAATCATATAGGATACTGGGATTTATTTTACGCAACTGTAAACATTTTCATGATCCACAGTTCCTTATTTGCTTATTTAATACATTAGTTCGTTCTAAATTAGAATATGCGAGTGTTGTTTGGAGTCCTAGCTATAGAAATAATGCCATGTGTATAGAAAAAATCCAGCGTAAATTTACTTCTATTTTGTGTAAAAAAAATAGTATTGACTGTAATGATTACGATTCCAGATTAAAATATTTTAATATGATGTCTTTGGAAAACAGAAGAATCTTAGCTGATATGATTCTATATAAAACATTTAATAATTTTTTTGATAGTATCTCATTTATTTCGCAATTTAAATTCTCTGTAAACCAAAAAAATACAAAATCAAAAAAAATATTTTGCTTACCCCGTTGCAATACAAATAACTACAACAATTCCCCAATAAATAGAATGATTTCAACATACAATCACTCTAGCTTCATGAATATTGATCTATTTCATAGCTCAATACAGCTATTTAAAAAAACTGTAACAACTATATACATATATTAACTTTATGTATACTAATTATTATAAGCACTAATTTACTGTAAATATTAATCTGCGAGGAACTGTGACTGGTATGTATGTACTGTTGTTTATCTTACACAATAAATAAATAAATACACCTGAAAGGAACGAAAATCAAGAAAAACCAAAAAAATTAGACAGAACGCCAAACCTAGCAAACCAAAAAATAGAAAAAAGAAAAGCCACATCTCCAGTTGAACAAATACCACCAAACAATAATAAACAAGAAAAAGTAACAAAATACTTCTACAAAAAGACAAAAAAGGGCGAACGCGATACCCAAATAGAAATACAGAAATAACTACACATACATGCAAGAGTATTGTTCTTTGGAACATCCAAGGATACAATAACATATTCAATTTAGATACAGATGAAAATAAAAAAATAACACAGAATGACATAATTTGCCTATGCGAAACATGGATATATAACAATCTACAAAACATACCACAAGATCTAAATGAATTCCAGTACATAGAGTCTAAAGCCATAAAATCTGCAAGCAGGGGACGCGCAAGTGGTGGACTATTAATTTTCTACAACAAAAAAGTTACAATGTAATGTAATTGAAAATACACCACATTGGATAAGTATACATTTCAATCGCCCAAGAACATTAGAAAACTTCATCTTGATTTTCTGCTATTTTTCACAACAATATACATATGAAATATTAATAGAACAACTACAGAATACTATAGAAGAGTTAAGCGAGCACTACCCAAACACATCTACTATTATAGCTGGAGATCTAAATGGAAGAATAGGTAATCTAAATCAGGGCGAAGAAGCATCATTCAATAACACGAATCTCAACCACATTCGTCAAACGAGAGACCCAACAATAAATAAGCAAGGAAGACAACTAACCGAAGCACTATACACTAAGAAATTTGGTGTTAAATTCAACACAAAAATTATTCTATACAGGTCCACAAATAATAGTGTGAAAAATACCAATATAGCTTTTGGTAAAAATATACCAATAAAACTGGTTAAAAAATTAACACTTAAATTTCATTACTTTTACTCAGTTTAATGAAGATTGTTCAGTAGTTTTGGTAGAAATTCACTAAAATATTTTGTAATATTACAGAATAATGTGTTAAAATTTGACTAATATCTGTGTTAGTACACACATTTTTATGAAATAAAACACTATGTTTTGTATAAAACTCACATTTTAGTGTAATTATCAACACTAACATAAGTGTTATATTCACATTTATGTGTATTTTAATAATCAACAAACAAATTTTTGTGTTGAATTTAACGAAATTTTTAGAACATTAATACACGAAAATGTATTGATTGCCAATATTGGTTAACTTGCGTGTAAAATAAAAATAAATTGTAATTTATGAAATTCATTTATTGTTCTTATAATGTAACCAATATAAAAATATTGTGCAGACACATGTATCATACATAAAAATACTAACTTAACTATGTAACTACTTTTACATATACAGTTCTTAGTAAAATATAATTTTTATTGTTAACTTTGCACAATTCTAAAGGTTCTTTGTAAAACAGCAGTTGTAAATCCACTATATTATTTTGAACATTTTCACTTATAGTGTAAGCATGTAAATTTTCATCAAAATAATTTGTACACCAAGGTTTCGTAATAAAAAATATTGTATTCTCCAGTGATATAATATTAATTATTAATTATTATTAGTTATGAACAACGCACTGACTCGCACTAGGTTTTGCGTAGTATGTAGTATACTGGCTAGTTTAAACGTGTAGCGACTTATACACCAGTGCATGTAAAATAATTATTTCAACAGAGATACGTTTAGAAATACACAATATTTTGTAAAATAACAAATATAAAAGCTTAAATACCACAAGGTTGTAATGCAAATACAAAATATTTGGTTTTTGTCCATATTTTTACTATATTAGGAGTTATTGTTCCAAAATTTGTGTGATGCAGGTATTTTTAACACGTATAAATTTCTACCAAATGATAAATTCTACCAAAACTCTTTTGTAACCAATTATAGTGTGGAATTTAACACCAAACCTAAATACCACCCGTTTTGGTGATTTTACCACTCCAAAATTTTTTAGTGTGAGTATCATATGGCTTTTTTGTATTGAATGGAAGATCAGAAAAAGATAACATTGCCAATTTCACTTATATCAGCGGGAAAAATAAGAGCATCATCGACTTGGCTTGGGCAAACGACATGGCATTAAATGAAATTCAGGACCTGGAAATACTAAACGACATACATGTTTCAGATCATTTCCCAGTACAAATAACATTTTCGGAAAATGAACATAGAATAACAACACATAAATATACCGAGACTATTTTTGTAAAAAAAACCACTAAGTAACGTAAAAATAACTATGCTCCATAAAAAAGGTGACAAGCTAAACCCGGCAAACTATCGAGGCATAGCACTTTTAAATACACTAATAAAAATGTACACTCACATATTGTCAACCAGAATCTCAAATTGGGTAGAATATATGGGCATCCTCACAGAAAATCAAGCTGGTTTTAGAAAAAACAGATCCGTCATAGATCACATATTTACACTAAATACCATAGCACAGCTTAGCATTCTCAACAAGAAAAAAACGTATGCCATCTTCGTGGACTTATCAAAAGCTTTCGACTCGGTGAATCAAGAGAACTATGGGAAAAACTATATCGTTCCGATAACAGTACAAAACTAATAAGAATAATCCAAAACATCTATTCAAATGCTACCAAACTGTAACGTTTTTATTTATATGGGTGAAGTGTAAAACATAGACAAATATTATTAACTAAAAGAACACGTTTATTAAACGGTAAATAAATATTAGAAATATAATTAAAAGATTATAAAAGTAACTAACACTATGATTAACAAATATTAACACTAATTTAAAGACTAAGAATATTATAAGACACTTAAACACTAAGATTATTTATTTAAACACTACTCTTTATGTCACTAATTTATGTTCACTTGTCGACTTGTTTTTATATCACCAACTATTCACTACACTTATTTATATCAGACTTCTTTACTCGTCAGCTCTATAATACAGAATGTGTTTGCTGGCTTTGGCGGTGGGTTATATACCTGGCTAGATTATTCCTAGAACCTACTAGGGCCTTCTAGATAACTTCTAGAGGTAAACAGCGTGAACAATAGATCACCTCACCGTGACCTTATCCTAACACGTTCCAACGTGTGAGTGGCGGGCGAGATTCTGTGGCGCGTAGTAGCGCAGCGGCGGCGGTCGCGGGGTTTACGTTACACTGCCCCCCCCTTAAGACTGTTTCGTCCCGGAACAGTCCGTGATGACGAAATCTGCATGTACTACCCTTGGTGCATTTCGAATTCTTAAAGAAGTGACAGTCGATGGTCCGCTCAACTTCTTTTTCCTGACCGTTAGGGTTAAAGCTGCAGACGAGAATTTCAACGCCAGTGAAACGGAAGAGGATCTCTAACATGTTCCTTACAATCCTCCAATCCAAACCGTCTAGACCACAACCCAACTTCGGTACTGCTAGCTTCAAAATGTCATTCTCCAATAGATGATCCCTCAAATCGCACAGCGAGTTCCATAGGCTTTGATACGACGGCTTCTGGTACGAGCGTGGTTTTGTAACAAAATAGTAGATGTACCGCTGATGGTCTGAATTGCTATCTCTCAGTCGTAGCGTTTTCCCAACAGATGGACGTTGGTTGGCCAGTTCTTGTAGTCGTCCATATTTCGCCTTAAAGACTGAGGCTATGCCGCGGGACATCTTTAAGTCTTCTGATAAGCAGTGGCCGAGGGAATAATCTGAAGACACGGTGAACAGATCTCGGTGTTCTTCTTTTGTCACGCAGTACCGCGCCTTGCGTCCAAAGGAGTAGTTCTCCATGAAATCTTCAAAAGTCGGTTCTTGAGCTACGATCCGACGAACTGTTGCTCCATTATGGTCTTCGTGGTTGTCTCCGGCAAAAGGGGCTAGCCGATTAAAGTGTACCACTCTCGGCTTCCCGGTAGGTCGTTTCTTAATTCTATATACCACATCGTTTATTCTTTTGACTATTTCATAGGGGCCCTCCCAATTCTTTTGCAGCTTTGGTGATAACCCGCGGCGCCTTTGTGGGTTGTAAAGCCACACTAAATCCCCAGGTTGATATCCACCTTTTTCGGCTTTGATGTCATACCTGTCCTTCATTCGGTCGCTGGCAGTTTGAATGTTCGTACGGACTTGTTCATGAATGTCATCCATTCTTCTCCGTAAGCTCGTAACGTAGTCTTCTCCGGCCAGGTCTTCCCCAGGTTTGCTGCCGAACACCAAGTCGCATGGTAAACGCAACTCACGTCCGAATAAGATGTTCGCAGGAGTTTGCCCTGTTGTCTCATGCACGGATGAACGATAAGCCATCAGGAACAGATGAAGATGTCGGTCCCAGTCTCTTTGGTGGTTGGAGACTACCTTCGACAAATATCGGTTGATCGTTCTGTTCATTCGTTCCACCATGCCATCGGACTGCGGATGTAATGCAGTTGTCCTTGTTTTATTAATTCCTAATATCTTACAGATATTTTGGAAAACGGCGGACTCGAAATTTCTTCCCTGGTCGGAGTGAAGTTCAAGTGGTACCCCGAATCGGCATATACATTCTTTAACTAAGGTTTCAGCGACCGTGGTGGCTTCTTGATTGGGTAATGGATAAGCTTTCAACCCACTTGGTGAAGTAGTCCATGACAACCACGATATATTTATTTCCGTCGTCACTTTCTGGGAATGGTCCGGCCACATCAATCGCAATGCGCTCAAATGGACTGCCAACGTTGTATTGACGCATTGGAGCTTTTCGTCGTCTATGAGGGCCGTTGCTTCCAGCGCAAACCACACATTTCTTGCACCAGTCTTTAGCATCTTCGGTGAAGTTGACCCAGTAAAACCGCTGGCGCAATCTTTCTAGAGTTTTAGTGACTCCAAAATGGCCTCCAGATCCGTCATGGATCTCTTTCAACACGTCTGGTATTCTACTCTTAGGAATGACCAACTGAGCTTTCTTCTCAGTTCCATCGGCATTCTCTACCACACGCTTCAACAGGCCATCCTCAATCACCATGGAGTCCCATTGCGCCCAGTACGCTTTTACACTCTGTGAGTGTGGTGCAACGTCTTCCCATATTGGTTTGCATTCTTCTGCTTTCCATTTTAATAAGATTTTCAAAGTCGGGTCATTTTCTTGGTCCTTGCGTAGTCCATCGGGCTGCCAACTATCATCGACTACTGTTGTCCTGGCGACGGTAAACTGTTTCTCTTCAAGTCGACTACAATGTTTGCAGTCATCTTGGCAAGGCCTTCTGGACAATGCATCGGCATTACGATGGCTGGTACCCGCCCTATGATCGATTATGAAATCGTATTCCTGTAGTCTTTCAATCCATCTAGCCACCTGACCTTCAGGATTCTTGAATTGTAGCAGCCATTTTAATGCAGCATGGTCAGTTCTAATCAAAAATTTTCTTCCGTACAAATATTTGTAGAAATGTTCCACGGATTTCACGACTGCCAAGAGTTCTTTTCTGGTCACACAGTAATTCCTTTCTGGTTTTGACAAGGTCTTACTAAAGTAGGCAATAACCTTCTCATGCCCATCTTGTATCTGGGAAAGAACGCCACCAATTCCGACGTTGCTGGCATCTGTGTCTAGAATGAATTCTCCTTCAGGTAAAGGATAACTCAAGACGGGTGCGCTTGTCAAAGCATGTTTTAGTTCTTTAAATGCAACTGTACAGTCCATTTCCCAGATAAATCTTCTTCCTTCTTCAGTAAGCCTTGTCAGTGGCTTGGCTATGTTGGCAAATCCAGGTACATATCGTCGATAATAGGTACACAAACCAAGGAAACTTCTGAGTTCGTGTTTGTCCCTAGGTGCTGGCCAGTCTCTCACAGCCTTTATCTTCTCCTGGTCAACTGCAATACCCTTACCGGAAACCACGTGTCCAAGGTAATGAACTTCTCTTTGAAACAGGTGACACTTCTTCGGGCTAAGTTTCAGGTTAGCCTTTCTCAATCTCTGGAAAACCTCTTCCAAATTCTTCATGTGGTCCTCGAATGTCTTACCTACCACAATAATATCGTCGAGGTACACTAAACAGGTTTTCCAAGATAGCCCAGCCAATACCGTTTCCATGAGTCGTTCAAACGTTGCAGGAGCATTGCAGAGCCCAAACGGCATTACGGTAAATTGCCAGAGTCCTGTACCAATGGTGAAGGCTGTCTTCTCCTTGTCATTTGGATCCAAATCCACTTGCCAGTAGCCGCTCTTTAGATCCAAAGTGGAGAACATTTTTGAGCCAGCCAAAGTGTCTAATGTGTCGTCTATTCGAGGTAGCGGGTAGCTATCCTTCTTCGTCACGTTGTTAAGTTGACGATAATCGACGCAAAATCGTGTAGAGCCATCCTTCTTCTTCACTAACACCACTGGTGAAGCCCATGGACTGCTTGAAGGTTCAATCACACCTTCCATCTTCATGTCCTCGATTATTCTTTCTGCTTCCTCACGCTTCGCCAGTGGTAGTCTTCTTGCTGGTTGACGGATGGGTCTTGCGTCTCCGGTGTCTATTTTATGGTGTACTACATTAGTTCTCCCTTTGGTTTTCTCATCAAATTGGAACACATCTTTAAAATTTCCAATTAGTTTCTTTGCCTTTGTTCTCTGGTCGGCGGTCAATTCTTCAAATGATGTTGTCAATTGATTGATTAACGTGTCCGGAACTTTCTGAGATGTGTTCCCTTTGGCCTTTACAGTTCGGATAATCGAGGATACTGCCATGCATTCTCCTACAATTGTTCCTCTCTTCAGAACAACAGGATAAAAATTTACGTTCATTATCCGAACAGGTATTACCTGGCTGGCTTTGACCAGTGATTTTCCGACAACAACTCCAGTGCCGGTTTTGGCATCATCATTCTTGGGCTCCAGCATAACGATACTTCCCTCACAGAAACTACCGTCTAAATGTGCCTCCAGGATAGTTTCACTTCGTTCTGGGAGGGTAACGTCTTCGGCCATAAGTACGCGCACAGCCTTGTCATCTCGTGGATTTAATACGAGTTCTTCTTCATTGACCATCATCACCCCCTTCTTCAGGTCAAGTTTAAAACCATGCTTTGTCATTGCGTCCATCCCAAGTATTAATTCATCTTCAACTTCAGCTACCAGCGCACGATGTTTGAATGAGGTTTTTCCGATAGTGATGGTGACATCTACTTCTCCTAACGCGGTAGCTTGTTCTCCCGTTGCTGTGCGTAATCGCCACTTAGTTGGTTGAAGATGCGTCTTGCCAGTTTTCCTTATCAAGTCGGGTCTGATTATAGTTTTTGTCGCACCCGTATCCAGTAGCATTTTCATTGGCTTTCCGTTAATAGAGCCATCCACATAGATGCTATTGGCTTTATGATGAAGAGATGCGACATAACTGATGGATTGTGGAGCTACTAGATTACGGGTCGACAGTTGCCCCTTCGCATCAACCCGATTTAGTTTTCCGACTCCTTTTCTTCCTTTGCAGATTCCGTCTTCTTTTGCATTTTTCTGCAAAGTCTCTGCGGATGGCCCAGTTCACCGCAATTCCAACAACGGAGTTTCTTTCTTCCGGTAAACACTTCACTTGCAATTCGTCGCACTGTCTCTTCTAGATCTTCAGTGTTTTCTTTTCTCTCAGCATCCATACTTCGCACACGCGATTGGTTACGTGAAGCTTGTTTGGCAGCTTCATGCTCCAATGCATATGAGAGTGCGTCAATTAAAGTTTTTGGACGGGCCAATCGCAGTGCTTGTTGAGTTTCGCTGTCTCGAACTCCGTAGATAAATGATTGAGTGGCCAGGCACTCCAAAACGCTGTCAGGAGCTGTAGGATGTGCAAGATGAACTAAACGAGCTACGTCAACTTCAAATTCTTGAAGGCTTTCTTTTGAACTCTGATACCGGTTCCTCAGTTGCGTCTGGTACACCTGCTCCAGATGCGCATTTCCATACCGCATATCCAATCGTTTGACTAGCTGGTCGTAGTCTTCTTGTTCTTCTTCTTTCAGCGTTTGCAGGATGTCGATAGATTCTCCGCGCAGCGAGACAGTCAACGCCGTAATATTAAAGATAATTAAATTCTCAATCTATCACACTTAATTCTTTTATTATATCTCGTATAGGTTTGGAGATATAGTATATAATAATATAAAATAATCTGTTGTAATAAATCTCGTTGCCCGAAAAACATTTGCGATATTTAAATTTTTGTAATTGACATGTAAATGCAAAATGTCACTGTCAGATTTTTCTGGGAGGTGAGAGTACATTTAATATATATTATTGTATTATTAATTAATTATATATTTAAATTACAGATATGTTAATATTACATATATCCTTAAGAAATGCCGTTAATACCGTCAATGAATTTGAAGAATTTTGAACATAATAGAATATTGGGATAAAATTTCTTATAGAACGAAAGAAGAGAAACAATTTCAATTATGTGTGTGTACTTATAAGGCGCGAGCAGACATGTGACTTTGTTGGCCTTGGCAAGCAGATGAGGATCCGTGTCAGAATGACGGCTAGTAGTTTTTACCCAGATGTTACAATTGTCATATGTCATAATTTTTCATTCAAAATTTCAAAATGTTCTAATGTTTATTTGTCATCCATTAGTATGGAATATACTTGTCGGGGAAAATAATCCACATGGATTTGGAAAATCATAATGTTTCGAATTAAAACTTATGATACTTGACACCTATGTATATTACTAGCTCTCATTCTGACACGGCCCCCACATCTGCTTGCCAAGACCAACAAAGTCACATAACTGTAACTGCTCTCGCCCTATACTACATAAAATGAAAATGGCGAGAGGTATTGTGCTGGCCACAACAGATTTTTTGCAATGCTGTTGAAACATAAGTTTGCGAAATATCCAAAGTGTTTAAAAAAAACGATTTACATACGTTTACATGTTTCCCTTCAATAACTAAGAAGTAATGATTTGTAAATTGTCTTTTATCTCTCCTGTCTCCTGTCCTCTCTCTAGTTCTTTTTATTGGATCAGTTTTAATAGACGAAGCAACGAATTGACGTTTTTGATCAATAGATTTCTCACTGTACCAAAACTCTTGAAATATATTCAGACGATACTCTTCACTATTTTTTTCTGAGCATTTTAATCTACATGTTTTCTTACAGGCTTGCTTCAGTTTTTTTCTGCTACACGTTTCCCAGTTTTCGAAACATATCTTATGCTTTCTGCTCTTTTTTCCTTCCGACTATTACATTTCCAACTGTCAGTATGCTTAATTCTCTTCCTAGTTTTTTTTATGTTCTTCCACTTCCTCGCTATCGCTGGAACTGCGAAGTTGTGCTTCCGAGGAGGAATAATTTTTATCTTCAATACTATCATCGCTATCTTCTAAAGCAGTAGTATCTTGATACTCATTATGAGGCTTAGTAAGTAGAGAATTATCGTCAGTGTTATTGTTTTTTTTTTCATATTGTTCATTTACGTTCTTATCACAAACTTCGCATGTCTCCCACGTCACTACGTTAAATTCTTGATTTTCCAAAATTTCAAAATTAGTTAACAAATTTTCTGTTGTTTCGGTAGGTACATCTATAAAGAAATAATAATACAAAATATATAATAATTATAATAATTAATCGTATAAATAAATACCTTCATTGTCTTTGGAATTTGAGGTTAGTTTAGAACCATCATATGTTCCACCAGCTAATTCTAAAAATGTTCCTTGGTTCTGTCACATGTTCATTCAATACATAATCAATAAATTATGAACTTGTGTTATACTAATTTGTCAATTACACTATCAGTAAAAGCACTATGATATTATTATTAAGTCCGACACTGGTTACAGACACGAACGTAATGTTTGACTTAACACATCTATTTCACCAACCTTGCACAGCTAAAAAATATCAGTGGACTTAAAACAGTTTGCTTCATAGGAGTCATTGACATAATATGGCATAAGTCACATGATTCATACAACAAAATAATATTACGCCGCAAACATTTACGGTAAATTAAAACTAGCGGACATAATACTATTTACCTTCAAAGCGGTAGTGTACATAACATTATTTAAAGATAGTTAAATTTGAATGTGAGCTATATCTGACTTAAAACTATTCCTTATGATAGAACCAACAATGTTAAGTCCAATTGTATATAAAACTCATTTTTCGCTAAAATGTGACTTAATACAGTTTACCTCTGAGGCACAGATATATATATATATATATATATATATATATATATATATATATATATATATATATATATATATATATGTATATATATATATATATATATATATATATATATATATATATAAAATGTAAAGGGCAAGATGTATTGTGATGGCCACACAAGATTTTTTACTTGTAACATATGACTGACGCTAGCTGATTCTTTTATCGCTGTTTGCAAATTAAGATAAAGCTCTGAGGAGTTATTACTTTTAAAGTAAACCTGATTTGAGTCCATTAAATGTGAATGGTAATACGGTATATTATTTATATAAAAATTAAACTTTAATTGATGTCTTTAATAAAATATTCTCTTGATTTCTTTTTAAATTTGAGTTATCCGCGTTTTTTACCTGAGCATTTATTGCAAAGATACTTATACAGTGTCCCGTGGCATCTAGCGTAGGCAAAAATTCCATATGTGATATTTTTTTCAGTATGTTTAAATTTCCCTAAATTAAATCAATAACACTCCTTCCATTATGTCCAAGGAAAGTGTATCTACCTGGAATATCTCCCACTGTAAATCGTTATTCAGAAAATTTAATCGACGAAAGGCAGGTAGGTAGATATCTAGTTACGCAGGTTTAAATAGCATTTTTTGGGAGTTTTCGGCGAATATGATTATTAACGCCGTCTTTTCTATTTTCAAAACGCTTCTGGAGTCATTTTTTTATATAAAAATGTTTTAAGTGTATCGGAATTAGTTTTTAGCCAGAAAAAAATTAATGTAAACAAGTTCTGAAGCGTATATGAAAAACAGCCAGTACGAAAACAAAACCCAATCTTCTGATAGCGCATCAAAATATGCTGAAAATATTACAAATGATAAGAATTTTAGGATGAAACCGGAGGCTGCAGTTAATTACTGTAATATCTCTTTTCAAGGAACAACACCAATAGAAATTTCATACCAGATTAAAAACAACTTTAATAGGTAACAATAGAATAAATTTTGTAACTTTAATTCATTTTACATTATTACTAAACCTTTACATTTAATATTAACTTTATCATTTAAACTGCTACAACTATCTCCGAAGTCAATAATGGAGTAATAAAAAAAAGATTGTAGATTAATACCACTAATATGTTTGTCTTCAGCGACGGATTAGAAATCCGAAATATTATAGACGGTATAAAAAGTGTTAGATACGCCTACTTGGTAATATAACAAAAAAATAATAATTGGATGACTGTCTTTCATTATATTTTTATACATCGCTAAACAATGAAATTAGTAAAAGATCCCTATTATTACATTTCATTGAAATTTAATTACTTTGTCTCGTAAGTAAGAATACTAGAGTAGTATATATGTTTCAATACTGCTAGCCCAAATTTTATCATATCGGCTCACATAAGCCACCGGTCCACCGGGAAATATCCCAACGGCCAGATTACCCAATTCATCACTGTAGGTCACACTATAAGTAAAAGACAGTGCTTTGGCTGCCGGTTCCGGTTTTTATATCTGTCAGCAGCGCCAGCTAAATGTCGTTGATTCTCTAATATTAAAGAGTGATTTACATAATCAGTTATGAAACGAGTGATATTGTTTGATGAATATAATATTATGTGAGTTAAACCATATCACATTTTCAAAACGTATTATATTTGGGTGATGTAAAAATCAGAGAAATATTAATAAATGTTTATTTAACGATATATAATTAAGATAAAGATAATAAAAATAATTAATACTATGATTAAACAATTATAAACACTAATTTAGACTAAGAATATTATTAAATACTTAAACAGTAAGATTATTTATTTAAACAATATTTATTTCACTATATTTATTTATATAAATATTTATATCACCAACTGTTCATTCATGATGCGTGTCTTATATTAGAATCTGTCCCAGCTGTACTCCCTGACGGTATTTATACCGTCCGGCGTCCCACTCGAACATTCGACACGATAATAACACCGAATTCAAAGGGTCAAACCACCGGATGTAATTATACAGGCCTAGATGTGTTTACTACGTCGATGCTTGTGAAGATTGCGTCATCGCCCAGCGCGGAGGCGTCCTGGAAATATTCTACCAGTGGTGACGGTCACGTATTCCTAGAGTAAGTGGCGCATGTTACAGTATTATGCAAACTACTTAATATTAGGGAATCAACTCACATAATATTCAAAACGTGCTTGACTCGGTTTGGCAAATATTATGTTCATCAAACAATATCACGTTTTTTAATTCCGCTAAAATAATTTAAAAATACACAAAATTCTAGGTCTTTCTGACAATTGAATATCCATATTTCAAAATCAATTTACAAGAGTTGCCGTGAAAACACATGAATTAATTTTTTTAATTCAATGCTTGTCAGTGCATGCGTATATCATTGAAAACAAGTTCTGACAGTGTTCTAAAAGCGATATAGATCTCCCTTCTGGTGTAGTGAAATTATGTGTGTCAATAATTCATAAATTGATATTAAAGGAATTATTTTTGGTATATTCTTGTTTTTTATTATCAGTTTGTCAGTTGTGTAATATTATTTTTCAATCACTTGTGAAAATGACATTTTCGTCACGTAATTTAGTTGTGATAGTAACCACTTCCCTCACTAGTGATGAAAATAACTTACTTTTCCCTGATTTACATATTGTAATATATCTCATATAGTTAAAATCGCTAAACGTAATAATAAGCGAGATAATTGCTGGTTTATTTATAGACGAACACCTGTTAGAAAAGTATCTGACCTTATTTTTTTTGCGAAAACCTGATGGAATTGCATGAGCCGACCTTGAACCTTGGTGCGCATGCGTCAATTTTTTCCCGCCTATCGATAGCGTCTGTTTCTGACAAGCAGCATTTGAGTGCGGTAGTATGTAGTGCTCTCGTCGGTTTTTCGTTGCAAGAAAATGGCGGAACGCCTGGAGCAGCGCTATTGCATCAAATTTTGCCTGAAACTGGGCGACAGCCAGGTGAAAACCATTCTGAAGATTCAGACAGCTTTCGGTGACGATGCTATGGGCATCACACAGATTAAGGACGCTTCGGTCGGCCATCAACATGTCGAAATGAAAAGGAACGCTGTGTTGATGCGGGACCGTCGTGTGAGTATCCGAGAAATTGCGGAAGAGATGGGCATGAGCACTTTTCGGCACATTGCATTATGACCGAAGATTTGGCCATGAAGAGAGTGGCGACGAAATTCGTGCCGAAGCTGCTGACGGCGGAGCAAAAGCCTCACAGGAGACTCTACAAACAATTACTCCGATTTCATGAACACCATAATCACTGGTGACGAGTCCTAGCTGTACGGGTACGACCCGGAAACCAAATCCCAGTCGTCACAGTGGAAGCATTCCACGTCACCAAGACCAAAGAAGGCCCACCAAGTGCACAGCAACGTCGAAGTGATGCTGACTGCTTTCTTTGACTCCCACGGTGTGGTACACCACAAATACGAACCATAGGTTAAACAATCACGAAAGAGTACTACAGGGATGTCCTCCGTCGCCTACGTAATGCTGTGCGGCGCAAGAAACCGGAGTTCTGGTCAACAGGAAATTGGCGCTTCCATCACGACAATGCTGCAGCACATTCCTCCCACTTGATTCAGATATTTTTGGCGAAAAACAAGACTCTTGTGGTTCAACAGAGACGAAAGGAGGCCACGAAGAAGAAATTAACAACAGAATAAAAACAACTACCAAAACCTACCAACAGCTAAGAACAACTTTCCTAAAGAACAAGAACATGTCCAGGACGTCCAAACTAACAATCTACAAAACAATTTTATTACCGATTCTCCTCTACGGAAGCGAAAGTTGGACCACAAACCAAAGACATGACAGTAAAATACAAGCTATAGAAATGAAATGCTTGAGGACTATAGCAGGAACAACAGACAGACAGAGTGAGAAACAAAGAAACTAGAAATCTGCTTCAAGTCAAGTCAGTCAAACAAATAATAGAAGAAAAACATCTACGCTAGTATGGGCATCTCGAATGATTACAACAGTATAGAGCAGTAAAAATCATATGGGAATCGCGTACTACAGGGAAAAGAAGCAGGAGAAGACCTCAAAAACGATGGGATGACACAATAGAAGATATATTAAAAAAGATAAAGATGACAAGCAGACAAGCACACCATCTATCCAAGGACAAGTTAGCATGGAAAAACTTTGTGGAAAACTAATAATTTGGGGAAAAAAACTCAACACTCAAGAAACAGACTATATATATATATATATATATATATATATATATATATATATATATATATATATATATATATATATATATATATATATATATATATATATACTGATGTATTTCGTGTTTTACTGACTTGCTACATATTTGTACTGGATCCCAAATAAATTATCATTAATATTATTAATTATTATTATCATTATTATTCCCCCCCGCGGGCCCACCTTGTCGTGGTAGGGGAGGGGGGCTCAGTAGCCTTTGTTGCCAGCAAAGGTGAAACTAACGGGACCTGACGATTACTTATAACCGATCGATCAGTAGGTGATCGTCCGTGCACAGGTTTTTTCTTACCTACCTGCATGTTGACCGTGTGCGATGACCCGGTCGGTGGAAGAGGGGATCCTGGTAGTTGAGGAAGCCCCAACACATTACTTAGGCCCTGATTTCACCTAAACGGGAGGTCGCAGGCTAACCCACCTGCGGCCAATCGGTTCCCCTCCCGTTGCGAGGCTGGGGGGTGAGTAGTCTTGGGGATGTCCAAGAGGTTGCCATCCAAGAGCTCAAAATAAAGGAGAATATTATATATTTTGCAGCAAAGAAGAAGGTTGTTATTCGTACACCGACCTCTAACAAAGCATCAGCTTTAATAACTCCGGATCCTACTTCTTTTGCGCAGCAAGTAATTCCTCATCTTGTTCAGGCATTAAAAAGTGTCTTTGTTACAAAAGAAATTTTTAATGCCAAACAAAGTGCACTTTTTATCTCCTGTAATCCTATTTCGACTCCATCTAAAATTCCTACACAAGATAAGAAAAAAGTAAATTCTACTAATTCTTCTTTTGTGTCTATTTCTTCTGGCCCTTCTTCTTCTAGCATTCCTCCAAAGGAAAAGAATAGGGCAACTACTATTGTTTCTTCTTCCGACGAAGATCTTTCTCTTAGCTCTGCACCTTCGCAGCAGCAAAAAAAGAAGGGTTGGCCTCTAGACAAACCAAGAAAACCTGTTTAGTTCTTCAACATAAGATTATAAGTCATGAATAATATTATTCAGTGGAATATTAGGGGATGCGTCTTCCATTATTGTGACTTGAAGATGCTACTATCGGAATTTAATCCGATATGTACGTGCCTTCAAGAAACACACTTTACGCCAGGCTAGAATTACAGTATAGTTAGGTTAGATTCTGCACACCATATCCGGGTCAATGGAGGTGTGGCGATCATCGTAAAACAGGATGCGAGTTTCAAGGAGGTTAATCTCAGCACTAGTATTCAAGCTATTGCTATACGAATGTCAGCCCCATTTCACGTTAATATCTGTAACATACTTACGCAAATTGGGATTTGACTGACATTCAAGCTATTATTCGGCAACTTCCCACTCCCTTTATTCTTCTAGGAGATTTCAATGCCCGCCATTTTATATGGGGATCTGGGCATATTGATCCAAGACGTGGAATTGTTGAGAACCTGCTTGATGATCCAAATCTTGTTCTAGTAAATGATGGTTCGCCCACATATTTTAAGGCCCGTTCAGGGACCTTTTCTTGTATCGACCTAACTATACTCTCATCAACATTATCAACTCGTTACTCTTAGCGGGCACTTGATCATCTACATGGGTGACCACTTTCCTATAGTGATCAATACAGACACTCCCATGTGTGAACAAGTGTATGCGCCAAGTTTGTTAATGAATAAAGCCGACTGGTCATGTTTCAAGGCATCCCTTAAAATTCCACCCATGACTAATAACACCAATATAAATGTAGAAGAACTAACAGAAAATAGTTTCTTAGCAGTAGAAACTGCAATCCCTCAGAGCAAGTGCACAGCTCAAAGAAGGTCGGTTCCCTGATGGAACCGCGAAATTCAAGAGTTGGTCCGGGATAAAAAATGGCTTTCAACCGCTTCAAACGGATTCCCACTCAGAAGAACCTTATTCTTTTAAAAAAAGCCAGAGCACTAGCACGACGTTGTATATTGGAAAGCCAGCGAAAATCTTGGGACGAATATGTATCTGGCATTTTGTCCAGTACCACAACACAAGAGTGTTGGTCAAGGGTTAAACCTATCGCTGGGCATGGTAATTCTACAGGCATAACGTGCCTAAAACTGGATGATGAAACTTATACACATGATCCATCCGCTATCGCGGAAATAATGGCCGATCAGTTCCAAAGTACTAGCAGCTCTTCTAATTGCGTACCTGAGTTTCAAAACTCAAAAGCGGACAGGGAAGTACCGCTATATTTCAGAACTACTGAAATTCTTCATTATAATGCTGCATTCGTACTTATGGAACTGGAATATGCTCTCAGCCAATCGAAGTCGTCATCTCCAGGCTTAGATAGAATTACCAACAATATGCTCAAAAATTTAACCCTTAATTTTAAACTACACTTGCTTTCCGTATACAATATGCTCTGGCAAGAAAATTCATATCCTGAGAAGTGGAAGGAAGCCATTGTCATCCCTACCCCAAGGTCGGAAAAGACCTATCGATACCGTCAAATCATAGGCCGATCAGTTTAACGTCTTGCATCGGAAAGATATTCGAGAGAATGATCAACAACCGTCTTATGTGGATTCTAGAAATAAATCATTTTCTGTCAGATCACCAGGTCGGGTTTCGCAAATTCAGATCTACCGTTGATCATCTCGTATATCTGGAAGATGCAATTCTCACTGCTTTCAATAATAAAGAACACTTGGTTGCAGTGTTCTTTGATCTAGAGAAGCCTATGATATGACGTGGCGGTATCACATTCTTAAGAAGCTACATCGCTGGGGTTTCCGTGGTAATTTTCCACAACTTATTTCTTCTTTTCTGGCAGAACGCAAATTTAGAGTTCGGGTCGGTACTTCTCTATCAACCTCAAGGATATTAGAGAATGGAGTACCCCAAGGCTCTGTTTTGAGCGTCACACTTTTTGCCATTGCGGTAAATGAGCTTGTGTCCTTTGTCAGCTCTGTAGGTATGTGTCTGTGTGTTGATGATCTCACCATTTTTTGTTCTGGCAAGAAGATGGGAGACATCAACAGAACTTTGCAATCTGCAATTAACAGCATTACACGGAGGGCTGACAAAATTGGGTTCAGGTTCTCTCGCAAAAAAAAATCCAGTGCATGCACTTCAGTCGCCTAAACCGACCACACTATGGACCACTCCTTTTTATGAGGGATAATACTACTAAAATCGTCAATAGTGTCAGATTCCTGGGACTATTTCGATCCAAGGCTAACTTGGAAATTGCATGTTGAAGAGCTAAGGACTGTTTGTCTTAAAGCTCTAAACATTATAAAAATGTTGGCGGGTACTAAATGGGCAGCAGAACCCAAAACTCTTATACGGGTGTACCAATCTCTGGTTTTATCAAGGATTGATTACAGGTGTGTCGTCTATGCGTTGGCAAAACGTACAACCCTCAATAGACTAGACTCAATCCACAACCAGGCTCTACGGTACGCTCTTGGTGCGTTTCCCAGTACCCCTACATTAAATTTGTATTCAGAGTCAGGACTGACGCCACTTGATGTAAGACGTAAAAAGTTTCTGCTGCTTTATGTTTCTAAAATCAAGTCATTACCGCAACTCAAGAACTTCACTACTTTCTTTCGGAGTGATAATTGGTGCATTCCACGACAAATTCAAACCAGACCCGCTGGTATCCACTGGAAAGAGCTTCTAGAAGAAATAAGCTTTGATATACCATTATCGATTCCTGTAGGAGAATCTGAAGTACCGTCGTGGTTGGTTCCATTAGCTAGGACTAACTACATACTAACTATGTACGACAAGTCCAACAGTCCCCCGATAATGATAGTGAAGGTTTCTAGAGGTTCTGCACGGATACAAAAACACGATGGTAATTTATACGGATGGTTCTAAAACCCACCATGGTACTGGTTGCGCAATTGCTGTCGATAACACACAGCACTCATGGTCAATGCCTCTTCTAATTTCTATCTACACAGCAGAGTCCTATGCTATCTGGCAAGCTCTACGGTACTGCGAGTTCGTCAGAACTTCTAGGAAGTTCCTCGTAGTAAGCGATTCTTTGAGCGTCCTACAAGCCATTTCAAACCCTTTTACTGTTGACCCAATTATTCAACATATCTTGTCCCTCATGAAATATCTTCATGAGACAGGGAGAGATATTTATTTTCTTTGGGTGCCAAGTCCCGTCGGCATTAAGGGTAACGAGTTGGCTGATGAGGCAGCACGTTATGCCGCTGATAGTAACTCTGTTGATGTGATAATGTATAAATCTTCAGATATCTCTTCATCTGAAGAAAGAGGTATTGGCTTTGTGACAGCGCACATGGGATGGGGTTCAGAATCATCTAAAAACCATTAAGCCGTTGGTTGCACCAGTTTTATTGCCGAATGATCTTACCAGAAGGGATCAAGTCAAGATCCATCGTCTGAGAATGGGTCATACAATTCTGACACATGGGTACCGTTTAAATCTGGATAATGCCCCTTTATGCAACAGACGTGATACTGCTCTGACAGTTAAACACATTTTTGTTGCATGCCCACAGTATGATCTACTCAGGCGACTATATCATTTAGATCAAGCTTTTCTTTTTTTCTAACAGACTCTGGTAAGATTCGTAATGTTATAGACTTGATTTTTTTTTTCATCTCATTTAAATTTTCTTTATTTAATTCTTGTATTCTTTTCTATTTTTCTCATTATACGTATACATAAGTATGCGTAAATACTTATTTTTTATATTGTATTTTATGCATATGGATTTTGTTGATTTCGTATACGTATGTATATTTATTTTGTATATTTATTTACGTATGTTACTTTTTTCAAAATTATTATTATATCTTTTATTTGTAATACTTACATAGTAGTATATGTCCCGTATATTTATTTACATTATACTTTTTGAGTAGTATATGGGCTAATAACCTCAGAAGTTGATGCCCTTTTTTTAGTTAAAAAAAAATTATTATTATCCGGATCTCTTTAATCCAAACCATTCGTATTTACTCAAATTAGAAAGAAAGCTGCGTAGGACTGGATCAGTATAAAGGAATTACGAAACACGTGAGATAAATAAAAAGGTGGAAGTGGATGTATTGGCATATTTTCATGCTTACCCGAAAAATTTAATTAGAGAAGCTGCATTGGAATTAGATACCACATATACGAAGGTTCTTAAGATTTTGAATAAGCATAAGTTCAAAGCCTATAAAATACGCAAAATCATAATCTTCATCCTGGCGATGATGTAAGAAAAGTACAGTTTTGTAATTACTTAATACTGAAAAATATTGCAGATCCTAATTTTTTAAATACAATTTTATGTTCAGATGAATCAAATTTCTCTAACAAATTATTGGCAATCAGTAGAAACAAATCCACGTGAAACATTTATTTCAAATTTTCAAATACGCTTTTCAATTAATGTATGTTACGGTAAACACTATTTTGGGTCCATATTGTTATGACGGAATATTAACATCACAGAGATACTTAATTTTTTTGCAAAATGAATTTCAAGATTTTTTGGGTGATATGCCATTAGCAGTTAGACGCAGAATTATATTTCAGCAAGATGGTGCACCTTCGCACAATTCATTGGATGTAACTGCGTATTTAAATCAAGAATTTCCAAATTCCTGGATTGGCAACAGAGGCCCTATATCGTGGCCCGCAAGATCTCCTGATCTATCGCCTTTCGATTTTTTTCTATGGGGAGCTATCAAAAATAAAATTTATGTAATGCCCGATGCTACACTTGACGAATTTAAAACAGAATAAGGCAAGCAGTTGTTGATTTAAATACAATGTAAAACGAAATTTATTAAAAGGCTTTATTTATGTGTACGAGAAAACGATGGCAATTTTGAACATTTTTTTGTAGTTCGATAACATTATTTATTTTGAATTTGGACTAAAAGGAAATAAAGAAATGAAAACAAAAAAACGCTGAATTGGACTGGAAGGTGGAATTACTGCAGAAGGAGAAGAAAACACTTAGGATCACGGATATAGCGTAGTAAAAGAAGAAATGGAAATTATACAGAAGAAAGCACTAAAATAAACAGACATGAGAATTGTTATACAATATGTCCCCGGTTTTTATTTACATGAGGGGAAAAAATCCTTATTTTTGTTTTACAATATATATAAGAAGAACTTTTTTGTTTGACTTTGACAATAATAACTTGGGGTGGGTTAATAATAATAATAATAATATATATATATATATATATATATATATATATATATATATATATATATATATATATATATATATATACAGTGTGTTAATTAAAAACCTGGCCATAGGCGTTTAACATGGGAAATCAGTTTTTCCTTGCGCAAAAGTTCCCAAATTATTTTAGACAAAAATACTTCAAATAAATGTTGTAGAGAATTAAATTCTGCATCCAGATTAGTAATAAGATTTTATTTTCGATGTTTCATAACCGAGAAAATCAATTTCAAAGTTTATCGAAAATTGCTGATTTATAGCGATAGCCATGGAAGTCAAACAAAATTACAAACAATTGTATGACATCTTAACTGTCAAAGAAAGTTTGTGTTTTGTGATTTTCGTTCAGTAACATATTTTTTTGGAAGTATGGAACAGTTTTCTCATGAAGAAAAGCTTCAGATTATAAAATGGTGTTACTGTGGACAAAGCTATAGAAAAATACGTGATTTAATAAGTGTAATGTGGTCACATCGACAAATTCCAAGTAAAACCACAATAGAATCTTATTACAAAAACTTAAAGCTGTAATTTCCAATGAATGTAGAAAAATAAATGCCAGACAGCTGCATAATGTTCGACATGGCTTTTATAATAGACTTGGGTATTGCTTAGCGCAAAATGGAGGGTTATTTGAACATTTAATATAAAATTATATTCATTCTAGTTTTCTGTTTTTCTTTTTAAATAAATACATTATTCTTGTTTTCATTTTTATTTTATTTTGTATATGTTGACAGCTATGTATTCTAAAAAAGTTAAATTCTAATTCATTGTGTCAATGTCATACAATTGTTCGTAATTTTGTTTGAGTTTCATGGCTATCGCTATAAATCAGCAATTTTCGAAAAACTTTGAAATTGATTTTCTCGGTTATGAAACGTCGAAAATAAAATCTTATAACTAATCTGGATGCAGAATTTAATTCTCTACAACATTTATTTGAAGTATTTTTGCCTAAAATAATTTGGGAACTTTTGCGCAAGGAAAAACTGATTTCCCATGTTAAACGCCTATGGCCAGGTTTTTAATTAACACACTGTATATTAATTTTTTTTATTAAATCATTCAAACAAAAACCACATATTAAATTATTCTATTAACCCTCCATCGTCGTCGCTACGTAATTCAATTCTCCGACGCAGCTCAGCTATTCTGAATTTCCTCAACTGTTAAGGTGCATATAAATTATCTGTTCTAACGTTAGCATTTGATTGTAAAAATATTGTCAATACTTTCCACATTAAACTACACACAAATATTGCAATAACAATAAGTTTCGCGATATTACTTTAACGATATGAAAGATAACGACATATGATAGATTAAACATGACACTTGACATGTTGCAAGTGGGTTAAACAAGCCATGTATCGAAGGTACTTTCCTAATTTCGAGAACGAAAATAATAAAAAATCTAATTAAAATATTATTATTTAAAGGTGTAAATGACACAAGTAAGTGTTTTAAGTCAAGTAAAAAAGTTGTTCCTATACTATAACATTTTTTGTAAAATCGAAAATACAGTTTTTTCCCTCGTGTAAACTCAATCCGGGGACACACTGTTTATTATATGAATAACACTGGCCTGGTTTACACTGTGATACTATATTGTGATTTAACAATATCTTTACCAAACCAAAAAAATAGTTAATTTTTTTTACAAGGTCGTTTTATTTGGCTATAAATTGGTAAAGAAGAATCGCCATTATTAAAAATTTAATTGTTAAATGAACGTAACTTATTGAAATATGTGAATTAAATACAAAAATAATTCGTACAAATTATTTTTGTGTAAAATAACTTACTTTAACTACGTTGTATATAATACATGCAATTCACATAATTTAACATACAAGCTCAATGCAAACACGAAAATACACATGCGTAACGTGTCAAATTGGTCTTGCCACTAGGACTACCGAAGATGGTCAATTGACGATTTTAAATTTTGGTCATTCTATAATTTCTTAAATATTTATGGTACTGCGGTGAAATTTCATTCCTTTTAATATTTTCGTGCATGGATGATCTTCTATTTTTGTTTTATTTTTTGACCCGTTAGATTATGCATATTAAAAGAAATTACCTATAACTACCGACACCCGTCTTTTGATGAATGTCAATAGATGGCTGCAATGCTCTATTTGCAAGTCTGAACGTGTTATTTATAACAAGTGCTCAATAGTGTTATGTGCTTTGCCTGTGTTATGTGTCTGTAAGAAGTGTTGTGATAATATGGCTCACGGGCGAGGACTCAGCGATGAAGAATTATTAGAATACGTAAACAGTGTGTCACCTATCAATTCTGGTGATGAGGGTTCGGCGTCAGACCTTGAAGATGAGTATGAAGCGATGAATCATACACTCATCCCTCGGACACCAATGAGAGTGATGAATCTGCAAGTGATCCTGAGAATGAAAATTTTGCAGAAGATCAAGATAAACTAATGCCTCCTCCCGTAATGCGCCCTCCGCGTAAGTATTACGATAAAATATGTACTTTCTTCTTTATTGTTTGAACGAGTACTGGATATGGTTGTTTGCATATATAGGTGAAGCTTCAGTGGCTGCAAGAGGTCGAGGAATACGAGGAAGGAGTGGTCAACGGGGAAGAGGAATAAATCTTACTGAGAAGTCAGATGTAGGAGGTAATGAACGAAGCTCAGATGGAACTATTTGGACACGCGTTGCACCCGGAAACACCACGAGTAAGCAGGGTCAACACAACATACTTCTGGAATAATCAGGACCTACGGGGTACGTAAAGAGGCAAATTTAAAAGGATTCACCTGAAAGTACTTGGAGACTTCTTATTAGTGAATCGATGTTACGTTTTGTCAAACATTGTACTGAGATGAAGCACGAAAAGTTCTCAATGATTCCTGGAACGTGTCTCTAGAAGAACTTGATGCATTCATTGCAATTTTGTACGCTAGAGGGGCATATGGCGCAAGATCGCCCAAGCTTCATGACTTGTGGAATAAGGAGTGGAGACCGCCGTTTTTTGCACGAACTATGGCAAGAAATAGGTTCAGTGAAATTCTACGTTTCCTGCGATTTGATGAAAAATAAACACGCCCACAAAGAAAGCAAGTATGAAACAAATTTATTGAGAACTGCATTGCTTGCTATAGACCAAAAGAAAACATAACTGTTGATGAGCAATTTATTGTTTCCGGCCAAGTGCCGCTGCCCTTTTACCCAATATATGAGTAATAAACCGGATAAGTACGGAATAAAATTTTGGCTTGGTACAGATGCCAAATTCAGACACATTTTGAAAGGTTTCCTATATCTGGGGAAAGATGAGACAAGACCTCAAAACAGATCTTTAGGAGAGCATGTAGTTTTGCGCCTTCTTGAAACATTTCTAGATAAAGGAAGAAATGTCACTACAGACAACTTTTTTACGTCGTTGAATGTGGGAAATGAACTCAAAAAAATCTGATGTGGCCAGCACATAACCTCTCGCCGTATATTTTACCTGGCTGTATGCATAAAGCAAAGAATATTTTTATAAATACAAATAATATATTCATATAAATCTATGACGTATAAACTTCTTTATTATTCAATAATAGCATGTCTCAACATAAAGATATTTTACCATAAATTATGTTACAATAAATTACAAAGTAGAGTTTACCATATATAAATATTAGGCTGGTAACAGCAATTTTCAATTCGAACAACTTTGTTTACTTTCTCTTCATATTCTTCTAGTAAAAACATTAATTTTGGGCGGTCTAAAATGTATATATCTGGATTGTGCATCTATTCTTATATATCTTCTTTTACATTTTATTTTTTCATACTTGTTATATCTAAATAACACTAATTCCCTTTAATAAAGTGACGGATAGATTGCACTCCGATTATTCTTATATCGATGTGTAATTTTGTCAATATTTACAACTTACTTGAGAAGAATTTGATAGCTTTTTCGCAATTCAAAGTTACTCTATTCTACAGTACTGGTGTACATTGTCCCATAATGTTTGAAACAAATTTAAGTCCTTCAACCTAGACTTGTCATCTCCATAAAAGTCACAGATCAAGAACTAAGGGATTCTCCAAGTACATTTTTAATTCATTACTCATTATTTCTGACACTGACATTTATCTGTCAGTTACAAATAATTTAAATTATCAACTATTTTTCATGGCATTCTTTCGGCTGTCAAATTTATTACAACAGATTATTTTATATATTATACTTCTTTTATCTCTAAATCTATGGAATATATAATAAAATATTTAAATGTATCAGATAGAGAATTTAATTTTCTTTAATATTACCACGAAAAATTTTCAAAAAATAATATTTAGAAGATTTTTTTTCAAGAATCTTCTACTTCCGGTTGTCCAATTATTACCAAAACCTTTTCAGATCTTCCCATGAATGTCCGATTGGGAAATACGTTGTTAAACAAATTTTAAGTCTTATAGTTTTTGAGTAACCGTCCTTCCAACATCCCACACACACACATACACACACACACACACACACATCCACACACACACACACACAGACATCATCGTAAAAATGTTAAAATCGGATTGTAGAGACCTTAAAACGTGCTTATTCAATAAAATCTGGATATGCGATTTTTAGCATGAATGCAATACCTCTCTTAGCGAGAGGTAAAAAGGAAAACTAGTATTGTGGGTACGATAAATAGAATTCGAAAAGAGATACCATTATCAGTGAAAAATGCGCGCGATCCTCTAAAGACTACAGTTATATACAAAACGGGAGATACCATCTTGAGTTCATATCAGGGAAAGGTAAACAAAAATGTTCTTATTCTCAGCACACTGCACAGTGGGGTTTAGGTGAACAAAACGTTAGTAGCGAAGAAACCTGCAATAACAAAACAAAAGAAATTTGTTCAAAATGTAGAAAATATACGTGTGGATTTGTCTTTAAGACTTTAAAATTTGTCGCAAATGTTAATAATTTGGGAAAAGTAATGTGTATTATGCTTTTTTAATTTTGTTTAAACTTTATATCATATTTTGTCAAATATAATAACATATTTATGTTGTTTTTATGATATAAACCATTGATATAATAAATAAAATGTTAAAATTTATTAAAATGCTTCTAAATTGTCTTTGTTCTCTCTAGAAATTACTTTGTCTAAATAAATAACATGCTATTGAACAAATAAATATAAATTACACAATAGCTATTTGTGTATTAAGAGCGCAAAATAGGACATTGTCGATTGAAAGGTCGCGCGGCATTCTCTCGAAATCCACAATGTCCATTTGCGCTCGAAACACACACAAGATTTTTTCTACAGTCACCACAGTGGGGTCCTCCACCATAAAAAAAAATATACACTGTACTTACACTACTACTCAATTAATAAAGATTAATATAAAGAAAAAACGTCTTTTATATTTAATTTATCGTTATTTCCTATTCTTCTTGACCTATTGCTTCAATTTAATCTAAACATTATATACTTTCGTTTTTGTAAATCAATGCCCTATTTTATTATCACAATAGTGCGGCATTTTTTTGGTTATGTAATATACCGACAGAGCAGTTATGTCAGATTTATTTGTAAAGGTGGTAAATGTGTCACTGCAGTGCCATTAGTTCCTGACTAAACGTTTCCATCAAGAATGTAGACAAGTGACATTTCTTAAGATTGTATAGTTAGAAATTTGGACAGCGAGCGTTGTTTCTACTTTGTCGCGCTAGAGCGGCAAAGTGAAATTTTGCGTTGACAAAAGAGAGCGCTAATGTCTACTTTCTATGTAGACTGTAGAAAAACATTTATTACAACTATGAACGACAGATTTACTAGCGGTTATATGACCGGTCACGGTCCTTATGGGTAGGTGGCTACCTTCGGTAGTTTTAGTGTTGATACGTTTACAAGTGGAAAATATTTTATAGTCAGACTAACTACTTTGGTTAGGTACTAGCTTGGAAACGTACCTGACTAGGCAGATGTGTCAGTGCTTACATGAAGCATACTAACTATTTGGTAGTAATATAGTCAATTTCGTATTTGTGCAGCTTAACAAGATATCGGTGTAAACCGGGCCTCTGATTCATAACATAAAATATTGCTAAATCACTGAAAACATTAATATCAGACAACATAACAACAAGTGCTGTAACCTGGTAACAAAATTAACACCAAACTGCCCTGCCTTATATATCTCAAGAATCAGAAACGGAAGGAGAGTTGAAAATAAAACATGCATAATAGCAATGGGAAATATGGAGTAGACAAACAAAATATTTAGGGCGTGGGATAAGGCGTTATAAAGACCGGAAACTATTTATATATAACAACCTAACAAAAAACAAATACAGAATCCTATCAAAAAAGAGGGTATTTCTCAGATACGGGACACCTCGATTATTACATTTATTATTGGGAATAGAAGAAAATCATTCAAATTCAGTTGTAGTAGATCGAGGGGAACATTTACTTATTGAAGAAAAGAAATTAACCAATTGTTCTCAAACTGTAATAGTTAAATTTTTACCTCACACTATGAGATCCAGATTTTAATGAATAAGCACGTTTTAATGTCTCTACAATCTGATTATAACATTTTTACGATGATGTCTGTGTGTGTGTGTATGTGTGTGTATATATACATATATATATATATATATATATATATATATATATATATATATGTGTGTGTGTGTGTGAGTCAAAATTATACTAGTTTTCTCATTTTTTATAGTTTTATTTTCGTCTTAAGCTTAATATGTAGCTGAATAATAAATTTTCTGCTAAATGTCAAATCACTTCATAATTTTTTTATAACAAATGCCTAGCGATCAACGCTAACTATGTTTATGTTTGTAAACAAACGATTTTTTAAAATTTGTTAGGTTTTTTCTGATTTAATAATAGTATAGTATGTTATTATTTAACAGTTGTGGATAAAGTATAGTATTCTATTCGCCTGTAATGGCTATTACTCACTCGAATGATTTACATAATTCGCCTTCCGGCTCGTAATGCAAATTTCATTCTCATGAGTAATACATTACATGCTCATTGAACAATATACTATTACAATATTTTTGAAACATCCTGTATATTCTAAATTATACTTTGTTCTACAAGAGAAAAATGTTAAAAAAAGATAGGAACTCATTTAACCTTGTCCCTGATTGGTTGAAATGGCGGACAAGTTTACACACTGGAAATATATTTCTCCATCTCAACTTATGTTATTTTCTATCGGTATTTGGAAAAAGAATAATAAATAAATTATTAAATAAAGTAAGGGTTTAGTAGTCTATACGTCCGTATTATTTATACATGTCTACATATATTTTAGATGCACCTATTATCAATGAATGAGAAATGGACAAAATAATGAAATTTCGATAAGTGATGACTAAACCTGTTAGAAGATGAAGCAAGGAAATAACATGAAATTTCAATAATCTGTGTTTATTGCAACAGTTAAATGTTGTCTTTCAGGGTAATTATAGAATAATTAGATGTATTTTATATTTATTTGCTCCATTGTAATTTATTAATATTAACTTTATCTTATTTAGAATGAATTTTCAACCATTTACCTTTATGTCCTGAGGATAAATGAATACTTTAATGTTATTTAATATTTATAAGTGAATTTCTCCTAGATTTTCTTATTTATGACAAATGTTATATCGTCCATAAGATAGCAATGCTATTTTAGTTCAGCGTTTTGCCGCTCATAAAGATGGCGCTTTTGTGTTATCGAAACTAGGGTACCTTTATATACAGGGTATGGCCATGAGGCAAGATCGCCGCCATAAGCGAGCCAATGTGAAACATATTGATAATTCATTTCCCTATTTATTTGTAAGAAATGTGGTATTATATTATACAGGAATATTAAATAATCACACTATGAATCTATAAAGGTAATAAAAATTCATTTATTTAAGAGATACACAATTATTATTATGACACAGATTTGGAGGTTATGTATAGCATATGATAGGTTGTTATTATCTCATCAAATTTAATAACTGTGGTTATTATTTACATAATAAATATATATTTTAAACTTACCTTTAAAAAAATTAAATGTTTGTGCTTAATATTGGTCATTTTTATGTGTTTTCAATATTGCCAGTCATGGTACTCAGTATCTCAAGAAAATATACAAATAAATAAAATAAAAGTATTACTTACACTTTAAATAAATATTAGAAGTATATTTAAATGTGTTTTGCATTAAAATAAAGCAAGTAGCCACGAAAATACATAATAATTTGCGCAACAACAACGAATATGACAGTGGCCCTCTAATGGCGGACGAAACGCGAGCACGTCATGGCCATACCCTGAGTATATAGGTACCCTAATCGAAACTAGGGTACCTTTATATACAGGGTATGGCCATGGGGCAAGATCGCCGCCATAAACGAGCCAATGTCAAACATACTGATAATTCATTTCCATATTTATTTGTAAGAAATGTGATATTATATTATACAGGAATATTAAATAATCACACTATGAATCTATAAAGGTAATAAAAATTCATTTATTTAAGAGATACACAATTATTATTATGACATAGATTTAGAGGTTATGTATAGCATATGATATAGGTTGTTATTATCACATCAAATTTAATAACTGTGGTTATTATTTACATAATAAGTATATATTTTAAACTTACCTTTTAAAAAATTAAATGTTTGTGCTTAATATTGGTAATTTTTTTGTGTTTTCAATATTGCCAGTCATCGTAGTCAGTATCTCAAGAAAATGTACAAATAAATAAAATAAAACAATTACTTACACTTTAAATAAATATTAGAAGTATATTTAAATGTGTGTTGCATTAAAATAAAGCAAGTAGCCACAAAAATACATAATAATTTGCGCAACAACAACGAATATGACAGTGGCCCTCTAATGGCGGACGAAATGCGAGCCACGTCATGGCCATACCCTGAGTATATAGGTACCCTAATCGAAACCAGTTTCTTTTTTGGAGAGATAGCGACAGACAAGGAAACAGACAGAGTTTGAGATAAGGCCAAGAGAATAGTAAAATTTAGTTTAATAAATAAAATATTATAGTCAAATTTAGTGAAAACTATTACTTTCAAGTCAACAATTATACATTTTTCTATTCAGAAAATAAAAATGACATCGAAATTTCAAACGGTTTTCCAGATATTGGCGGATGTATCAAGAATACTTGACGCAGCGCCGCTGATAAAATTTATTTTACTCAAAATAAAACAACATAAACAATTAGTAATATCTATCAGTTCCATTTATGTCAACAATTATATATAAGGCGCCGTTTGTTCCATTAACAAAACTATAGTATATAGTAGTATGATATTATATAAGGGATTGTGGTAGTCATTATTCACGAAGATGATATTTGCGTCACGAACCTAAGGCGAGTGATGCAAATCATCCGAGGACCCCGAATATAATACTATACTTTTTCTACTCCTGTAAATTTAGAAATAACGAATAAAATATTTTAGAAACAACTCTACAAATTCACAATTTATTGGAACAATATTTATCAAACAGAACATTAAAATGATTATTGATTACTACTTATAAAGGGAACTACCTACTTATTGGCGATTATCGTTTGTACAATTGGTAAGATTCAAAGACGGGGCGGTAATATCCATTGTCAAATTCTCACTGAAGTATTTCTAGTGGGGTGCAGTTCTCCTAGTCGTTCTCAGTACCCATTTTAACGTAGTTTAGCACTTTTCATAACGATAGAAATTGGTTGGAAAACGTAAACACAAAAATATAATATAACGAGTGACCAGTGATAATGACAAAACTGTCAAATGTTGGACAGAATTAAAATAAACGGGAATAATTTATTTCTGGTTCTGTGATTGGCCCGAAAGACTGAATTATGGCTACTATAAATAATCGAAAAAAATTGAAATAATGGGGATATATTTTACAGAAGTAGAAAAATATATTTTAATATGATAGGTAAATAAAAATATATATGTAAAATTTAATTTTTCGCCTCATAATTATACATTTTTCTATACATATATGAAACAAAAAATAGCACTAAAATTTCAGTCGGTTTTTCAGATATTCTGGCAGATTTGTAAGAAAACGGACACATCTCATTTGACAAAAAATATTTTTCATATACGTATGCAATATTCATTTATTATTAACATTTTTCTCTTACTATTAATTTTCTATATGGGAAACTAAAAATGTATAGTTATTTCTTATATCGGCCCATAAATCTGTTAAACAGATTGAAATTACAGTATCATTTCTTCATTTCTAGTTCCCCATATAGGAAAACATTTTGCTTTTGACATAAATATAATACTTTTTATAAATTGCAAGTATATTTTTTTTCATGCATAATAAATAACAACGGCGCACCTTATACGAGTAGTTATTTTGGTACATCGACCCATAAATCTGATAACCGATTGAAATTACAGTAGCATTTTTAGTTGTTTATGTAGGAAAATATATTTTTGTTGACATAAATATAATACTTTATATAAATTGCAATTACATTATTTTTTTTCATGCATAGTAAATATCAACAGGGCAGCGTATAGTTATTTAAGTACATCGGCCCATAAATTTGATAAATCGAAATTATAGTATCATTTTTAGTTCCCCATATTGGAAAATATATTGGTGTTGACATAAATATAATTCTTTTTATAAATTGTATATAATTTTTTTTCATGTATAATAAATATTATCAACATCGCATCGTATTGTACATTGCGAATAAATCTTAAAAACAGATTGAAATTATTTTTAGTTTCCCATATAAGAAAATATATTGTTGCTGACATTAATATAATAGTTTTTGTAAATTGTACGTATATTATTTACTTTATTGCTATTATATTTCAAATAAATTTATCGAAATCAATTTCATAAGGATGGCATATACCAAAGAACTTTCAAATTACAAATAATGGAAATTTATAATCTGTCGGTTATCACTGAGGTAAGAGATAAATCAGGGGTCTCTTGCCGGACATACAATCCTTTTATCTGTATAATTCGCTTTTTCCCGTGTATCTGTAATCAAATATTCATGACACTGTTTTTTCATCAAATATATATTGCACTATATTACTAGGCTTAGAATTACAAAATGCAGATTTTTTAAAACCCAAAGCCGCATCTCTCCAGCACAATACAATAACATCTTACCTCTACCCAAAAGGAAATAAGGGTTGGTACACGATTTATTTTCATGGAAAATCTGGAAAAGGACTAGTGGTGCATTCGAAGAGCATACGACAGTTGTTATCATACGTTAGATTTTTAACCGCGCTCTTAACCTCACAAATAGTACGTCAATGAGTGATTTTTTCCAAACTGTAGACTGGTATTAGAACCATCGAAAATTGGATTTTTCAATTGTGAATACTAAAAAATAATGTACTATATTTATATAGAATTATACATAAATCATATATAAAAATCTGATGTGGCCAGCACAATCAGTGTTGCCACATAGAGGGATTTATCCCTTTTTGCGGGATTTTTTAACATGAAAAGGGATAAAGGGATTTTTTCACTTAAAATAGAAAAATTCAGGGATTTTTCCATCAGTTTGGAAACAACTCTAAATATGTATAATTTATCATATATTGTACTTATATTAATTATAATTCATTTCATTATTCATCTACAGTTCATTCCAGATACCTATAGTTCATTCGCTTAGATGAGAGAATGTGGAACTAATTCTTGAACAAAGACAAGTCATTCTATTGGTCGAAAGAGGAAAATTTTGATGCCGAACTTATAGAATAACTTGTTTCTAGTCAAGAATTAGTTAAACTATTTTCTCGTCTCAGCGAATGGAGTATATATAAGAATGCAGTTACCAGAAGACTGATTTACTCCGTAAAAAATGTAAATTTTAGTTTTAAAATTAAGCGCTAAATTTGATCCTAGTGATATTTAGTAATGAAAGGAGATAAATAGAAAAGAAATATGTAATTTTAGTAAAGTACTTTAAAACAGGGATTTTTTGTGATAAAAGGGGATTTTTTTGTGGATTCCGAGGGATTTTTTAAAGAGGAAGGTTGGCAACACTGAGCACAATACCTTCCGTCAATCCTGTGTATTATGTACATATTCCATACATAAATTTTCTTGCAAGATTCTAAATTTGGTATTTTATGATTCTTTTTCTCGGCAACTGAATTCTATACTCCTGATAACAAACAAACCACATGAAATAAGAAAATCATGAAATTTTGAATGAAAAATTATGACACTTGTCATGAATTTTTTATCTTTATTATTCTATAACTCTATATCTGTTGAATATGAAATATAAAATGCAATCAAATCGTATAGAGAATAATATATTCTTTAAGTTATAATAAAATTTAACTGAGTTTTTCAAGAAAAACTGTTAAAATCTTCAAATGAGGATACTTCCGGTTGACCAATTATAACCAAAATCTAATCAAGTCTGCATATGGTTGTAAGGAAGAGGAATACGCAAGAATTGTAATTTTTGGAATTCTAGTATTGGAGATATCGTTGACGAAACCACGGTCACACACACACATACACACACGCACACACGAACACACACACATACAGACATCATCGTAAAAATAGTAAAATCGTATTGTAAAGACCCTAAAACGTGCTTATTCAAAGAAAACTCACCACCGAATTTTTTGACCAAAGACAATACCTTCCTTACCTATAGGTGACGGAAGGTAAAAAGTACCTATTCAATTTTATGTGTTTCCTTACTTAGAAATGTTTAGGTTTCCAGGTTTCGAGGACATTTCAACAGTTAACGGATTTGCACTTAAACGATTTAAATATACTAGAATAAGTAATAATTCAGTGTTCTACAACTAATCTGTATATATTATCATACTAAATATCCGCAATATATTTTTTATAAATATCTCTCAATGGAACTCCAGATGAAGATGGTAAATTTGGGACAATAATGTGGAATTAATGGAACAAAATACATGAGATATATTTTCGATGTATAGTTAATTAGTAGTATGAAATTTAAATAACCCGTGTTGATTACAACAATTAAATGCTTCTAGTAAAATATTTTGTTTTAAAAACAATGACCTTACATAGTAATTATGTGAAATTTAAATCTGTGTTCATTAAAACAATGAAATGCTTAACAATACAAACTCCAATTCAATCGATAATAACCATTGATATAGAAAAGTATGAATATTTATCAAAATTTTAATTTTATTTTAATAATTATCATTAAATAAATATTAAAAAATATGATGTGGCCCACACAATACCTCCCGTTTAATTTATTTTTTATTCATGTAAATACTTAAAATTAAATTAAATTTAAATACCGGGTTCAATCCCGACCGACACCAAATATTTCGAATTTTAAATGGCACATTACCCCTGTAGTACACTCTCCACGCCAGCAATAAGTGCTCGTGAGGTGACACATGGCAAACGCCCGCACGGTACAAATATGTCATCATCGTTACTGAAATTTGTGTACAAAGCATATTGGTACACCCAGCAATGGGTAATATGCCGTGATGATATATTTATTTATATACTTACCCATATTCATTGCTGGCGTGGAGAGTGCAGCACAGGGGTCAATTTTATACCATTTAAAATTTTAAAATATTTGGCGTCGGTCGGAATCGAACCGGTTTCCCAGATTCGCGTGAAGTGACGCCTGGTAAACGCCCGCACAGTATAAATATGTCATAATTATTACCGACATCTGTTTACAAAGCAGATTGGCTCACCTTGCAATGGGTAATATGCCGTGATGATATATTATATATTTTTATTATCTTACATATATTCCTACATATTTACTTATGCTGAAAACTGTATTAAGTTACTTTCCATATAATTATTGTTCCATTTACTATTTTTTTTTTAAACGTTACTATTATTATTTGAAATGATTAGTTTGTTGACAGTTACATATATTTGAGATCTGAACTGTGTAACCATGGAATTGTGTTTAAAGCGTAGGCTCCGGGATTAAAATTATAGATAATTTTATAAATTTATCCACAAATTATATACAAAAAGTATTAACGCAAACCTGTAGAAAATTTTAAAAACTTTAATTTTATACCAAATCTCGAAAAAATAATGGTATTTTCGAAGAAAAACTATTTTGAGCTTCCAGTAAAATTCCATTTCCGGTTCTCTGATTTACTGCAACATGTAATGGCATCTTTCCATATAAAAGTAAGGTAGAAATACAAGGTTTCAAAATTTTCTGAACGATAATATTTGAGTAAGTACGTAAAGAGGATCACACACACACACTCACACACACACCCGCACACACACACACACACACATACACACAGACATCATCGTGAAAATGTTAAAATTGGATTCTAGGGACCTTAAAACGTGGTCATGTACCAGAATCTCGATATGCGATTTTTAGCACGATCTCTATACCTCCCTTACCAAAGATAGCGGGAGGTAAAAAATATTTTATCACTATATTTGAATTTGGCGCCGATTTTATAACTAGCTTCTGGACCAGAAGTTCTGGTTATTGTTTTCTCTCGTGAAATATACTACAGGTTGTTTTGATTAAAAGTTCATGTGCTTCAGCTGTATATAAGTACAAAATTAGAAGTTTAATTTCGTGAAATACATCATACGTTCTAAAATATTATATTACATATCGTGTGTGATTCATACAGAGCAATGTTTAAAATCTTCTTAGCTGAAATTTACTATATTTTGTTAAATATATTCCACGAAATGTATTATAGGAAGGAGTGGAAAAGAAGCCGCGCGAAGCGATCCGAAATTATTTCCCACGAATGAGAGAAAGAAAGATAACAGATGTAGTCCTATATTTCAACGTGCTTTGCGGCAATACCTATCGGAATTACATTGAAATAAATCATTTATAACAAGTACATTTATTAATTCTAATAATATATGTATACATGTAAATGTGACATATATATCTGAAATGAAACGTGCTGAAATTAAGAACTGTGTAGTTTACATTTTTTTCAGTCAATGTTAATCACATATGGGTTAATTCAAGTATGAATTGTGCAAAAATTTAAGTACTGTGCTGTGTGCAAGTAAATTTAAAATTATAATTTTCTAAACCAGCAGAATGTTTCTTTATATGTTTGTGGTGAATCTATATTAGGCAGTGGTCACATTGAGTAGAATGCAATCGATCAACCAAGATCAACTGTCGTAGATCAATAGCGACCGACCGAAATTTTAGGAGATATGTCACACTGCATGAATCGATGTAAATATTTCCACAAAAATGATACCAACTTAAATTGAAAGAAAATTAATTTTTTCTTGCACTGAAACGCCACAAATATGTTTTCAGGAATATTTAAATAAATGAAAAACCTTATGAGTTTTTGTTTTTAAAATTAGAGAAATTTGCATCCATAATTTTTCCATTGTCTTGCAATTATTACTGTATCCTGGTGATCTGGTGTGCTTTGATCATAAAATTGTACATGATTTCTTACACAGTTTTTCAACTATAGTCTATTTCATTAACTCTCCACATTTCCGTCATGATACTAGTAATATGGCTGTAATATTCTACCAATATTATTTTTAACCTGTATATAAATGTCAGTACAATTAAGTTGGTATGAAAAATATGACAACACTGAGCATGCGTAAACACATCAATCGCTGTCGATCGACTAGAAAATCAAACATGTTTGATATATCAAACCGCTCGTCGACGTTCGACATCGTTCGACCATAGTGGATGCATGCAGTGTGACCATTCCCATAAGCTAGTGTTAGTTTAATTTTTAATCGATCGCAATCAATCGGCGTTAGTCGATCCCACTTGTCCAGTGTGACCACTGCCTTAGCCATCAAATCAGTTAGCAAATATTAGCAAAGCTGAAAAATGCTGACATTTGGATAAACAAGAAATCCTCTGCTTTGGATGTTCGTTAAAGATGCTTCTGCTGACTTCTTTTTGTCAATAATCGTGCTCATAACTTTCAAAAAACATTTCTATTTGTTTTTTATCAATCCATCTGGCCGAGTATTAATTTTATATGTTTTTTCTTCTTCCTTTATATGACCTGAAAATTTCTTGAAACTCCGACAGTGAAATACTGCATAACTTGAGTTCTTTATTTATATCTGATATAGCGCAATTTCCAAATGCTATCAATATTGAATGATGTTTTTCTAGATTTTTTGCCATCTGTGGTTCATCTTTGATTATTAATCTCCTTTTTTGGGTAATACTGTTACATATTTAGGACAATCTGGAAAATTCGGAGTACAGGGTCTTCTTTTAAGTAGAACCGATTTAATGGAATCTTCAAAAATGATAAATAAATTATATGTTAATTACAAATTATAGTAAAATATACTACTTACAGTTTTACACCACAAGACCATTGTTTCACAATGTCTTCATCTAAAAAATGTTTTTCCCACAAATAGTTTTTGACACTGTCACTTCGTGGTATAACCTGTTTCCACTTGTTTATTCAATTTTTGTCTCTGGGGATGGAAAAAAGAAAAACTTTGTCCTTATTTGACAAATACCCGCTTTTGCAACTGGGTACAAAGCACCTTCTTCCCATTTTATTGTAATATTTTTTTTTATAAAATTCACTTTAATTGCTAACTCGCACTGTGCAACATGCATGAGAACAAACAGGAACGAACGCACTATATCTGATAATATGGTGCCATTTTTCTGTACAGCTGGGATACGGCGTTACGTAGACGTGGTTTGAATCACGATATATTCATACATATCACAAAAAAATAACAATTGTGAAAATACAGCTGGGATCGTAATCTCCGACGTAATCTCCACCAAGGGACATGGTACGCTAATCCTCTTTTAAATACTGTAACTTGATATTTAAACAAGAGTGCTTAATCTACGTTCCAACAAAGTTTGTGACATGTTAACTAGTTATGTAAGTTTAAATGTTTTCGCTCTCTGATAATATAACTTTATTTTCTGTTTGTAATTAAACTTCCACAAATAACTTTTAAAACTTTTCTTAAATTGCAAACTTTAATAATAAAAATAAAAATTTAAGATATTGGAAACTAAATGGAAGTAGAATATTAAGCTACTTACTTACTTAGAACTGTTTATTATTATTATTAATGTTCAAAGTTAAACACAAAATTTATTAATAAATCGTCAAACAAACTTTGAACAAAAACACGGACGTCGGCATTACCCAACACTATTAGATTTCATTTATTGGTTATCTCAATATTTGTACATTATTATAGAGCTTGCAAACTTTCTGAACATATTCTAACCAACCCTAACGCAGAAAACTCACGCTCATAAAACTAGGACCATTATAATCGTGTATTGTTTTAGTTCTATTTTTTTTTATAAAATGCAAAACTGACTATGGGTATGTGTACTGTTCGTTAAATTAGGTATGTGTCTAAAATTTGCAAACTGTAATTGCCTTAATATTAAAAAAGATACATAAAATCAAATAGCGCCGTCCAATACAGGCATTGTGCGGGCAAGAAGTCAAAATATGCGTTTTTATCTCCCACAACCCTTGGCAAGGGAGATATAGGGATCGTGTTAAAAACCGCTTATCGAGATTTTGATAAATAAACACGTTTTAAGGTCCGTAGAATCTGATTTTAATATTTTCACGATGATGTCTGTGGGCATGTGTGTCTGTGTGTGGATACTCTTTACGATTTATCTCAAATACTATTATTCAGAAAATTTAGAAACCATGCATTCTTGCTTTATTGTAAAATGGTAAGAGCCCATTAGATTTTGGTGCAAATCGGATAACCGGAAGTGGCTTTTCCTTGAAGTTCAGGAAACTACCATTAAAAGTATTTTTTCGCGGTTAATGTTATTATGAAAGTTAAAGATAATTAAATTAAAAAATATATGTATGGATTGATACCTTTGCTATATATTTTATAAAAAGAAAATATAAAATTATCTATTTTAATAAATCACGCCCATGATTTATATATACCTACTATAGTTGCTGTCAAATAAGTATGGACTGCAGATTTCTACACTGTTGCCATTTCCGTGATCATGTTGAAAATACTATGTTCTGGAGAAGCGACAACACCGCTGGGCAAGGGTCAGGGTGCGGAGAAGGGAAATAGTTGAGCATCACTCGATATTAAGTTGATGGCGAGTTTACGAGCCAATCCCAAATGTATTCGTACCCTCTGAAATAAATATAATAACAGTAATAAAAAACAAATTTTTAGGTTACAATAGTTAAGAATATATTTAGGCATTTTTATTTTATTTTATATATTAATAAAGTGTACTGGATTTGAATACAACGTTATTAACTAAATTTCTCATTTAAACAACAATCTACGGGCAAATATGTGACAAAAGACAAGTCCCAATTTTTTTCCTTCCAACAGTAAACAATACAATATTTATGTTATTATTATCTATAAAACTTAGGGTAAAGGTAACTGACTATATACTCAATTAATTGTCATCTTAAATTTTATTACTTTAATAAAAAATATTTGGGAATTATTGAAGATGAAAATATTTGTCACATGTAGACAATGGTTTATTTGCAAATAAATTATTATTTAACCTAAGAAATTTTATTATAAGCAATGTATTCAAGATTTATACACTCTATTAATACACCATATCAAAATTTGTTGAATTGGAGTAATAATCATAGCACCCAGAAGTTTATTTATTCTTGTTTTTAATATAATTGTAGGTGGTACTTTAATAAATAAATATCACTTTGCAAATAATTTTACTAAAAAAAAAAAATTAATATAGTAATTAATTGAATATATTGTCAGTATCCTTTACTTTTAGTATTACAAATAATACTAACATAACTATTGTATTATTTACCGTTGAAAAAAATTAGCACGTGTCTGTTGTCATATATTTGCCCATAGATTATTGTTAAAATAAAAAAATTAGGTAATACCATTATATTTAAATCCAGTACACTTTATTAATACATAAAATAAAGTAAAAATGCCCAAATATAGTCTTAACTGTTGTAATCTTAAAATTTATTTCTGCTTACTGTTAATATTTTTTTTTTCAGAGGGCACGAATAAATTTGGGGTTGGGATCGTATAAACACTCATTTCCTTGGTTACACAGTTAAGATATTCAAATGTATGTACTAGACAGATGTCACTGTCAAAAAAGTAATCATTTCAAATTACGGGACATAAATGTCAGTGTCACAAAATAAATTTGAATTAACATAAAGGTAAGATTTCAATAGCTATATTATTATACAAAGAAACTTAATATATTTGCTTTATTGATGAACATGTATACTTATTTATTAAAATAATTAAAAATTGCATGGCGGGAGATAATATGCTAGCTACCACACATCAGATTTTTTAAATGTTGCAGGCGTCATGGGCAAAAGAAATGGTAAGCCTAGAAACAGTAAAAATGAGATTGTCGACAGGTAGTAATTATGTATGTATACAGTGTTTGAAAACGTGGACACACCCTTTTTTCTCGTTTATTATTGTAGATACATATATTGCTCATAGGACATAATTTAATCAGTGCAATATTTGTGATTGAAATGTGTAAAAATTGTAATTGTAGAACTTCCGGTATAGCCGGAAGTGACATCAACTTTGTAAAGTTAAATACAAACTATAGTATTTTTAAAATTTGGATTGCATTTTTTGTCCTCTTTCCGATAATACTAAATTTATTAGTGTTAACGTTATTCATTTGTTAAATTAATTAATTTTTTTTTGCACGATTTTTATCGTTGAGATGTAATTTAATACTTATGTGAGAGGGCTATGACAGTAATTGTTTTCATGACATAATAGTAGAACTGTCATAAGTAATTATATCGTTGATCAACAATTAACGAAAGTATTTTATTACAATGGTACTGACAATATAAGATGAAGTGAAGATAGTATTATTAGTTGGAGATAATAACAGAAGTTTTAGAGAAGCGGCAAAAGAATTTGATGCCAGACATCCTGGGCAAAATTTAAATTATTCCAGCGTAGGAATTTTTTTTCGGCATTTTAAAAACACTGGAATAGTGTGCAAAGAAAAGAAAGTAAATGTCATGTGCAATCAAAATGATGTAATTGATGTGTTGGTATATGTTGATCTTATGAAAAATATAGCGCAAAATTTAGGTCTCACAAGGCACCAAGTGTACAAAATTCTTTAAAAAAATAAGTTTAGTCCATTTAAATCAAAAAATTTACACACATTACAAGCAAATGATCCTCTACATACAAGATGTAACAGAAATAAGTACATTAAATTTAACCAGTGATAGAACTCATCGTGTGCAATAATATTTCTTAATAACTTTTTCTTTTAAACTTTCTAGATATTGAGTTATGTAACGAAGTCACAATTTTTCGTCTCACTATGGGCCTCCACGTTTGCGGTTCATGCCTCATGGCAAGGTCGCCAGCCAGTTGTTACAGCCAAGCGATCTGCAGGTCACGATGTCCTCAGCGATCCACGGCCTCATAGTCATTCCGAGGGCCGTACAGCGGGTCAGAGAGGGGCCATACACCAGGCATCACGAGGGTGTCTAAGAAACGGGGCGGAAAATGTATTTTGTTCCGCCAACACATGTTTAGAACCTACCAGTCACACGTGGGGAACATCGCCGTCTGCCGAGCGATGTTACCACAAACCACAGGCCGTATGCACCCCTCTAATGGACGCTGAGAACATCACCGCCACAAATCTACCTCCAGGGCTTAGAGAAATTCACCACAGAAAACCATTTGACAACTACGAGGCCAGCTGATCACCACTAGCGCTACGTCGGTGAAAATACAAACTACGGAAAAATAAAATGTATTTATTTTGTTAATGTTATTATTTTGTATATTATACCTAATCTTGTTAAACGTAGAAAAGCTGGAAAATTATATTTTCGTAACGTGATAAAGTCGCTAAAAAATGGTTTTCAAACGCTGGCCCTCAGCCAATCAGAATCGCCATGAGACCCCGCCCTTAGACCAATCAGAACACCGGCAAAGTTCCCACACCATAAACGCGCGCGTTCAAACCAAACTCGGCCCGAGCTGGGTATAAATACTACGCCACCATGCTTAGAAGATCATTCTATGCAGCAGCCTTTCCCGGTTCAACATAGAAGCCTGAGAGAGAGTCCACAGTTCCCTGTCGACTCAACTAAGTCCACAGTTCCCTGTAGACTTGACTACGTTCATAGACAACGGGTTGGTGAGTCTGCGAGAAATCCGACAGAGTTGAAAGACGCGGAATTAAATTCAGTTTTGCTTTGCTATAGAATACATAGCGTCTCAGTCAGTACAGTAAATGTAAATTCAGTTTTGTTCCGCTATAGAATACATAGCGTCTCAGTCAGTACAGTAAATGTAAATTCAGTTTTATTTTGCTATCGAATACATAGCGTATCAGTCAGTATAGTAAATATAAATTCAGTAAATATTGGTATACATAGAGTCAGGATAAATCAAAGAGTACATTCAGTAAATGCCTCAGGGCAGCTTTTCCAGTCTTTCTATTTTTTTTCATTTCCACATTGTAAATAACACATCAATAAACCTAGTTATAAATAATATAGACATATCTCGTGATTGTGTTCCTTTCCCTGGACCTACGACTAGCTATCCGCACTTCCTATTCCCCCGCAGGTCAGTTTCAGAAAGGCGCCCGAGAACCAGACACCACAGAGGGGGAAAAGCGTCACAGTTAAAATTCTTCAAAGTTTTTCCACTTATTTCATTATCCGCCTATGGTTGAATAAAATAAACAAATGCTTCGGCAACGTAGAGCGCAAAATGGAACTATTTGCGTGTGCGTCTACAAACAGCTGTCCAGCTGTGTTTTCGTTCTGGTTGTGACGAGCGTTATGCGCCATGAGTGTGTTTTTGGTCTGTGGCTGCGACTGAATATAATGACTAGAAACTTTTGAATACATTGACATATACACCAGAAGATGAAACTATACACAAATCGGAGAAGATACAAGATTGAATAGAATACCTCGACTAAGGTAACATAAAAATCATGCTTCAAATTTTTGTTACAACATTTTATACAATCAAAAAATGATAGGATATTTACAGAATGAAGTCAACAAAGAACAACACCACGATTGACGGAACAAGAAAACGCATAAAGATGATTAAAAGTGATCCAGGCATAAATAAAATTGCAATGTTCAAAATGGCCACGATGAAGCCGACGACGAAATAAATTCTCTACTCATTCCAGCATCTGCCTGTCGTTGAATATGCTTGTAGCTGCATTTTCAAGGATTTAACTGTTGTTCTTTCAATATCCTCCAATTGTCATATATGACACTTTGTGCTTATAGCTGCATTTTCAAGGACGTAACTGTTGTTCTTTCAATATCCTCCAAATTGTCATTTGTAACACTTTCTGTTGTAGTGCTATTCTTTGTTTACTAGACCGTGGGCGTGTTCTATCACGATCTTAAACAGCAGGCTTGAAGGACCCATGACCTCGGAGATTTGAACAACATATACAAAGAAACGAATATTTGGAAGATGACGATTCGGAAAACGTTCCAAATAAATTTGATGGGCGTGGGTAGCGTTTCCCTGAGCTTCACCATACGAGTAGGCTAGCACAATGTCTGTATACTCACTATTTGTAAATGTAGACATTTTTACTGATTATAACTTTTATAATAATTATTAATCAATTTATATGTAAAAAAATATTTGAAAGATTTGACAGCTAATATTTGTCAAAAACAATTGTTTCATTGTTCTTGCCACTGAATCAAATTATTATGAAAATACCTAAACGACTCGTTAATTTATGGGGAGGGGGTTAAAAATGCAAAAAAGTGAGTTTTCGAAAAAAAAGTTATTAAGAAATATTGTCGCTCTCGACGAGTTCTATCGCTGGTTAAATTTAATGTACTTATTTCTGTTACACCCTGTAGATTACAATATTGTCGATGGTTGGCCAATCTGCTTTGTACACAGATTTCGGTAATGATGAAATATTTGTACCGTGCGTGCGCTTACCAGGCGTCACCTCACGTGCACTCATTTCTGGTGTGGAGAGTGCACGACAGAAGTCAATTATATCGAATTTTCATATTAAACATGAATAAAACTTTTTTCTTTTGCCACTTTCCCCAGCGGAGGGGGACACCTTCATGCATATGCCTGAATTTTCACTTCGCCATCGGGTGAGTCATTCGCTGCTTGGTAGCTGCTGTGTGAAGTATTGTTCCAAGTATACGTCGGGTTTCCGATTAGCTAGAAATGACGGAACATGTTTTACAGGACATTTTGGACAGAAGATGAGTCATGAACGTACGGGTACGATCCGGAAATAAAAGCACAGTCATTGCAATGGAAGCATCCCTCGTCACCAAGGCCGAAAAAAGCGCGACAGGTGCAAAGCAAAATCAAGATGATGCTGACTTGTCTTCTTTGATAGCCGTCGTGGAATTGTGCAACACGAATACGCACCGCAAGGACAAACAGTGACGAAAATGTACTATCAGGAAGTTCTTCGCCGTCTCCGTGATGCAGTTCAAAGCAAAAAACCAGACCTCTGGACGGTGTAGAACAGGCAGTTACATCTTACATCATAACAATGCTCCAGCTCATTTATTGCACCTAATCCAGACTTTCTTGGCGAAAATTTAATTTCCAGTCGTACGTCAAGCCCTTACTCTCCAGACGTGACTCCTTGCGACTTCTGGTTGTTTCCGAATTTAAAGAGGCCACTGAAAGGATCCCGTTTCGAGACTAAAAATGAGATAATGAGGAACGCGACAGCGGAGCTGCAGACTATTCCAAAAGAAGGCTTCCAGAAATATTTCCAGTAGGGGAAGGATCGGTGGGCTAAATGTGTGGAGGTGCAAGGGGGCTACTTTGAAGGCATTTCCAGATTAAACGTTAAACTAAAGAAGCTACTGCTTGAGACCTGAATAAAGTATAAAGAAAAAAAGTTTTATTTATGTATAATATGTAAAATGTTAATATATTCGAAATGATAATTTTCCAAAAATAAATTAAATATCTTTAATACTTACTACTAATAACAGTTGCAAACAATGCTTTATAAAATATTATTGTGCGCACCACCCAACGCTACAAAGTCTAGCCCGTATGCGACCGCCGCCGCTGGTAGCACCTTCCTCGAACGATGACGTAATCTTCGCGCACTGGTTTCTGCTTAATTACGTACGGTCGGCTGATTCTTTTGTATGTATTTGACGGAATCATGGAGAACAGTCTAGAAAGAGACACCGGACTGTATAAATACCGTCAGGGAGGACAGCGGGCGCGTATTGATACAGACAAGCATCGTGAAATGATCACTTGATCACGTAATATAAATAAATAGTCTACGAGTTGTGAACTTAAATAAATAATATGGCGACTAAACAAATAAAATTAAGTGAATAAAGTAAGTGATTTCAAGTGAACTGGAAGAACGAGATTTGGACACAATCGGAAAGAAGTCAGTGCTTCAAAAGAGACAGAGGGAAGCATTAATCGATGCTGGTAAAATTCCTGAAGATTAATTATTCGAAATTCAGTGTGACATTCGTAAATTTATAGAGCAAAAAAATCTGAAGAAAATACTAGAACATTAGAACAAAAATTAGAAGAAAATTCCAGAACATTAAAGAAAGGATTAATGGAACATTCTAAAACATTAGAACAAAAATTGGGAAAAAAATCTAGAATTTTGGAGCAAATAAAACAAAATTGGAAGAAAATTCTAGAAGCTTAGAACAAAAATTGGGGGAAAGTTCTAGAAAAGCAAAAGAAGAATAGGACACTAAAAGAAGACCTGAAGAATTTAAAAGATGAACATGACAAGAAGATCGAAGAATTACAAGAAAAGTTCACAAAAATTACATCGTCGTCGAATTCCGATGTAGTAAAGGCAGGTGTACAAGAAGGAAGGAAAGTAGTAAAAACTGAAACTAGCAAAATAATGCACATCAATATACCGGAATTAGATATAAAATCTTGGTGGCCGAACTATTTAAAACAATGGAGCAGGTGTACCAGACGCAACTCAGGAACTGGTATCAGAATTCAAAACAAAGCCTTCAAGAGTTTGAAGCCGACGTAGCTCGTTTAGTTTGTCTCGCACATCCTTCAGCTTATGACAGCCTGGCAACTGAATCATTCATCTACGGGGTTCGAGACAGCGAAACTCAACAAGCACTGTGGTTTGTCCGCCCAAAAACTTTAATCTACACACTTTCATATGCATCAGAACATGAAGCTGCTAAACAAGCTTCACGTACCAATCGCGTTTGCGAAATATTGATGCTAAGAGAAATGAAAACACGAATTGAAAGTGAAATGTTGGAATTGCGGTGAACTGGGTCCATCCGCAGAGACTTTGCAGAAAATGCAAAAGAAGACGGAATCGACACAGGAAGAAAAGGAGTCGGAAAACTAAGTCGGGTGGATGCGAATGGGCAATCGTCGACCCGTAATCTACTAGCCCCACAATCCATCAGTTACGTAGTAGGCTTGTTGTTTTATATCTAGGAAAACAATTTTTTTTAAATATTGAGAGACGCTTTCAGAACTCATAATACAGTGAAATAAAACAATATTTTGGTTTAGTTCTGTAAATTTTTAATTATTTAAACGACGTTTCGACAGCGAAGTGCTGTCTTCATCTTTCATTGCCTATGTAACAGATAAAATTGATAGGATTCTAAATAAATTTGGCATATAGACGTCATATAAATCTAGTTTAAAAATTCGTGATCTTCTTGGCAATGTTAAAGATATAGTTCCTCTACATTGTTCTGGCATTTATAAGATTCCTTGCCAGTGTGGTAAAATATACATTAGTCAAACGGGTAGAACTGTAGCAACAAGATTAAAAGAACACAAATGACATATAAAATAAAATCAACCAGATAAATCTGCTGTTGCTGAATATGCTATTCAAGAACTACATGAAATTGATTTCAAAAACACGAAGATTTTAGCAAGAAAAATAAAAGGATGAGAAGACTAATAATTAGAGAAGCCATCGAAATCAAGAAATCTTCTAATAACGTTGATTTAAATACAGGGTTTGAGCTAAATATATATATATAAATATATATATATATATATATATATATATATATATATATATATATATATATATATATATATATATATATATATATATATATATATATATATATATATATATATTGAAACGATCTCAAATTTCGTTTAGCGGTTTTATTCAAAATTTTATTTAGTGTTTTTCTTGACTAGCCAAGAATTCGATGTCACGTAGTGTTTCCGGTGTTAGCGTGCGACGGAGAGTTTTTTTGTGGAGACAGTGAGTTGGTCTTGCTACTTGAAGCGACGCACATGTGTGGGTTTTGGTTTTCCAAATTTTGGCTTAACATTTAGTTATCTTTTACCATCCACGTTTGTTAAAGTTTCTCTTGTTTATGATACATTGTCTTGGTTCATGTAACACCTGTTTGAGGTAAGTTTATCTGTATTTTTTCAGTCAGTTGTATCATACCCGAGCACATGGCGTAGCTGCGAGTACAAGACTATCTCTCGGGGTGTGTCGCCTCCTTTTTGGCCCTCAGTATCAAAATTAAGGTTTTTTTTTTGTTGCGAGGCGATAGTTTAACTTCCACAGTTTAATTTTTCTCATTTTTTTGTGAACTCTAACATTACAGTTCACTGGTTCCCAGCGCGAAGCGCTCTCAAACTTGCTACAATCTCTTGTTATAGTAATTTCTGTTTAACTTTTAGTGAAAGTGGCAACCTTCCACTTCACGGATTTTTCTGCGTGACGTTAACGCATTTCAAAGTTATTAGTATACCATTTTTTCGTAAATCTGTTTCAATTTTATTACGGGTCAATATTAACAATTTTTTTGGTGTCATTTATCTCAAAATTTATATAAATTATTTATCGTTTGTCTAACAATTTTCTTAAAAAAATCTAGGTCAAAATTTATATGTTATTTCATATTTATGGGATTTTTGTTCTATTTTAAATTTATTTTGTTTCTTAAATTATCTAGTTCGTTTTAGTTTGTTTGTACGGCAGAATTTGAAGACGTAGCCAAGGCTGTTTCGACGACACAGTAAAAGGTTGTATTTGTTTGTTTAAAATTTGTTTAGCAAGCATATTAGATTTTTATCTGAATTTATCTTACTTTATCTTGGTTAGGTTTTACCTTATCTTACTTTATCTTGGTAAGCCCAAAATATTATTATCTCAAGTTAACTATTTTTTTTGGGCTGCCGTTTTGCAACTTTTATACAAAAATTCTGCCTCCGAGACAAGTCTCAAAAGAACGTCGAGCTACTAACCTCTCCTCTACTGTTCTTTCCTTCCTGTCCTTAGCTTGGCCAGCTGTTGTTTTTTTTTTAGAAGTGCACTAAAGGTTTAGTATCATTTCAGTAATTTTTTTGATTTAGGTAAAGCTGTTTAAACTTTTTGTTAACAGTTGTAAAAGGTTTATGGCCTGTTTTGTTTGTCTACTCCGCCCTGGTCCTGGGTTGGTCGATCCGTTGGGTGGTGGGAACCATCACCGTCGAGGTTAGCGTCGAGACGCCGCCGCCTGTTACCTGCTCGCTTCATCGTTCACTGCCTCTAGTAGAGCTCAGGATCCCTTGCAAGAAGCCTTCCCACCAATTGGAGGTCGGCTAGTGGGATTTCCGTAGGCTGCTAAGCCGGTATTTACCAGCGAAGCTGCCCTAGCTTCCGGCGCAGCACTACCACGCCCTAAGAACGAGGTCCTGGCAGCAGTGGTCACCGTAACTCAGCGAGGCAGGCTCGTCAAGGCCAGTCAGGACGACGCCTTTGTTGCCCACCAGGTCCCCCCATCCGGCGGCCGGTCAATTTGGGACCCATCATTTTTTTATACCCCATATAAAGGTGTGTAAAGGCCATAACCATTATTTTTTTGAAGTAGTTTATTAAAGTTTTAAATATCATTTTTCTTGAGTGTGTTATGTCCACTTTTTTCCCCTTCGACATAACTAGCGACCCACGACCTCGCGAAACCACCACCAACCATAGAGCTGCCGAGGTAAGTGTGTGACTCGTGATTTTCCTTCCGAAAATCACGTCTAAATTTTTTATTTAAATTTTTCTATTATTTTATTTACCTTTACGTCACAATATATATAAGTTATAGTGCTAACTAAATGAACAAGTGTTGATGTGACAGAACGTGGCAATATCATATTACAGTAGTATAAAACCATAATGTAACTCTTAAGTTAAGCTAGTCTGTATTTCGCAACCTGTATTATCATATTAAAGTATCATAAACTTGTATTCACAAAAATAAATATTTTTTAAAAACCCAATCGACCGATAAAGAAATTTAAGTGGCGCAGTCGGTAGGATTGTCAAAACAATTTAACGAATATAAATTGTTTCACTTTCGTGATTAATTTGGCAATTCGAACATATTTATACTTCCATCACCGTATCCTGCATCTGAGGGGACATCAGAAGCAAGAAACATCTCGACGAGCCGAGCGGGCCAAGCTGAGCGGACATCAGTGCAACTCCAGCCGCTAATTTACAAAATCAATCTCAAGCCGTTTACATCGATCTACAAATCTTTCAGTACCGATTCACAAAGAATAACAAAATCAAATACAATTACTTACATGAGTAAACACACAGTTATACCAAATCACATCATGATGAGAGAGCCCACAGTGCAATTTAATTGGTTATTTCAAGCTCAGTCTATGACACAGTCATAGACATGAACAACAAAAATGTAAAACAACAACCATTAGAAACTAAGACAACAAGCTTCAAACAACAAGCAACAGGAACAAACAAGCTTCAAGCAACAAGCAAGGAGTCAGTGTCAAAACTCTGCCTTTATACTCTGTAAGGGTAGAAACCAGTGACTCTCAAACCCTTAATTTCGGCTCATCTCATATACAAAACTCGAGACAGTTTCCAGTTTCTTACGAAAACTTATTAGTGTTCACTGGGACACCAAGTAACTGACATGTACTTCTTAGAACTCACAGCTCTGCACAAAAGCTCTAACCCTGAGACTTTTTGTAAAATTTGCCCGGTACCATAATTTTACCCTGTCTCATAAATACTTCAAACTAAAGAAAAACTAAAACTACAATTTAACGGAAAAATTCCTAAGAAACAAATGCGTAATAGTCGCTACGCCGGACTATTACAAATACGATTATTTGCTAAACGTGGTTTCATCAGCATGGTTTCATGTCCAAAAGATCAACTTCCACGACTTCATCTGCCCTAGACAACAATACCCAAGTTGACACAATTTATACCGACTTCGCAAAGGCCTTCGACAGAATAGATCACACCATTTTAATCAATAAACTTCATTCTTATTCTTTATCTAAATCCTTAATTTCACTTCTTTCTTCTTACTAACAAAGTAGATTCTTCTTTCTTGCTGCAACAGCTCTCAGCTTGATGTTCCCTTAGGAGTTCCTCAGGGATCTAATCTTGACGCTTTTCTTTTCCTTCTCTTCATTAATGATTTATCATACATATTTGATAGTAACATACTTTTTTTTGCAGATGATCTCAAAATTTTTCGGGCTGTTTCAAATTACGTAGACTACTTTGAATTACAGAATGATCTTAATAAATTAAACGAGTGGTATGATCTAAATAAACTTTATCTTCATGTTAACAAATGCAGTCTTAACAATTTACGCGCAAAAAGTCACATACCATTTTTAATTACAACATTAATCAGCATAATTTAGCGAGGTGCGATACAATGCGCGATCTTGGTGTCTTATTTGATTCTAAATTAACATTTGTCCCTCATGTTCAACTAATTATAAGCGCCGCTTATAAAATGCTTTGATTTATTATTCGTAACACTTGTAACTTTCACAATATACAGGCAATATTTTCATTGTACTTTTGTTTTATTAGGTCTAACTAGAGTGTTGCTCAATACTTTGGAGTCCGCTCTATGATATTTACCTAAAATTGATTGAGTCTATACAAAAAAAAAATCTTAAAATATATCTATTTTAAAATCATGGGCTCTTATCCCGATTATAGGGTTTCTTATGAAATCTTGCTAACTATATTTGATTTCAAGTCTCTTTTGCATAGAAGAAACTTCAATACACTCATGTATCTTTTTAAACTTATTCATAGCATTACAGATGACCTGTATTGCCTAAGTACCCTTGATTTTCTTGCTACTACATTTCAAACCAGATCACAAAATCTTTTCTATGTGCCAGCTGCAAGAACAAATATTTTTTTACAATCTCCAATAATATGTATGAGACAATTAAGTAATAAATTTTCTGACAGAGTTGACATATTCTTTAATTCGTATAATGAATTTCGAAATCAAATATTTGTAAATTTAGTTTATGTATTTAATCAATATTTTTGATGTAACCAAATTTAATATATATATATATATATATATATATATATATATATATATATATATATATATATATATATATATATATATATATATATATATATATATATATATCTTTATTATTCCTACCCTCTTATTAGGCTACGCCTGTTGGGTAGTGTACACTCGAAATAATATAAAAAAACAAGTTTAAAGTTATACCGGGTATAACTATTGCTTAGGGCCAGTTTTACAATCTTTGGTGAAAATTTTAACAATTAGTTAAATAAACAAAATTGAAACGAAGCGAACGGTTAAATGACAAATTGATCAATACTGTTAATAATCCGATTCAATATTGTTTATTTAACTTACTTAAAATCTTACCGGAGATTTTAAAACTGGTCCTTAGTTTTAAATTAGTGTTTATAATTGTTTAATAATAGTATAAATTATTTTTACTATCTTTATCTTAATTATTTATCGTTAAATAAACTTTTATTTTTAATTAATAATATTTCTCTGATTTTTACACAGCCCGAATAAATATACGTTAACAATATAAATTTAATTTTTTTTTTTTTTGCAATAGTAACATCTATGTATTGGTAGTGTTTCATGTCCTATATTTATTTACTTAGGTCTCTCCTGTTCGTTGTTCGTTTTCCTACTTTTCATCTACGATTTACAGCCGTATCCATACAAAGTGTATTAGTATTGCACAAAGCAAACAGACCTGTGTTTTAGCTCGTATCTTAGTGTTTTACGAAGGGCGGCAACTTACCTATCTTTTATAAGGATCTGGTAAGTACAATCAGTTCTTAATCGATAATATTAAACAGATGAATACACATGTTAAATTTATTAATTGAAGTTATAGGTAGCCTTGACTACGTCTTTGGAATACAAGTGAACACTTTTTTTAGGAAGTTTTATTAAAATAAGTAGAATTTTACTATTGGTATGTACACTTGTTTGCAAAAAAACGCGTACACCTTAAAAATCAAATAACCGGATTTTTATTATTTTTTAGCTATATAAATATTGTATAAACTGACATTGTTGTCACTGTCATCACTATTTGATTTATTGTGGACCAAGTTCATCATTGTGTTTAATTAACCTATTATTAAATTAGAAATAGATTTCAGAAAAATGAAAGAACAACCAGCTATGTATTTGAATTGCTGTTAGAAATCTTAATTGACACTAGTGACATTGACAAGTTAAAAATCAAGATCGATTCAATACAGCAAAAAATAGGTGTATGTGATTTTTTTGCAAGCCAATGTAAAATTAAAATATATTATTGATGAATTATTGTAAGAACAATAAACTGCATTTGATAACATTAAAGTAATTTGTATTGGTCGTTTATAAAATACCTACTTACAGGCGTGCAACAAGTAATATTTATGAGTACATTTCAACTGAAGAATATAATTATGACATGATTAATTTGAAAATTTTATTTCTTTCTCGACTATATATTCCTTTTTAAATAATGATTTTAGCAAAAATATGTATTATCATCTTCATCTATGTTTATGCATAAACCATGTACAGAGCCATAGGCGTTCAACATGGAAAATCAGTTTTTTCTTGCGCAAAAATTCCCAAATTATTTTAGGCAAAAATACTTCAAATAAATGCTATAGAGAAATTCTGCATCCAAATTTTCATTTATTTATTTATTTGTTACCACTCAACAGGATACGAATCCCAATTACAGAGTGTATCTATAATGTACAATAATAATTATTTATAATATAACAATAATAGTTATTCACAACAATAATTATTAATACCAAAAAATAAATAGTATCCCATTAAACTGTATCTAGAAAAAAAAATAATAATAATAATAATAAACAACATTGCAGAACTCATGTTCAATTAGTAATAAGATTTTATTTTTGACATTTCATAACCGAGACAATGAAATTAATATTTTTTTTTGAAGATCGCTGATTTATAGCGATAGCCACGGAACTCAAATAAAATTATAATTAAATGATAAATTGTATGACATCTTCACTGTCAAAAAAAGTTTGAGTTTTGTGATTTTCGTTTAATAACACATTTTTTCGAGTCTTGGACGATATCCTTCGGATTTTCTTTTTTAAGTACGGTACAAGTTTTGAATCTTTCTTTATATTGACATTATTTTTCACATTTATAGTAGCTTTTAACATGGAATAGTGCGCTCATAAAGTAGATGGCTTTACTTTGTTAGTTAAATAAAAAAAATATGCAATAATTACGTTCTCAGAATATGATGCGGCGTTTTGTTCCTTTTTCCAATCCATAAACCGTCTATAGCAATTCTCATAAACTTTTCTCGATTTTTGAGGTAACATTTCATGAGTTGCAATATTTGCCGATTCTAATAAGGTGGCTTACTAGATATATTAAATGATTCTACATCACTTATCACTGTACATTTTTTATTTCTTGCAAATTTATTTTGAAAATGTGTACTGTTGAGTTTTGACGTTTACAAAATATAATATTTATAAAACATTTGCGGTTGTCGGCGTTGTCTTGATACAAACAAATTCATTGTTGTGTCATATTGACATGTCAGTTTTCACGAAATTTTTAAATTTATATAGATCAAATATGTTGAATGTTATAATGCTCCCTTTTAAATTTATGATGGAATTTTTTAGTTAAACGGTTGGAGAAAAAATATTATGTTTCATTCATACAAAAAATGTTTATTTGGGACTCGTAAAATTGCCAAACTTCGCTGGGCGTCGTCCGGCAACCGTCTTACTCATCCCAAAATTATGCAACTTTTGTATTAATGAAACAAGTAACTGTTTTTGAAAGTATGGCACAGTTTTCTCATAAAGAAAAGCTTCAGATCATAAAATGGTGTTAATCTGGATAAAGCTTCAAAAAAATACGTGATTTAATAAGTGTATTCTGGACAGACCGACAAATTCCAACTAAAACCACAATAGAAACTTTTCTCAAAAATTCGATAAGACTGGAACATTCAATTTTAAGAAACAAGAAATTAATAATGTGTCTTATAAAAATGAATAAAACGTCGTGGCTTTAATTCAAGCACACCCTACCGTTAGTCGGAATTAGTCATGTATCAGTTTACAATATTTTGAAGAAATATAAATATTATCCGTGCAAGTTTCATTGCAGCCAGGAACTTCTTCCAAATGACTCTGAAAATTGTGCCACCTTTTCCGAAATTATTATGGAAAAAAAATGAGAGCAGAGATATTATAAAAAATAGTTACGGACGAATAAATGTAACACCTCACCCAGCAGCTACCAAGCAGCGAATGACACACCCGAAAGCGAAGCGAAAATTCAGGCATGTGCATGAGGGTGTCCCACTCCAGTGGAGAAAGTGGTACCGCCTACCGTCATTATTTTGTGAGAATAATTGAATGTCGAATATTTTTTAGACAGGTTTCGTATGTATACAGGGTGACAATTGAAAAAGGGGCACTGGAAATAACGTTTTTATTTTATAATTATTTTTATTTATCTTTCCTTATTTGTGAACTAGGCTTATGGGCTCACAAATCCGTTTTAACCTGAAGACATTAACTTTAATATTTCAAATGGGACACCCTACATATTTTTATATATTTGAAATTTACGTAAACTTACGAATTCAACAATATGCTTAAAGTAAATTTTTATTGAAGAAATAAATTACAAAACTAATCTGGTAAACCATATTCGGTAGGATGTGATAACAAATTTATAATTTTTTGTGTCGAAAAATAACTTACTATATAAAAAATCTGTTGTGGCCAGCACAATACCTTCCGTCATTCTCGTGTATAATGTATAAATTCCATAATTTTTCTTACAAAAGATTCTAAATTTCCAGTAAAATTATTTCATAAACAAATTATTCAAATTGCATTTGAAACTGGCATCTTCTTCTTCTTTAGCTTTTCCCATTCGTTAGGGGTCGCTATTTTTGCATGTCGTTCTCATTCAGTTCCTTTTCTCTCAAATCTTCCGCAATACAGTCCTTCCATCTTATCTTTGGTCTTCCTCTGTTTCTTTAACGTCCTATTACTAAACTATTCATTCTTGTTCCAATATAATTCTTCATTTCTCCTCATGACATGTTCAAACCAATGTAATCGTCTTTCTTGTATCTTTCTAAAAACTTGTAACACTAGAGTTATTTTCTTACCGTATTTTTCCGTGTATTCCCCAATATCTACTTCAACATCCTCATATCTGCCACATTAATTTACTTTTTATTGATACTGACATCTGTCAATTTGAATTATATGAATATATTACTAGTTCCCAAGTTTGGCATAGCTGGCTGAATTATAAAATTTAATTTCTTTAAAATTCTTTAACTCTGTATCTATTGAATATAAAGTATAAATTGTAATCAAATCGTATAGAGAATAATATATTCTTTAAGTTATAATAACGATAAATGTCAATAAATCAAATTTAACTGTTAAATCTTCAAATGTGGCAACTTCCGGTTCACCAATTATAACCAAAATCTAATCATTTGTTCTTCTGGATGTAAACTTGAGGAATACGAAAAAATTATAATTTTTGGAATCGTGGTATTAAAGTTATGGAATCCGGAACTTTTGTCACACATACACAAACACACAGACGCACAGACACACAGACACACATACATACAGACATCATCGTAAAAATGGTAAAATCGTATTATATGGACCCTAAAACGTGCTTATTCAGTAAAATCTCATCATTGAATTTTTTGACCAAAGACAATACCTTCCTTACCTAAAGGTGACGGAAGGTAAAAATTAACTTAAATAATACTTAATATTAACTTAACTGTTTTAACAGTTTGCCTGATATCATGACTTCGCAGGTTATTTATGCATCATTTACCCTTACGTTTTTCTAATATATTTCTTCAATAAAAATTCACTTGAAGCATATCGTTGTTGTATTTCTATGTAAATTCCAAATATATAAAAATATATAGGGTATCCCATTTGAAATATGAAAGTTAATGTCATTTCCGGTCAAACCGAAAGCGCTACCATCATGGCAAATATCATGATTTATGAGCCTGTAAGCCTACTTTACAAATATTTAAAAAAAAAATAGAAAATAGTAAATAAAAAAGTAATTTTGAGTGGCCCGTCTTTCATTGTCACCTGTATATATACGAGTATTATATAAAAAGAATCCCTTCAATTTTAGCACGCAAAATAATGACGGTATGGCGCGGAGCAGTGTAAAAGGTCGCTAGAACTAGTTGTAGAATATAGATAAATAGTAGGGGTAGCATTTTGGGTTCTGCCTACATTGGCTACTTTCCACTTCACACTTGCAAAACCGTTGATGGTTAATTCCTAACCTTCTAAAGATTGCGAAATACGTCAATCCTAACTGCACTGACAATCTCTGAGGTGGGAAATTACAGATTACGCTTCCACCTCATAAGTTGAAAATCTTTATTGCGACGATACGTACCTCGTCCCGGTGTTTTGTACCAGCTGTCTTTTACAATAATACAACTACCTATCTGTTTGGGATTATTGACCATCGATCAACGTATAAACATTTGTGTTGTTTTAAAGCACATTGCCGCTGTTAAAATATAATAAACCTATAAAATAGATTATATTGAACGTTGTTTTAGCGAATATTAACATTTACCTGCGCTTATATCGAACCACGATCGATGTAAGATCGAATATAAATCGCCGCATGCTGCAAAAACATAACCATCAAAGCTTTGCCGATAAATATATGTTTACCTTACCGATGAGTTATAAAATAGGCTGTTTAACTTGTACATTGTATATATTGTTGTTGTATCATTACTTATTTGATATACACAGGGTTTATTACACATTTTTCAACCGCTGGATGTGTCAGCTGTTTTCTTGGTTAGGACTTGGCACAGAGAATTGAGCAACAATTGTCAGTGTCGTTCTCGATTCTCATTATTATAAAATATTATTTTACAATGTCTGTTATTATATTATTATTGTATTGGGCAACAAACTGTGACAACCGGTAATTATTACAATTTTTATTAATTTAATTTTTGTTGTACAAACGCCAGCAGCGCCACTACACACACACTAAGACACTAAGTTTAAAAGTTTACCCCTCTTTAAAACCTGCCAGATTTTTCCTGATTTACCAAATCTCGGGTATAAAAGACAGCACACCGTCCAGAAGAATCAGTTCAGGGAATACCGGGAAGTTTCACTTAGATGTACGGTATTGGTACTCACCTAGCGACAACTATCGGACTTGGTCATCACTACTATAAATGTTTTTATGCCTGCTAGATGGCACACGTCCCAATTTTAAAAATTATGTTTTTTGAAGGTAATTTGCGTTGTGTATTACCTAATTAATTAAATTAGTTTGAAACGAGAAATGCCAAGAAATTGTAAAGAGCTGAATAAAACATGAAATATTGTGATAAAATAATATTGTTTCATTTCTGATTCTGTTTTTCGTGAGTTTGAGTGCATTTATATAGTGTTTCTTGGAATATTTGACTTCGCTTCTCATTTTCGACGTCTATTTGAATTTGGAATATTTGAGTTTGACGTTGGCATTCAGAAACTTTGGCTTGGACGAAACGAGATCCAGAAAGGACAAGACAGACGTACTCATGCTTCTTTGTATCCCATACAACAATTAGTTGCTGATCGCTACAGAAAGTCGTTGGAAGTATACACAACGCAAGTAAACAGTACGTAAGTATTTTCAATATAATGTGTTACAAAACATAAAAATTTGTAAATATTGTAGGGCATCTACATTATATTGGCTCCAAAAGTCATCACTTCTGCTCTTCCTGCGACCAACTTAGTTACGTTTTCTCCATACCGACTACAGAATTCATCACACGGGGCAGTAACCCGAACAATTCATCCTTGTTCGTGTACTTTACACTTATTCTTGAATTCATCAGCTGTTTGTGTGTTACCACGACCAATTTATATTGGTGCAACCAGAGTTCTCTTCCGAGTAAGTTTCTTTCTTAATCATTGTACCGTACAAATACTTATTTATTGAACCCCCAATGCTGTGAATTGCAGCATTTATACAACAGATCAATAATGATGTACTATTGTTTGTAATATTTTTGTTTTTATACATTCAATATGGTGAAATATCCTAAAATTGTTATGATAAAACAATAAGGTGTATCACATCAGGAACAAAATAGTTGCGAAGAATTCAAAACTCTTCGTCACTACCAAAATGAAACTTAATTGTTTCACTTGAACTTTTATATTATTGTATATTGTAAGTGACACATTTATTTATCTTGTAACATAATACAAAATTTATAGAAAAATATTACAATGCAAAGCAACAGATGTAATATGCGAATTATTTACTTTTACTATTGTTAAAAATATTCTGTTTTGTATAAATTGCAGTAAATAGTAGTTAATAATAAACGAAATTACTGACTTAACGACTGACCTATACAATACTATATTAATCACTACATTGAAAATATGAATTGCTCATTTGCTATCATTTATTAAATAATATTTGGAAATCTGTTTTCTATATGAAAATTATATATGCATATGTTATACATAAATAAGGAAAGTGGTCAAGGGTATGATATTCCTTGAAAATTTATTTATTTCCATATTACACGTGGAAAAACAAATTCTGATTATTCATTCACAGTAAATTAATGTATACATATTAATAACCCAATTGTAATAAAATGAATAAGTATAGAAATTGTTAAATATGTTAAATTAAGGAAATATTAATTTAATAAACTAATAACAGTAACTGAAAATTTTCAATGTGATAAGTAAGTGCATTTTTAATGTATTTTTGTAAAACTCACATATAATTATATTTATATATGTATTCTTTGTATTTTTGTATCACAACTTTGTACAATTGTATAGAAATTGTTAAATATGGTAAATTAAGGAAATATTAATTTAATAAACTAATAACAGTAACTGAAAATTTTCAATGTGATAAATAAGTGCATTATTCATGTATTTCTGTAAAATTCACATATTTTCTTATTTATACATGTATATTCTTTGTACTTTTTTATCACAACTCTGTACAATTGTATAGAAATTGTTGAATATGTTAAATTAAGGAAATATTACTGTAACAAACTAATAACAGTAACTGGAATTTTTCAATGTGAGAAATAAGTTTATTATTAATGTATTTTTGTGAAATTCACATATAATTTCATTTATACATGTATATTCTTTGTATTTTTATATTACAACTTTGTACAATTTTTGTTAATATAAACATATATCAATAAAAACTTTTGTGTATTTATTTCAAATATTTTTACAGGCGCGCAGAATAAAAAAATTGATACTAGCGCCAGCCTAGCGGACTTGGTCAACACTAACTACCAAGGACGTTTACACGGTTTGCTAGTTATAGCATTGAGTGGCGGTTCCCGGTATTCCCTGAATCAGTTCTTCGGTTCGTCCGACTGAACCTAATACCTGGGTTCCGGATTCGAGCTGTAGCTTAGAGCGACTTAATCGAATCTGAGGAGAACGTGTGAGAAACAGAGTCCACCGCCGATCTTCTATCGTTGAGTTTGGAGAGTGTGTATTTGGCGATTTCACGAAGCCGCCGTCCGTATCTCTCGTGGACAGAGAGACTCCGCCGTAATTTTTCTATCATAAATTGCTGCTGTCGTAATTTTGTATTAGTACATTTTCAATCATATTTCATTTTTTAACTTACTGCCATCAGAGACTGTGCCATTGCCGTACCGCGGGAGCACAGTCCCCGAATAATGGGCCTAGTCCGTCACAGTTTGTCACCAAGGGTATTTTTCGTTTCGTTCTTATTACTTGTATAAAACTAAGGGCAATAAATAACTTAATTAAGGGTAACACGTGCTTTCTTCGGAAACCCTGGCCTCCCTCCGCAAAAGCTTCCCCGCAGTCCGACATTCTTTTTCAGCCACTGCCGCCGACGGCGCCCGAGCAATTCACTTTTTCGACGGCTGAAAGGAGCGCACCACGATGGCCCCACCGCCACCAACAGGGCCACCGTCACATTATGTAGCGTTACCTAGCAACATTGTCGTAGATCCCCACATTAAAGTAAGCTAAACAAATTTTAATAGGGCTGTCAAAAATATTAATAAAATTAAAGATTATAACTATAATAATTCATTTTGTATATTATTTATTTAAAAAGAGGATGATTGTGAAAAAAAAGTATACATACCTCGCTCTCTATCTGAACTCGAGGCTTCGCCTCTCGGTAAATTACGGAAGCCCTCAGCTGTAATGAAACACATATCCCACCTCATATGCAAAATGCTATTTTGCACTGCTCGCCGCTCGTCACTCACCGATAACTGCTCGCCAATGTCTGTGCCACCTAATAACATTTATATACGCACCGTTCATGTTAATATACATACTATCCTGTAAAAGTTATTGTTAAAACTATTTTTTTCACTGCTTACTGCTCGCCAAGGTGTACGCGAGCGTAGGCTACGTCATTCTACATTTATTTTACTTTCATACCAACGCATGGAGTTTGGCGTAGGATCATAAATTTAAACAAGTGTTGATTTATATCCATTGTTTATTTTTGTTGTCATTTTCTGCATTCATATACTTGAAAATGGATTTCGTATTCCAAAAATGGCCATAGCAAAAGGTTTGAAATGTGTGACTTAGATATAACTTTTTTTAAACTCCTATAAACAATTTTAACGTCTAGTTTTAATATTGTAACTTACGCCCTTGACTTAAGAATATACGAGCGCTGCTACTGGTAGAATATTCCCGAGCGATGACGTAATCGCCGACGGCGGAAATACCCACACGGCTAGACGTGTTAATTACACCGGTGACCTGAATCTTTTGTATTCAAGATCATTGTGGCGTCAGAAAGTTCGAGGACATCGCGCTATATAAACCCGTCGCCAAAGCCAGCAGAAATAATCTGTTATGTAGAAGCAACGAGCAATGAACAATTGGTGATATAAAAAAATCTGTTGTGGCCAGCACAATACCTCTCGCCACTTCCTTTTTTTTGGTTATATAAGTATAGGGCACGAACAGTCATGTTACATTGTTGGCCTTAACAAACAGATGTGGGGGCCCATTTCAGAATGATAATTAGTAATTATGTACATAGATGTCAAATGTCAGAATTTTTCATTAAAAATTTCAAGATTTTCTAAATTCACGTAGTTAATTTGTCGCCAGGAGTGTGGAATTTACTTGTCGAGGAAAATAAACCACATGGAATTTGAAAATCTGACATGGGCCCCATATCAAGTCACATGACTGCTCGCGCGCTAATGTATTTAACATTTCTTGTATACCTACACTATACACCAAAAATTCTACTTACATCTATTCCATATATTTAGATTATTTTAAATTTAAATTCATTCTACGAAGAAATTTTGTCCTACTCTTCTAATATTTCGAGATGTTTCCAATTCATTGTCGGAAGTAACAGTATTTCTGAATGGTATGTGTAATATACCTATAATGTTAAATATTTAACTATTAATACATTAAGAAATAATATGTATGTACTTCCCAGAAAAAGTCTTCAGTGATGACTCCGGATTTCTGACACTGACATTTACCTGTCAGTTACAAACAATTTAAATTCTCAACTATTTTCCATGGCATTCTTTCGGCTGTAAAATTTATTACAACAGATTATTTAATATATTATATTTCTTTTATCTCTAAATCTATAGTGTATATAATGAAATATTTAAATGTATCAGACAGAGAATTTAATTTTCTTTAGTATTACCAAGAAAAAAATTTGAAAAAATAATATTTAGAAGATTTTTTTTCAAGAATCTTCTACTTCCGGTTGTCCAATTGTTACCAAAACCTTTTCAGATCTTCCCATGAATGTCCGATTGGGAAATACGTAGTAAAACAAATATAAAGTCTTATGGTTTTTGAGTAATCGTCCTTCCAACATCCCACACACACACACACACACACATACACACACACACACACATCCACACACACACACACACACACACAGACATCATCGTAAAAATGTTAAAATCGGATTGTATGGACCTTAAAACGTGCTTATTCAATAAAATCTGGATATGCGATTTTTAGCATGAATCCATTACCTCTCTTAGCGAGAGGTAAAAAAGTCTACGAGTTGTGAACATAAATAAATGTAGTTATATAAATAAATATAGTGATATAAATATTGTTTAAATAAACAATCGTAGTGTTTAAGTATATAATAATATTCTTAGTCTTATATTAGTGTTTATATTTGTTTAATCCATAGTGATAGTTTTTTTTTTTAATATTTATCTTCATTATTTATCGTTTAATAAACGTATTATTTTACTTAATATTTCTGCTGGTTTTTACACTTCACCCAAATAAATAAAACGTTACAATTGGTATCAGGTGTGGCGTTGTTAATATACTGTGCAGTGTAAATAAAAATAAATAAAATGGCGACTAAAAAAAATAAAAATAAGTGAATTAAAAGTAAGTGATCTCAAGAGAGAACTGGAAGAACGGGATTTAGAAACAACAGGAAGGAAGTCAGTGCTTCAAGAAAGACTGCGGCAAGCATTAATCGATTCTGGTGAAAATGCTGAAGATTACTTATTTCACCTATCCGACTTTTGTAAATTAGAACCAAAATTAGAACAAAAATTAGAGGAGAGTTCTAGGAAGGCAGAAGAAAATTCTCGAACATTAAAAGAATTGACAGAAAATTCTCAAACATAAAAAAAATAATTAAAACAGGAAATGGCAGAAAGTTCTAGAAAAGCAGAAGAAAATTCTCGAACATTAAAAGAAGAATTAAATCAAGAAATGGCCGAAAGTTCTCGAAAGCAGAAGAAAATTCTAGAATATTAGAACAAAAATTAGAAGAAAATTGTAGAACATTAGAACAAAAATTAGAGGAAAATTCTAGAAGTTTAGAAGAAAAATTAGAAGAAAATTCTAGAAAAACCGAAGAATTTAAAAGATAAGTATGGCAAGAAGATCGAAGGCATACGAGAAGAATTACTAAAATTACATCGTCGGCAATGTTAAATTCCGATGAAGCAAAGGCAGACCCAATAGAAGCAAAGTAAGAAGTAAAACCTGATATTACTTCATCAATGCATATAAAAATACCGGAATATGATGGAAAATCTTCGTGGCCGAATTATTTACAATTTTAAGCGGTTGCGACAGCATATAACTGGACGTCCACGGAGAAGGCCACAGCGTTGACCGTCTCGTTGCGTGGAGAAGCTAAGTGATTTCAAGTGAACTGGAAGAACGAGATTTGGACACAACCGGAAAGAAGTCAGTGCTTCAGGGGAGACTGAGGGAAGCATTAATCGATGCTGGTAAAAATCCTGAAGATTACTTATTATTCGAAATTCAGTGTGACATTCGTAAATTTAGAGAGCAAAAATTAGCAAAAAAAACTGAAGAAAATACTAGAAAATTAGAACAAAAATTCGAAGTAAATTCCAGAACATTAAAGAAAGGATTCATGGAACATTCTAAAACATTCTAGAAAGATACAACCTTTTTTAGTTTAAATTCTGTTATATTTATTTAAATAACGACGTTTCGGCAATATAAACTATTGCCTTCTTCAGGAATGAACATGAACAACAAATCAACAAATACAAATAAATAAATAACAAAACATTAGCAACAGGTTGTATCATTCTTATTAAAATATGAGTTCTGAAAGATTTTTCAATAATTTAAAATTCTAGAAGCTTAGAAAAAATAATTGGGGAAAGTTCTAGAAAAGCAAAAGAAGAATAGAACACTAAAAGAAGACCTGAAGAATTTAAAAGATGAAAATGACAAGAAGATCGAAGAATTACAAGAAAAGTTCACAAAAATTACATCGTCGTCGAATTCCGATGTTGTAAAGGCAGGTGTGCAAGAAAGGAAGAAAGTAGTAAAACCTGAAACTACCAAAATAATGCACATCAATATACCGGAATTAGATGCAAAAGAAAACGGATACCATGCAGGACGAAAGACAAAGGATATTGAAAGAAAGGGAAGCAGTGCCGATGCCTTCAAGAAGACTTAAGACGCCAGGAAGACACACAGAGGGACAGAGAAACGAACTAGAGAGAAAGGGAAGTAATGTCGACTCATTCTCCAGAAGGCCATGCCAAGATGGAGGCAAATATGGTAGTCGACTAGAAGAAAAACATTCCATCATTTCCAGGATAACAGTAGTCGACGATAGTAGGCAACCTGATCGACTACACAAAGACCAATAAAATGACCCGACTTTGAAAATTATATGGGAATGGAAAGCAAAAGAGAGTAAACCAATATGGGAAGACGTTGCACCACACTCACAGATTGTAAAATCGTAATGGGCGCAATGGGACTATGGTGATTGAAGATGGCCTGTTAAAGCGTGTGGTGGAAAATGCCAATGGAACTGAGAAAAGAACTCAGTTGGTAATTCCTAATAATAGAATACCAGACGTGTTAAAAGAGATCCATGACGGATCTGGAGGAGGCCATTTTGGAGTGCAAGACTTTAGAAAAATTGCGCCAGAGATTTTACTGGGTTAACTGCAAGGAGACTGGTGCAAGAAATGTGTGGTTTGCGCTGGAAGCAACGATCCTCATAGACGACGAAGAGTTCCAGTGCGTCAATACAACTTTGGCAGTTCATTTAAGCGCATTGCGATTGACGTGGTCGGACCATTTCCAGAAAGTGACACCAGAAGCAAATACATCGTGGTTGTCATGGACTACTTCGCCAAATGGGTTGAAGCCTATCTATTACCCAACCATGAATCCACTGCTGTCGCTGAAACATTAGTGAAAGAATATATATGCCAATTTGTTGTACCACGTGAACTTCACTTCGACCAAGGAAGAAATTTTATATTTGCCGTTTTCCAAAATATCTGTAAGATATTAGGAAATTAATAAAAAGAGGGCAAGTGCATTATATTCGCAGTCCCATGGCATGGTTGAACGAATGAACAGAACGATCAACCGATACTTGTCGAAGGTAGTCTCCAACGACCAAAGGACTGGAACCGACATCTTCATCTGTTCCTGATGGCTTATCGTTCATTCGTGCATAAAACAACAGGGAAAACTCCAGCAAACATTTTATTCGGGCGTGAGTTGCACCTACCATGTGACTTAGTGTTCGGCAGTAAACCTGGAGAAGATCTGGCCGGGGAAGATTACGTTACGGACTTACGGAGAAGAATGGATGACATTCTTGAACAAGACCGCACGGACATTCAAGTTGCCAACGGCCGAAAGAAGGACCAGTATGACATCAAGGCAGAAAAAGGTGTAATCTCCGACGGCAGAAATAACCATTCGTCTAGATGTGTTAATTACACCGGTGACCTGAATCTTTTGTATTCAATTTCATTGTGACGTCAGAAAGTTGGAGAAGAGCATCGTGCTATATAAGCCTGTCGCCAAAGCTAGCAGAAATAGTTTGTTATGTAGAAGCAACGAGAAATGAACAATTGGTGATATAAATAAACAGTCTACGAGTTGTGAACATAAATAAATGTATTTATCATTTAATAAACGTATTAATTTACTTAAGAATATTTCTGCTGGTTTTTACACTTCACCCAAATAAATAAAACGTTACAATATAAATGATCCATGTTCTAATTTTTAATTACAATGGAATATCCCATTAAAGAAATGGTTAACTTCTTTATTTCGATTAAAACATTTTTTACAGATATTCTGGATATTCTTAAAGTTTAAAAATGATGATTCTCAATTTTATTTTTCACAGGTGACTGGATAGTATTTAGATACCGTTTTGCTCCATTGCGCGAGAAGCCTAGCTTTTAGAAATTTTATTACGGAGGTAACATCTGCAATTTTTGTTCTTTCGTGTATAATTCCTTTGTTTGTATTTTATTCTTTCATGTTATTATATCCAACACACTACGGTGCTACGCAACATTTAATTTTTGTTGTACTTTTCTCATTGTTCATATTTTTGAACCATAAGTTATTGTGGGGCTTACCACTACGGAAATTTTCTCTTTGTAGATAAACATTTGCTCTTGAATAACTGCCAATAGTTTGCGAATATACTCTATAGATTCAATTATTGTTGCGTATCGACTGACAGTTGAGACTTTGAATTAGTGTAGTTCACCTTTTTGTATTTTAAATATTGTAAAAGCCATTTAAAATGATTTATTCACCATTAAGTATATCTCATTTATCATTGCCACTCAAGTTTCATGTCTATTCAACATAGATATTTATTTAACAAATTACGTTATTCACTGGATAAATTTTTATTTTATATCTTTGTAATTGTTATATGGTCTTTTGTCGGCGCCGTGTTTACTTGCCAAACCTGTTCTTAGGACTTTGTTCCTTATACGATTGCAAATTGAGGCTTGCGTACCGAGGATTCAGTTTCACATCTTGAATAGCTCTGCTAAGAGGAATCTGAATCTCAATTTGCATAGTTTTGAGTCTTGTTGATCCGCTTTCTCGCCATTCCTATACGACAAAGTTGTTTCTTCGTGTCTTTCAGTAGGAATTATTTTCTTTAATCCCACGTTAAAACGTTACCAAATTTTGGCGTAGTGATTTAGCCAATTTAGTGACATTTATTTCTGTTTAGAAAATGTAAATGAAACTTCTAGGTATACAATTGGACAGTAACAAATTCTAACCATTATCACACGAAAAGTGGACTATAGGCGTGTAATATGGGAAAACAGTTTTTCCTTGCGCAAAAGTGGCCTATTAATTTTAGACAATAATGCTTGAAATAAATGTTGTAGAGAATTAAATTGTGCATGTAATTAAGTAACATATTTTATTTTGCGCATTCCGTAATCGAGCAAATTGAATTTAATTTTTGAGATGAAGGTAAAATAATATAATTACTATTCATATTTTGTACTCTTGTAGCCAAAACTAAGAAAAGGTTTAAATTAAAAGTCGTATAAACTAATGTTTGTGACATCTAGCGAGGAGTTAGCAACGGTATCAGACAGTGATGGAATCAAGTAGATTGCTGTCTTAACGGTGGCGTTAACAATGGTAACATTGACATTATAAAATTATTTCAACAGTTTAGAAATGATATTAAAAATATAAAAATTGAAATAGACACGCTTAATATATATATATATATATATATATATATATATATATATATATATATATATATATATATATATACTCATAGTCAGTTTTTAACGAATAAGCACAATAGGTAAAAATCGAAGACGATCCAAAACACGTGCAAGCAAAGCAGCTGTCAACAAGTAAGTGAACATTCAAAATGGCCGAGCTTGTCGACATAAGTGAGAGACATGAGTACCAACATAAAGCCACAAAAAGATCGAAATTCGAATATACGTAACCCGCGAAAATTCAAAATTCGCGATAGTTTTTGAACACACCTCGTACAGGTGTTTCCTTTAAAACAACCAGCACTTTTTTGGGCGAACTAATAACTTTAGAGAAAAATGTTATATACAAAAAATTACCAGGAAAAAGGGCTTAATTTGTGAGGTATAATAAATAAAAAATTCAACCGGTGGTTCTCAAACGGTAGAATAAAATTATATTTTTTTAAATGGCAACCTATATAATTTTTTTGTCCATTAGATAGAGAATTTTTTTCTGATTTCAACGATATAAATATGATATGGGGTTGTATAACAATTATTTCGAGAAAACTGATATTAAAAATCAGAAATAATTTTACAATATTGAAGTAGGCTATGCAATAAACAAATGCAAACAAATGATACAGGTGACAGATAGTTTTGTTACTTACGTTATTAAGTGTTTGGTTAGTACTCTTAAGTGCAAAAATACCTAAGGTTGCATAAATTTGTAAATAATTTCCATCATATTGTTTTTCTTTTTATGTTAGTACTATTATTTTTTGATATTTCTTCGTTATGTAGTTCATTTGTTATTATGAATTTCCTGTATATATATATAAAATAAGAAGAACTCGAAAAAGAAAACAACCTCTTGAAAGAGAAAATAAATCAACAACAACAAACTACAAATAACTTAATACAAGAGTCAAAGGAAAATAATATATTACTACATGGCTTTCTGGAAGCTGAAAATAATCATTCAGACCTATTTACAAAAATTACACACCTGCTGCTATGATGATATGAATATAAAAATAAACTTAAACGGAATCAATACCATACAAGACTCGGTAAGAAAAATATCGAGAAAATAAGGCCAATTTTAATTAAATTGGTGTCGAATATACAAAAAATTGAAATTCTCAACAATTAAGAATCTCTGCTAGAAAAGGATTATATATTATACAAGATTACCCCAAGTACTACAAATTAGAAAATCCCTAAATCCAGTAATGAATGATATGACACAAAATGGTATTAACACTTTAAGTGCCACCATTTATAAAAAAAAATTGGCCCCAGAGGCCGCTACCAGTTTTTTACTGTAAATGGTTGACATTGCTATAAGAATTTATTATAAATTACCAGATTATGAAAATAATTAATATTACGTTAATTAGAGTAAATTTAATTTGTGGTGACACATTGGTCTCGCGCGGCCTTTTGCTTTGAAAATTGTCCAAAACGGCCGTGTGAGACCAACATGTCACCACACTATTTCATGTCTGAACATGTTCGACTGCGTCATTTATTTACTTGTAGTTGAGCGATTTGTGCGAAACTTGTTAGTATTCGTTTTTCTTTTCAACAATGCAGTCGTATGAGCAAGAACAGAGGCGTTTAGAAACGCTGATGCAAGAAATTCTTTCTGACGAAGATGATAATGAGTCATTATTTGGTGATGTGTATCTGTCAGATGAATATTTGACTGAATCTTCATCATCCGATTCATCGACATGTTCTGATAAACCACAGAATCCTAAAAAAAGTAAAAAAGAATTTTCAAAACGAAGTACACCTCGAAACAAAGCATCTAAATCAGCAGAAAGCGAAGCTTCTACATCAACAAAAAATATTCACGTCAGATCGGATGCGACAGAAACTGAAAATGTTGATTCTTCAAAAAATATTGAAGAATCGATAGATGCAGTTATTCGAGAAATGACAAAAGATCTTAGTTCCGATGAAGAAGAAACTAATACCAACAAATCTAACTCGATTAATGAAAATACAATTCAGTGGCAGTCCGTGACCGGCGAACATTTGAAAACTTTTACTTTCAATGAAAATTCCGGATTCCGAGCAGATTTACACGAAAATTTCCATGGCAAATCACCATACGATTTTTACAAATTATTTGTAAAAGACGATGTATTTCAAATGATAGTAAGTTTATTTATTTTTAAAATTATATTTATGATTTATAAGAATTTTTTTAGGCCCTTGAAACAAATCGCTACGCTGAACAATGTATCGAAAAAAATACTTTCCGTAAAGCACGGCTAAAATCTTGGCATGATACAACAGCTGAAGAAATTGAAAAATTACTCGGTACAATTATGTGGATGGGATTATGTAAATTTCCAACATTACAATCGTATTGGTCTAAAAATAATATCTATAATAATTTTATAAAATCCGTATTCTCCAGGAATCGTTTTCAGCTATTACTGAAAATGTTACACTTTAGTGATAATTCGATTCCTACAGATAATAGACTTCAAAAATTAGGTTCACTTCCTGAAAAATTACGAGAATCATTTCAAGATGCCATCATTCCAGATGAACACGTATGTGTCGACGAAACGTTAGTCCCCTTTCGTGGGCGCCTGAAGTTCAAACAATATATTTCAAATAAACGCCATAAATTTGGAATTAAATTATTCAAATTGTGCCTCGAAGGAGGCTACACGTACGATTTCAAAATCTACTGTGGCAAAGAAAGCACTAAAGAAACAAGTGTTCCAACGAAAGTTGTGATGGACCTGATGTAAAAATTATTGGACAAAGGGCGAACATTATGCACTGACAATTATTATACGTCAGTAAGTTTGGCCCATGCTCTACTACAACGTAAAACACATTTGATTGGGACTTTGCGCACCAATAGAAAATACAATCCTAAAGATGTAACAGGAAAGAAACTAAAATTAGGTGAAGTGGTAGCGAAAGAAAGTCCTTTTGGAATTATAGTTCAAAAATGGAAAGATAAAAGAGAGGTTTTGATGCTTAGTACTAAATTTAAACCAGATTTAGTAGTTCTGAAAAAGAAACGAGGTGATGTAAGAAAACCAAAAAATGTTGTTGAATACAACAAATATAAAACATTTATCGATGTGTCAGATCAAATAAAGAGTTACAACGCACCTTTACGAAAATCTATGAAATGGTATAGAAAGCTAGCTTTTGAACTACTTATAGGAACTGCGGTTGTAAATGCATTTGTCGCCTATCGCGATATTACCAAAGAAAAAATAACAATAACAAAATTTAGAGAAGAAGTTATTAGCGGGCTTTTGAAAACTGAAATTCAAGAAGTACAGCAAATCGAAGACAAAGCACAGCAACATTCATTAACAAATCTTGGTCGTGAATGTCGAAGACGTTGCGTTGAATGTTTTGCTAAACTAAAACAGGAGACTGATAGAAAAACAGCCATGAATAAAACACATCAAACCCCATTCAAATGTATCGCTTGCGCTAAACATTATTGTCTAGATTGTTTTTTCGTAGTCCATAAGTGCAACAAATAATTAATTCTATGTTTATTATGTTATTATATTATTATTATTATTATTATTATTATTATTATTATTATTATTATTATTATTATTATTATTATTAGTTGTGTTACTGTATACTGAATGTATTTTACTTTTTAAATAAATGTTTCACAAAATATGGACAAATAAATATCAAAATTACATTCCCTGAATATATGACCCCGTGAAGCCACATTGGTCTCACAAATTCCGAAGGCCAAATACGGTTTCTAACACGTCAGGCCGCACTTTATCTTCTCCCATAAGTTACAATGCTATATTCGAGACCAGTGCAGCACCACGCAGCCGAGCATGTAGTTTCACATTGTGAGTCCACATAGGTCCTGCGCGGCCAAAATGGTCAAAAAAAGTATGAGTCCACGTTGGCACCACATGGCACTTAAAGTGTTAAAGCATTTTAGAAATACGACAGATTAGTTGTAAAAGAAAAAGCCGAAACTTGTAATTCAAATGGAAATTCAATGTCAAATAAAAAACATACTCGTTCGACTGAAAGATAAGAAGCATTAAAAAAGAATAAATTTACCAGCCCAAACAAAACAAACAAAAAAAAATGTTGTTAATTACAGATATTTTAATTTCTAAAGTAGTTACCATGGAGATGTTTGAGCTGTGAGATTTACTACAACAGATTATTTTATAGGTTATATATCTATATCTTTAAATCTATAGAAGGTATAATAAAAAAATCTGATGTGGCCAGCACATAACCTCTCGCCGTATATTTTACCTGGCTCTATTCATAAAGCAAAGAATATTTTTAGAAATACAAATAATATATTCATATAAGTCTATAACGTATAAACTTCTTTATTATTCAATAAGAACATGACTCAACATAAAACAATTTTCACATATACTTACAAAATCTATAGGATATTTTACCATAAATTATGTACAATAAATAACAAAGTAGAGTTTACTATATATACCTGCTGGTAACAGGGATTTTCAATTCAAACAACGTTCTTGTTTACTTTCTCTTCATATTCTTCTAGTAAAAACATTAATTTTGGGCGGCTAAAATGTATAATCTGAATTGTGCATCTATTCTTACATATCTTCTTTTACATTTTATTTTTTCATACATGCTGTATCTAAATAACACTAATTCCCATTAATAAAGTGATGGATAGATTGCACTCCGATTATTTTCTTATATCGATGTGTAATTTTGTCAATATTTACAACTTACTTGAGAAGAATTTGATAGCTTTTTCGCAGTTCAATGTTACTCTAGCTACAGTGCTGGTGTACATTGTCCCATAATGTTTAAAACAAATTTAAGTCCTTCAACTTAGACTGTCACCTCCATAATAATAGTCACAGATCAAGAATTAAGAGATTCTCCAAATACATTTTTCTTTCATTACTCATTATTTCGATGAGATACAATTTTTTCTGTATTTTACGTTGCAGAGTGGAGACCATTAACAGTATTTCTGAAGGGTGTGTGTAATATACCTATAATTTTAAATATTTAACTATAAATACAATAAGAAATAATATAATGTATGTACTTCCCAAAAAAAATCTTCAGTAATGTCTCCGGATTTCTGACACTGACATTTATCTGTCAGTTACAAACATTCAAATTTTCAACTATTTTCCATGGCATTCTTTCGGCTGTAAAATTTATTAAAACATATTATTTTATATATTATATTTCTTTTATCTCTAAATCTATAGAATATATAATAAAATAATTAAATGCATCAGATAGAGAATTTTATTTTATTTAATATTACCAAAAAAAAATTTCAAAAAATAATATTTAGCAAATTTTTTTTCAAGAATTTTCTACTTCCGTTTGTTCAATTGTTACCAAAACCTTTTCAGATCTTCCCATGAATGTCCGATTGGGAAATACTTACTTAAACAAATTTAAAGTCTTATAGTTTTTGAGTAACCGTCCTTCCAACATCCCACACACACACACACACACACACACACACACACACACACACACATCCACACACACACACACACACACACACACAGACACCATCGTAAAAATGTTAAAATCGAATTGTAGGGACCTTAAAACGTGCATATTCAATAAAATCTGGATATGCGATATTTTGCATGAATGCAATACCTCTCTTAGCGAGAGGTAAAAATTAAATGTGTCGGATATATAATTTTGTTTTTTAATATATGTAATAACATAAATATTCAAAAACTAATATTTAGTTTTTTTTTTTGTTCAAATACTTCCACTTCCGGTTGTCCAATTGTTACCAGAATCTATTCAACTCTTCCCTTTCGTGTTAGATTGAGGAATCCGTAGTTATACAGGCCTTTAATCTTATAGAATTTAGAAATCGTACGTCCAACAACCTAACACACATACACACACACACACACACGCATACATCATCGTAAAAATGTTATCATCGGATTCTAAGGACCTTAAAACGTGCTTATTGACTAAAATCTGGATATGCGATTTTTAGCATGATTCCAATACCTCTATTAGCGAGAGGTAAAAAGAGTCCCAAAATGAAACAAGTGGAGAAATTCATCCAAATTCAGAGACCAGAAATCCTAGTATCGTAAAAGGTAAACAATTAGATCTTAATGATTTCATTAAAAAATGTAAGTCCACATAGCAAGTACAGAATACCAACTCTCTTTCACAAAGGCTGGTCCCCGAGAAAGAGTATGACCACCCCCCTCATTTTAAGAAAATAAATAAATGGTTTATGTTGCACTGTAAATGTTAAAAGTTGCAAGGCGAAAATAGGATTTAGAACATGAAATTGCTAAAAAAATATATTAAACGAAGAAGAAACAATGGGAATTTATGAAAAAAAGTCGAATATTTTACTCTGTCATTTCACTGTAAATAATGAAAAATATGGAATGTGTTTTTAGTACCTAAATAAAAAATCTGATGTGGCCAGCACATAACCTCTCGCCGTATATTTTACCTGGCTGTATGCATAAAGCAAAGAATATTTTTATAAATACAAATAATATATTCATATAAATCTATGACGTATAAACTTCTTTATTATTCAATAATAGCATGTCTCAACATGAAGATATTTTACCATAAATTATGTTACAATAAATTACAAAGTAGAGTTTACCATATATAAATATTAGGCTGGTAACAGCAATTTTCAATTCGAACAACTTTGTTTACTTTCTCTTCATATTCTTCTAGTAAAAACATTAATTTTGGGCGGTCTAAAATGTATATATCTGGATTGTGCATCTATTCTTATATATCTTCTTTTACATTTTATTTTTTCATACTTGTTATATCTAAATAACCTTAATTCCCTTTAATAAAGTGACGGATAGATTGCACTCCGATTTTGTCAATATTTACAACTTACTTGAGAAGAATTTGATAGCTTTTTCGCAATTTAAAGTTACTCTAGTCTACAGTACTGGTGTACATTGTCCCATAATGTTTGAAACAAATTTAAGTCCTTCAACCTAGACTTGTCATCTCCATAATAGTCACAGATCAAGAACTAAGGGATTCTCCAAGTACATTTTTAATTCATTACTCATTATTTCTGACACTGACATTTATCTGTCAGTTACAAATAATTTAAATTATCAACTATTTTTCATGGCATTCTTTCGGCTGTCAAATTTATTACAACAGATTATTTTATATATTATACTTCTTTTATCTCTAAATCTATGGAATATATAATAAAATATTTAAATGTATCAGATAGAGAATTTAATTTTCTTTAATATTACCACGAAAAATTTTCAAAAAATAATATTTAGAAGATTTTTTTTCAAGAATCTTCTACTTCCGGTTGTCCAATTATTACCAAAACCTTTTCAGATCTTCCCATGAATGTCCGATTGGGAAATACGTTGTTAAACAAATTTTAAGTCTTATAGTTTTTGAGTAACCGTCCTTCCAACATCCCACACACACACACACATCCACACACACACACACACACACACACACACACACACACAGACATCATCGTAAAAATGTTAAAATCGGATTGTAGGGACCTTAAAACGTGCTTATTCAATAAAATCTGGATATGCGATTTTTAGCATGAATCCAATACCTCTCTTAGCGAGAGGTAAAAATAAAACAACTCTTTAAAAGATTTTCAACCAATTTCTAGAAGAATAACAATCAAACCCAGTAGGATAACACAAGAATGCGAAAATCGACCAAGATGGGGGGAGGCCTTCGTCCAGTATTGGATCGAGCGGCCCAAATGCAACAGACACAGCAACTAAAACTGGAATGAAGTTAAATGAAACTGTAATTAATTAAAAATAAACAAAAAAAAGTGAAATACAAAAATAGTATAAAATAATATGTAATTTTATATAATATAGTACAAATACACAAAATGTATAAAAGGTTGCAAATAAAGGCTATTATTATTATTATTATTATTATTATTATTATTATTGTTATTATTATTATTATTATTATTATTATTATTATTATTATTATTATTATTATTATTATTATTATATTATTATTATTATTATTATTATTATTATTATTAAATATTACATTTTTTGTAGTGTTAGACATGGTATTTAATTAAAATCAATAACAAATGTAATATTTGACCTGTCAGACGTATCTGTCAAATTATCTGTATCTATTTGAGTCATTCATATTGAAAATGGAGAATTATTGACTCGAAGAAGTATTATTTTGATGCAAATTCTATTTTATAATTTCAGACATGGAAAATATCATTACATTTGTTTATTTTAATTCAATACCACTATAAAAAAATAACTTTTATAAAATTTTAAATACAATTTACCCGGTTGCGGAGCGTGCAAAAATAAAATATGAATAATGAATTAAATGCAGAATTTAATTCTCCAATGCTCGTTTGCACCAACATGACAATCTTTAAGTCGAACTAATTATTAACTCACACATAAATTTCTTTGCACAAATCACAAAATGTTGTCTTATACAGGGTGGGGCAGAGGAACCGGGAGTTTTTCAATTAACAATTAAAAATACCAAAAATCATACAAAACAAATTTTTATTACACCAAGATGAAGGTAATATGTTGCCATTTTACATAATCGGAAATTATGTTTTGAAGATAACGTCAGATAGATGGTGTCCAGCCTGTCTCACACATTCTTGCAGTCGTTCCCTGAAGTCTTGCAGTAGGTTGTTGTCGATCGCAGCAATTTCTCTGCGAATTGAATCCTTCAATTCTTCCAGTGTGCGAGGTTTCCTAATGTAGACTTTCCCCTTTAAATACCCCCAAAGAAAGAAATCGCAAATGCTAAGATCGGGGGAACGAGGCGGCCATGCAACATCTCCAAAGCGAGAGATGACGTGTTGGGGAAACATGCGACGAACCACCTCCATTGATGCTCCTGCTGTGTGAGCTGTTGCCGTCTTGTTGTAACTAAACCTGCATCCCTTTATGAAGGTATTACGCGCGGGTAGAGACCTCAGATCCCCACCATTTTCGAGTACTACCCATTTCAAAAACACCCGGTTCCTCTGCCGGACCCTGTATTATAAAGTCTAACGTAATTTTAAGTCTTCGAATTCGGATGATTAAATTTGATTTAGTCTCCAATTTTTATAACAGTTGTTACATTGAACTCAAATATGGATTTGTATGATATATTTGACGCACAAGACGATGATATCAAAGTGTTCGATATTGTAAATGTAGAAAATAGATTAAATAGAACACTATTTAAGAACATGTTATTTTGAAACGTCTGCAAATAATGATTAACGGAGGCCAAATACCCGCTATAAATACACAAAACAGACACAGAAAGGCGGGAAATAATTGTAGACAGATTTTAATTAATAATTATCTCAGTAGATTGTAATTGCCTGAAATTTATTGTGAAAAATAAATAGTATTATTCTTGGTATTATTACATGACTCATTGATATAAATATAGAAAACTTAAAACTCTTTTTAACTTTAACTCTAACAGTAAACATTTATTTTTTAAAATGAACTCCTGTTTCTATAAATTTAATTCTTGTATTTTCAGTTCAATGACCAATATAAAAATTTTCATTTGTAAATTAAAAATTACTTGATCCAATTTCTGAGGTCAATCTAAATTTATCTTGTTGCAATTTAGCAATTTCCAATTTTACAACAGCTAAATCCGAATATTTTTTAGCCATATCAGAATTAAATGTGTTACTTTGTAGAGTTGGTCGTCTTTGAGTATTTCATATTTTTGTGCTTGATTTTGCTTCAAGAATAGGAATGGTTGTTGCGTCTGTTTCTTAAATATGGCCTTCATACACAGATAATTCTATACTTTTTGGTGTTTTAAGCTGGCTTGCAGATATATGACCCCATTCGTTTCTTGGGTCTATTTGTTCAAAATTAGGTACATCTATAATTTCGACGACAGTGTCCAAATCAAACGACCCATACACGGTTTTCTCGTTCATCAACGATGTCAAGTCAAACGTTGGATCATTGTATTTCATTTCACTCGGCCCGCCACCAGTTTGAATTAGATTCATTTTTATATTAGCTGTCTTTTCGCGGGTAATTTTTTTGATATTCTTATAGAATTTATGTAATGAACTAATGAATCAACATTTCTGTCTATTTTACTAGGTGATTGTACATTGAATTCATCGCATATTTTTCTCCAGGTATCTTCCTTTTCTGTTTTTTTTTGTTCTCTGTAATGCTTTTATATCTTAAACTAATAATTTTTAATAACTTTACCAGGTATCTTCCTTTTCTTTGCAATTCATTGCATCTGTTTTTTTTTGTTCTCTATAACGCTTTTATATCTTAAACAAATAATTTTTAATATCTTTTCCTCAGGGGTATAATTAGCACCATGAGCTCGTTTTTCATTTTCTTTAAACATTACTGAAACTAAGTTTTTTGTTTTAAATTTGTATAATTGTAAAATATAATTTGTTGTATATTACCGTTCAATGCTTTCAATCGTGTTTTCAATAACTACATTTGTTTTTCAAATAACATTTTTTTGACTTATTTGACAAACAAGAAGACAGATAACATTATAGAAATAAAATTTCAAGTGTATTTAGACTTAATTAATCAAAACTTAAGATACATGACAATGGCAATATGCAAACGACTTAAACTTAAAACTCGACTCACACTACACATTGACTTATATAAATCCAGATTCAAGTTATGTTGGTGCAAACGGGCATCAAACATTTATTTGGAGCATCATTATCTAAAATTAATACGCCACTTTTGCGCAAGGAAAACCCATTTTCCCATATTAAATGCACATGGCTCACTTTTCGTGTTACACCCGGTATAATATATGTACAAAAACATGAGATTTTAATAATGTGAATATTTTCTTCATCGTACGTAGATATTTAATCACACAAAGATCTATATGCTATTTTCAAGCTTGAAAGTTATTACAAAAATGTATCGTGCAAGAAACATTAATATTTGGTTTAAATTCTTTCTAAATACATATAATACGTAAACGTATTAATCAGAATAATTCAGTACTTCTACTTGTTTTCCTATATTACTTTCACATATAATTAATACATTCTTTGGCTTCAAGGGACCAAAATTTTATATAAATAAATATACATATATATTTAGGGTAATGATCGGAAAATATTGTTAATGATTATTGTTCTTATTCTGAAAAAGTTTTCGTGTTGTACTTGAAATTAACTCCTACATCGTCACAAAGATAGAATAAGTAGTATGTAAATGAAGAAAGGTAACTGTATATGCTTTCAAAAAGAAGAACCCGTTAACTTATTTAATAAAGTTTAACAAAAATAATACTTACCTTTGCTCCTATATTGAAGAAATGTATTGTAATATGTTCTTCTTGTGTAAAGAGGGCAGTTGTGTTGTATGTAACTATGTAAAAAATTGATACTCCTATATGCGGTAATTGGGTTATTTGAAAGATTGAATATGTTTGGTAAGTAAATATATTACGTTCACACCCCGACTTAAATTTGTGTCAATGTTTGGACAATTCTGGATGAGTTAAAATAATTGAGTAATTGTACTTTAATAAATTTTAATCACATTATTTAAATGGAGGATGATGAATATTTTGATTGTATTGATATTATAGAATATAGGCCAATTTTATGATTTATTTCCTAGAAATTAATTTGTCAGAAAGAATGCGTTATTCATTAAATAAATGATAATTCATTCAATCTTTTAAATTACTCGTTAAAGTTTGGTCCACTCTCAAACATGAGGGAAACTAATCACGCTTCATGATGGTAAATTAAGGAAAAAGCATCAAGACGGCTGTCAATAATTCTACATTCCAAAATTTTCAATTTGCAAGTTATGGTAACATTATAACAAAACTATATTACTGGATTTTCTAATGCTTTGCACCCACTGATCTTACTGAGCGATGAACGAAATAACAAATATTTTCTACAGGAACTATGCAAATAACAAATTACGAGATCTGACTTTGAAATAGATATTTATACAAGAACATTATTTAATTCATATCTTACAAACAAAATTACCAAGAACTTCAATTCAAGTTTATAATATATGTATACAGTAATGTAGTAAAATTAAGGAAGTTAGGAAACAATTTTATAATAATTTCAACGGTTTCTTTAGAATTTATGACTGTGAACAAAGAAAAATTGATGTAATAAATGAACTCATAATATATCGGTCCCTACTGCCTACTCCCATCTTTGTAAACCTGCTTCGTTGTGCTAATGGAATATTACATTTAATGGCACTAACGATATCCATTTAATAGCATTTTGAGTGTGAGTTACGGAATATAAACAGTCATGAAATGATTCTGAACCTATCATTGATCTATTACAAGGGCGGACACTTACTTGTTGTAGATCAGTTAGAAATAAAATAGTCATAAAATGATTTTGCTTGTAGAATATCAATTTTTTACGATTTAGAACTGTAGTAGGACGTTAGAATAAGTACAAATCTCTTTGAATTTTGGCGCTTATAATTTCTGTGAACAATCCAGTAATAGACCAAATTGAAAATATTGTGTAGAAATATCACCCTTTATTATACACATAACTTTTCTATTACCCAATTAAATACGGTTGATCTCTTTTTCCCTCCTAATTCCTAAAACAGACACATGCGAACTCTGAAATATAATTTTCAAGTATTATATTTCTTCATAAACATGCTGTTCTATAACTTAAGGAAATTACGCATTCTACATGGTGTCATCTTAAGAACCGCTCACTAAGTAATTCAAAATGATATAAATGTTGCAAACCATTTCTGGGATGGGGACAGTCATTCTGCATTCTAACATAGAGTTCACTAGGTCGCCGATCGTTTTCTTTTCCCGGTTATTAATTTATTTGTAAGTAATTAGTGTTTTTAAATAAATATATTAAACTATGATCTATGCATAGTGTTTGGCATAGCCGTTTAGTAAGTATTAAGGTAAACCTGAATCCCAATACCCATAGATCGCTTATTGGTATCAGAATCCTGATAAAGTTCATGAAGCTGTCCAACCAAAGGAAAGGACAGATTAAACTAATAATGTCATAACAACTGATTATAATTAAATAATTAGAACAAAATTACATAATAGATTCAAATTGTTGCAAATTGGTTATAAAGCTTAAAAATTGTGCGTTCGCGCTTTATTCTCATGAAAAAGTGGACAGAAATTCATATTCACAGATATTATACAAATCTATGGGGAAAAAACTGTACCTACTAAATTTTCACATATATACATACATATATGTAGTATTTAGATGAGAAGCATGGCTGGAATAGAAAACAAGTTAAGAGAAAGAAAAAAACATAGTACTATCATTGACTATATAATGTGTATTAAAAACTGGCAATGCTGTGGTTATTGAATTCTGACTCTACATCCCGACTTGCCATCTAGTTCCAAGATACTAATTAACCATTGAAAACTTCATAATATATCTAACAGATGACAGAAAAAAATTACACAATATATTTATCCCTTCCTTAGTATAAAATAAACAAACGTAATATAAGTAACAGATTTCATGCTAGAGTGAGCGCATCATTTATATGATTAGAAAAAAGACAATTACTTAAAAAGTAAATTAAGAACATCTTTCAAAAATTAATTGCTTTATTTGGCAAAAAAGAATATAGTAATAATAAATTGAATAAAAAAGAAAATTATACATTTTAAATAATACATATAATAAAAACAAATTAAATAAGATATCAATTAATTACTTTCATATGCTGCAATAGATATGATTTTTTTTTATTTAACAATATAATAGTATATTATACACCAAGGTTGTGAAGAGTATGATTATTGACCGAGCGAAAAGATTATAATCCCGAGGGAACTGAGGGATTATAATTCGCGAGGGCAATAATGCTCTTCATTACCGTGATATATATACTATTTTTTTCACTACTAGCACGTAATTTTAATAATTATTTATGAAATTAATCCCACCATAACGTCATTTTACTTTTAAATGTGATGGCACAATTGATGCATAGTTGGCCTAGTAAAATTGTTTATTAAAACAAAAACTGAAATTTTATCATTTCATTGTGACAGTTTTATAAAAATAATCATGATTAGTGAAGATTTAAGCGAAATTGACATGAAAGAAATGTCAAGTATTTAATATGTTCTCGGCGCGAAAAAACAAATATTCAAATTAATCCGAATTTTTAATATTGAATTAAGCTGTTTAAACAACCATTTAAATGCATAAAATATTAATAAATAAAGTCTCTTGGTTATACTTAAACTTGCTATAAACATTTCCGATTTAAAACTGTCACAGAATTATCAAAAAATGTAAATTTATTCATTATTAACTTATTATCGGTTAATAATGAAAAATTATATACCGGTAACCATGGACGGGTTGAGAAATTCAATTTCACGGCACTCTATTCGGTAAATAAAGTACCGCTGTGGAGCTAGTAGTGTATTTTTTTTTTATTTTGAAGAATTTTAAGTTTTCTTTCAGCTGTTTTTTCATCATATTTGATTTTTTTTTATTCCTATAGGTAATGGTTTATAAAGTTTAGTTTTTATAAAACACTCAAATATAATTTATGATTATGGGATGTATCAAACCAACGACTGTATTTATTAGTTATAAAATTTAAAATTTCAATATGTAACCGTTTCGTAATAATGGAATGATGTTTATGATCATTATAAAATGTTTGAAATAATTCTAATAAGTCTCTCAAAATATTCACTACTTCAGTAGATGGTCTTTTAAAAAACTGAATTTCATGTTTCTTGCCATAATCCTTTAGGAATATAAAAATTTCTTTTTCTTCTATTAGATTGTCAGCGTCTCTTATCAACTCTTCACAACAATTTGCACAATTGAATTTTTTTAAACGCTTATGCACTATTCCCTACAAAATGAACAATACTATTCTTCTATAATTTTGTACGCACATACTATAATAGTGACGCATACACATATTGTACATGAATGTCTGCGCACTCAGCGCAGGCACAGATCTCCGTACGGTAAGTAGAAGAGACTACAAAGGTCGCAAAATTATTAGAAATTTTATATGAAATTTAAAAAAATATTTCTGGAAAACTAGAAACTTATGTGACAAAATATATACTTATGTAAGTGTAGTTTAAATATATATATATATATATATATATATATATATATATATATATATATATATATATATATATATATATATATATATATATAAAATGTGGTATGACCCCATTCACTGTTGTCATAGTCGTCAGAGTAAATTCTGTCGGGTTCTTTACTGCAAGGAACATTTGCATTTGCACAGTTTATTTCTAAATTTTGTGTACTTGTATCTTCTCCATTATCTTTAATGTCAATATTTATTCCTACATATCTGACATATTAGACATTTCTTTTGAATTTATTACTTTTAGAATCAGTGATTAGAATTGTGGAAAGATTTAATCTTAAAGAATAAATTCAGTAATCATTTTTAAATATAATAAAATCAAAAGATAGGGGAAGGTAGCGTAATTTGGACCGTAGCCTAATTTGGACCACTATGGTATCCAAAGATTGATAAAATCTGTGCGATTTGAGATAGGCATCTTGTTATACGTAGATGTAGACGAGGTTAATGCAATCGTGTTTGTGAAGAAATGCGTTGTGGTTACATTGTGAGAAGCGTTATTTGTTTGACTAAGAAGAAACTTTGTTATTTCGCCGTAAGAGTGAAAGCCGTTAATTCTTCTAAACGTAAGAAATTACAGGTCTTATTATATCATCACAAAGCTTACTTATTTATCTATAATTTGCAGTTACAATTTTGAGAGGTTATGTTAGTTTGACGTTTTTGTACAATATCAAGCATTAAATATTCAAGTTGCCCAAGTTGGACCGAAAACAGTTGCCGAAATTGGACCGGTCCAATTTCGGCAACGACATTTCTTTTATAGACAAATTAAAATTGAAAAAATATTTTCAGGGTTACAATGTCAAAAAGAGGACGCTATGGATTATGGTCTGAAAATGATTTATTGCTTGCTGTTGCCGCATACAAAAATGGTGATTACGGATTGAATGAATGCAGTCGTGTGTATGGTGTTCCCAAGGCAACTATCAAGAGACATGCCGATGAAAAAAACTCCGTTCGCAATAATGTTAAAGCATTGGGTAGACCGTCGGTATTTTCTACAGATATGGAGAGAATTATTTCTGAGCACATCCTTCACCTTGAAGAATGCTTTTTTGGTTTAACAATTAAGGAAGTCAGAAAACTAGCTTTCGATGTTGCAGAAAAATATGCTTTACCACATTGCTTCAATAGAGATATAAAAATTGCTGGTAAAAAATGGTTCTACGCATTTTTGAAACGAAATCCCCATCTCTCGCTCCGGAAACCCGAAGGAACCTCAATGGCGAGAGCCAGAGGCTTTAATAGAGAAAATGTCAACCATTTTTTCGATCTGTTAGAACGAATTGTCGATGAGCATAATTTTACAGCCGACACTATATTTAACGTGGACGAATCTGGGTTTACCACTGTGCAAAAGAGTCTCCCAAAAATAGTTGCTCGTAAAGGAAAGCACCAGGTAGGAAGTCTAACAAGTGGTGAACGCGGCGTCAATACAACCATGGTATGTGCAGTTAGTGCTGCTGGTCTATATATTCCACCAATGATAATTTTTAAGAGGAAAAAATCTCACCCTGATCTTAAAATTGGAGCACCTCCCGCCAGTATTGTTACGATTTCGGACACGGGCTACATTAACTCAGATCTCTTTGTTGATTGGCTGAAACATTTCCAAAAGCATATCAACTCCAATGTAGATAATAAAGTTCTCCTACTGCTTGATGGCCACACAACACACAGCAAAAATTTGCAGGCTTGTGAGTTTGCTAGGAAGAATGGAATCGTCTTACTTCAACTGCCTGGCCATACCACCCACCGTTTACAGCCTTTGGATATAGCATTTTTTGGTCCTCTACAGACTTATTTTACACAAGCTCAGGAAACGTTTCTTCGCTTATATAAAGGGGATAAAATATATCAAACGCAAATGTCAAAACTACTTAATGAGGCATATGGCAGAGCGGCCACTGTGGGGATTGCAGAGAATGCCTTCCGTGCTTCCGGAATTTGGCCGGTGAATAGGCACGTATTTACAGATGACCAATTTGCACCAGCTGATGTTTTGCAGCCTTCTGCAACCCCTGTTACAACTTTTAGCAGTGATGATGATGAAGATAGAAGTGACAACGAGAATAAACGATTTAGGAGAGTTCTTGAAGAAATATCACCGCGAGCAAAGAAAAATCCAAATCCAGATGGCCCTTCGTCTTCTCGCAGTGCACCAATAGCCCAGAAAGCAGTGGAAATAACAAGCAGCCCTTACAAATCGCAGTTAGACCGAAATTTAAAAAACTTGAAAAAAATAAGTTCACCAAACTTTAACGAAATGCAGAAACATAAAAAAGAAACTGGTGCTTCATGGTTTTGTGGATTGTGTGAAGAAATCAAGGAAGAAGAAATGATACAATGCATGAAATGTCACAGTTGGATACATACTCAGTGTGCTGGAGTTAGTCCTGCAATTAAAAGGTTCTTTTGTTGTAATTGTCGTTAAGAGAGCTAATGGTCTAATTTAGGGAACTAGCGGTTCAATTTAGGAAACCGGTTTCCTAAATTGAACCGATGACACGATTTTTTTGAGTTCATTTTTCACCGTTATAAATGGTTTGTAAAATTTAATAAATGGTTTAATTTTGAAGGTATACTTAGTGAGTTTCTTTTTTACTACTTAATTTTTATTGACACTTCTTCTGTACATCTATATAGTGAATAATATAAAATTGGTCCAAATTAGGCTACCTTCCCATATGTCAAATCTGGCAGGTATGTCAAACACAACAATCGTATTTGAATTATATTTTTCTGTAACTGTCAAGAAAATCGAGTTTTGTGCATTGATATCAGTATGCGCAATATGTCATTATTTCATTACTTAATGAGTATTAAACATAGGGCACATTATTTCGAGCTAATGCTAATTCTAGTGAATAATTAATAATTTATAAATTATTAATTATTATTAGGCGCATTATTTCGTGCACTTGTCGCATTATTTCGTAAACTGCACATTACATCGCGCACTATCTCGCGCACACCAGAATTAACTCCTCTTGATTTTTAGTTATGGGGATAAAGTATATGGAAATAATATGATTTACAATAATGTAGACGAAGTATGTGAAGCAGTGATGAATACTTTGAACAGTATTAATCGAAATACATTGCGGGAGTGTAACTGGAAGTGTTGCAAAATGTTGTCAATTATGTTTAGTTAATAATGGCCAGCATTTTGAACATTTGTTATAATTTATTGTTATATTAGTATTTAGTTGTTTTGTTTTTGATTTTTTTTTTCAGGGTTAAATTCGCCTACATTTGTTTTTAAGCCTATTTGATTTGATTTAAAATTGAAATAACTATTTTTTTTATTAAATTTTAATTCAAGCAGACTTTGTTACACATCGTTTGAAAAGAGAAAAAAATGTTCTATTTAATAATGTAAAAAACTAGTATAGCGCCCATTTAAAATAAGAAAGTTGCTATTAATATCTTGGAAACCGCCATCTTGAATTTATTCTGACATCACTTTTAAATTTTTCTTATAAAATCCTGTAACTTTTATAAGAAACATTTTCTTATATCTTTTATAATTTCGGAGTTATTTGACTTATTTAAAAATCGCAAGTTTTTGTTTTTTTTTAATAAAATAAACCGTTAAGACATTTGTTATTTATTTTGTCTCAATTCTATGGATATTTCTATTTTTGAGGTGATTTCGACATATTCATACCTAATTTCTGCCGTTACAAGGCATACAAAATTAATGTTGCTTATTGATTCAGATGCGAAAAATGAATAATTAAAAAAAGCATTTTTTATAAGTATATTTACCCGAATAAATAAATTTTAATAAAATATTCAAGAATATATCATATAATATTGCAAAGCAAATATTATCTAGTCAATAGCCGATATACACTTTATGTCAAGCAAGGGACAAGAAAGTGGGGGTACAGGTACATCACTGCAGCGAGGGCAAAGTCCAATATTTATTCTGTTTTCTGTTACGCCTGTAAAACTACATAGAGGGCAGCATGTACTCGACCGTTCTTTTAAAAACGCGCAGGTAACTTACGTTGCCAGTCTTTAATACATTATATAGTCAATGGTACTATCTTTGAAACCGTCAGCAACCGACAGAGGCATGCGCAGTTACATAAAATCGTTCAAAGTAACAAATTTCAAACCCTGACTACTAGTTGGCTGTTCACAGAAGTTTTCTGACTGGATAGGAACTGGCTGGCAATGATTAGAATAATATCCAATTCGACTGAAAAATTTTAGTGTGAGACATACGTAATTATATTTTTCAGAAATTTTAACATCTCTCCATGTACGAGTTTGTTTACGTTTGCAGAAAAATATGTTATAGGAGCCACTGATTAAAATTTCATTTCACAAATTCTTTCTTCGTTTAATTAAATATTTCTTCGACCCTACGGCTTATTTCTATGTTTAAATATGTTACTGTTAGTCACAAATAATTCTTAACAAAAATATTAAAAGGCCGAACTAATATAAGTATATAAAAATAAACAAGTTAGCGTAAAATAAAAGATCTGTTAATACATGTTAGAGTTCTACATACTATCTTAGATCACGAAAACTATTCCTGATTGGTCTAAGGATACTACAGTAGACATATCCTGTAAAATTACAACAGATTTGACAATAATTGTGAGAGGGGTTAAATAGTGAAGAGTAATTGGATAAGAAAAATAAGATTATTATAAAAAATGGCAAATAAACGGGAGTGTGAGGGAAAATTGGACAAAAGACGAAAAAATATTTTCATTAAATTTAATAGAAGAAAATTTAAAAATAAAACAGAAAACAGTCAAGATTAGTGATGCCGTGGGATCTCACGTTTTCGAGATCTCGTCTCGAAAATCGAGATATTTCGAGACGAGACTATCATAAGTCTCGTCTCGAAAAATCGAGACGAGACGAGAGTAATGCCCTCGAGATTTGCTCGAGACGAGAGTAGGTATTCGAGATCTCGATTGTATATAATTAAAGATATACAATAAAAAAAATAATTATCAATACAAATATTTTCATTGCCTGTTTATTATTTATTTATTCATTTTAAATTTATAGGGTTTTAGTATAAAGAATAGGAACAAAAGTGTTCCCTGTGGTGTACTCTCCACGCTAGTATTAAATGCTGTTGCTGCGAGTAATATTTGTTCAGTATTTTTTTACTTACCTGTTAAATGCCAGACTTAGTAAAAATAAAGTTTTAATTAGTAGTATCTACTTACTCCTTTATTACGTCCAAGTTGGTGCTAATTTATTTTCCTGATAGATGAAAGTATAGAAAATTTATAACATGAAAAGGTAATATTTTGTGAATTTATTTTATATGTATTTATATACAAATAATAGATAATTACATCGTCACGCATACAGCCAATTATAAATTCGAGAAACTCGAGACTCTCGAATCGAGATCGAGAATAGAGGATGAAAAATATGACGAGACGAGACGAAAACAAATCTCGTCTCGAATTTTCGAGACGAGACGAGAGTGAACTGTTTCTCGCCGTTTCTCGTCTCGCGGCATCAATAGTCAAGATAGTAAGATTTTAAAAGAACGTAAATTGATTTGGATAACAATAACCACCAAATGGTAAGTAGAGGTTATTGCTTAAAATTAGAGCGAGTTAAGCAGCATTTGTAACGTAGAGAGTAGTACAGACATGTAGTTCTTCAGATATGCTACCATCGTTTCTAGATATTGGTTCTATATAATTTTTTGTTCATTAATTACAGATCTATAAGATTTGCAGATTTGTTCAGACCGGAGCTATAAATCAATCTTTTGAAGATCTGTATATTTTCTTAAATTCAATTTCTGTAAGTCTTTGTAATGGATTTTTCCTCTTTCTATATATTTTCATTGGCAAGTGATTTTCTCTTAATTCACGCATTTCATGTATATCTCTATCCGTCTTTATATCTTTTTAAATAATTATCACTACAGTCTTTTGTTGCTACTAATTATTGCTACTAAATTTCTCTTTTATTAGGTACTACTAAGTTATATTTACACTAATTTTACTTTATGAGCGCAAATAATTTAATAGAGAGTAGTCGAAATCATTAGTAGTGCTACTTAATTTAATAAAAGGTTATGAGCTTGGCCCATATCTTTAATATTGAATTCACAATAGTCATCACTGTTTATCAGCAAACGGAAGCTTTCGTCAATATATAGGTTCATTTACTACACCAATTACAATATTCGGCAAAACTAATATTTCCGATTTGTTGGCTATTCCATTCATTAATCAAGATAATAATCCTCGTAATAGATTTCTTGAAATATGGTAACAAAGTTAAATATTTCAAAAGGTAAATTAATCATGATAAATGCATTTGGACCGAGTAAAAATTGCCAATAATTAAATGAATTATATTCATTTATGTAATGTAATTTAACTAGAGATACTTTGTGATCAAGTTACATTATCCCATATGTACATAATATTTTGGAAAGCCTTTGTAATACCCATTATCTCACTCGTTATAATATAAAATTTTTTGAATCGAACAAGTGAAAAGTAAGACTTTCTATATTTGTAGAGAAGAAACAAATGTAGCCACATTAAATTTATTTGCAAGCAAGTCAAGGGAAAAATATGAAAAAGCGTGTTTTATTTGGGTTAAATTATTATTTTGTACTAGAGCAAAAATCACTTACTTTAATCACGAAGTTTCAAAATGCCTGCAGTTTTTCATTAACGTACAAAAAAAGTTGGTGACTTTATATTATCATGCATCTAGAATTTCAATTTGCGATAATGGAAAACAATTTTTCAGTAAGATATCTAAGATGTGATGTCTAAATATTGATATCTTTAGCGAGGAAATTAGCTCCTTAATATATAGGCGAAATTTTAATTAAAAGAAAATCGTCGCACGTTACATATAAATTAGAAATTATTGTTCGCAAACCTAAAACTATTTGGCACGTAATAATAATAAAGTAATATATCATCACGGCGTGTTACCCATTGTTGGGTTTGCCAATCTGCTGTGTACCCATATATCGGTAATGATGAAATATTTGTACCGTGCGGGCGTCACGTGGTACAAAATAATCGCATAAACAATTATACATACTATTATATTATAGATATTTATGTTTTTAAGAAATTAGAGTTGTTCTAAGGTATTTCAAAACAATAATCAATTTGTATATTCAAATATGCAGGTACTGTAGTGTACATCTGGGTTTACACGGCATATGATTTGGATTTCCATATCACATGCTAAGCTCCAAGGCGCGAGTAGATTTGTCAATGAACGCAAATTAATCAAAAATCGAATACAGGTGAGTCAAAAGGAAAGTGCCAAACTTCGGGAGCGAATACTAAAGTATACATAAATATATGACTAAAAATCCAAAAGTTGTAATCATATTTTTATTTGTTACATTGCCTTAAAAGTATAATTTCAATTAAATAGAATAGCACATTTTAATTATCAAACACTAACCTGTCATTGTATATTGATTATTAAAAATTGATAACAATTCCACATAATAAAATATTTCTTTTGTACATAATTTCATTTTTATGCTTGACTCTGATTAAAATTGTGCTCCTGTAAACCAGAAGTCGGGATTTAGGCGTTGTGCTGTCGATTCGCTAGATCAAAGGCATCGCTGAAGAATGCAACTACTGTTTATATTTATATATATTTTTAAGTAATGTATAATATAATAAGGAGTGTGCATTCCCGAAGTTTCTCATATTCCTCCTTGTCATCCTGTATTATACAGAATAAGTTTTTTAAAAAGAAATATGTTCTATCTTTACAGTTCAAGGTATTTCACTTTGTCCACGTAGTTTTAATTCTTTTACGATTTCTAGTAACAAAATAAAAAAATTATTAATTTTTAGCCTGTTCTAGAATAATTCATGCCCATAATTTTTGACACAAATTTCTATAATTTTTTTTTTTGTATTGACCTAAAGTTGTTCTAATACTTAAAATTAAGTGTTTTTCCATAAGGCGCAACTTTTTGCGGCCACCTATCATTAGGTTTTGAACAACATTTACATCGATTTCTTGGTCATTCCTGATTCCTCTATATCCTGCGTTGAAGTTCGTCCTTATTTTCGACTTCTCATCTTCCATCGTAAATTTTGGAAATAAAAGAGCCCAAAAATCTTCTATGGGACGAGCCTGAGGAAGGTTGTATTGTCGTTTTGCGGAACAAATGGTACGTTGATATCTATTTGCCAATTTTGAGTTTGGCTTGCATAGTGGTAGGTCGCAAGGTTTAGCCAGAAGATAAAATCGTCCCCAGCGTGTTCTTCAATAAAATTAATCAATTTTGTTAGACAATAAACATGGACTATAATCAAGATGAAAGTGCTACACATTTATATACTATATGTTACATGTTATAATAATAGGGTGGTTGCACATTTTTTTTTACTATTTTATGTGAAAGATTATACAAATTAATTCATAATAAACTGAAAAAAAAAAATTTTTTGTACATATTTTTTCAAATATTGAAGTAAAAAGAATCGCGCCAAAAACTCTAGACAAAAACTACCCCCCACTCTTATGACGTCATAAGGCACCTATTCCCATTGGCTGCCTGAACACAAGCAACCTTTCTTGTTTATCGCATGCAATTGCGTGTTTCTCTATCTCCGTCGCTTGTAAACAAAACTTGTTTGTTTGTGTGCTTTTGTGTTTGACATTTGACTTATTACCGTAATAAATATGGCATTAGCTGCTGAAAATTTTGTTCAGGCTAAATCGGACAATTTGCCAAAAGTGGATAGTTGGATGGTGGCCGAATTCATTTCGGAAAATGAATGTTTCACAGCTGCAGAAATTAGAGGTGTGAAAGAATTAAGGTTAGAAATTATTTATTTTGACGTTTTATATCATTAATAATGAATTATTATTTTGTTACAGTTCTAGGCGAGATTAATACATAGAATCTGCCATTGGTTATGTTGATCGATCTGTACCGAGAGAATAATATGTGCACAGTACGATGTAAAATTTGCCCGGAACATAAAGTAAAACAGAAAAACTACACTAAAGTAGACGAAAACCTTGATAAAGTATAACGCGCAAATTCAATTGCAAATGTACTTATCGGGAAAGAAAAAAGGAGTTTTTTGTGTTGCTGATTCGAATTTCGAAAGAAATGAAAAAGTAAACGTTGTAGTGGTCGACTTTGTTAAATTATTTATTATGGATTTAATTCAAAGAACTGAAGATTTTTGGATTAAAAACATATTTCCGTTGTTGTTGAACTCTGTGAAACACGTTGCATGATTTTATTGATATTACAATTACAAATAAATATATTTTATAAAAAATATGTACACTTATATTTTCCTTAGGTACTAAATATAACTATACTAAATTATTCCTTGTATTTTTACTATATATCAAATTAATAATATATATTTTACATGGGGTCTCGTGGCCGCGTGCCTGAGTGTCTGGTCGTGAATCCGGGTTCCATCCAGACCGACGCGAAATATTTAGAATTTTAAATGGCGAGCACTGTATATCTTTTGTTTTAATTGGAACACACTGCGTATTTACTGCGACACGCTGGTTTGACTTGCACACTAGCATCTACTAAATTACAACAAACTTGAACCGCAATGTCTTGAGTTGTAGTTACAGAAGAGGCAGAAATGTCCAGAGTATGTCTTTCATTATAAGATGTTGACGGCTGTAAAATGTCTAATACAATATCAGCCTCTGCACTTGTGTTATCTTCATTTAATGTTTCTGGTTGAACAATATCCAAATTTGATGATAGTTTAAATTTTTTCCTGATTCCAATCCTAAATGTGGAACCGCATTTGGCTTCATACGTTTATTTACAACCATCATTTTAAATTCTAAAAAAAATTCCAAGTCCTCTTGAAGCTGCAGTAATGATCAAATAATTAGAATGTTATATTATTTTTGTACCACGATTTCGTGGCCGACCAGTGTGTAAGTGGATGGATGTGGTTAGTAGGGTGCTTAAAGAGAGAGAGAGAGTTTCCAAGTAAGAAGAGAAGAAGAGCATGTATGAATGCGATTATGCGCGTGGCCGAGGCGAAAGAAGTCTGCTTAGATAGGAATGTGTGGCGAAGGATGATTGTTTCCTAACTATTATTGTGATCCAGATGCAGTATTTCGCTACCGAAAATCGGTCACTTTAATATGTTTAAAAGGAAGGATTTGTTGTATGATGTTAATCTTATTGCTTTCGGGTTTATGCGAACCCACTAAGTGGGACACGCATGATTATATGTATGTATGATTTCGTACTTACATTAAAGTGATTTTCACACACATAAAGATGAGATTTATTAGAATATTGCGTTATTTCTAATCCCATAGCTTCAAACCATAAATTTCTTTTAATTGGATTGTGTGGAATGTTGAAAAATATCTTGTCCGGATTATTCTTCCGAGAATTTTTGCAAATAGGCACTATGCAATATATAGTCATTTTTATTGTTGCAAACAATACTTTTATTTATAATATTAATAACAAACTTTTATCAAACTTGCAAATAATCAGCACGCAACTATTTGTAATTTTGACATCTGCTTTGGCATTTGTCAAAAATCAAAGTAGTACAAATTTTTGTCACTAGGATGCGTTGACGCGAGTGCCTTTTGACGTCATACTCTGTTTTTGATCACGTGATATATTTGAAAATATACACATTTTTAAAACAATAATAATTCATTATATATAGGAATTATTATTAATTTTTTCCAATAAATAATCTTTAAATAAGCAAAATTACGAGGATATAATGTTATTTTATAAATACAAAAATCTTGCAACCACCCTATTATATAAATGCTCAATTAATTTTTGTTTAATTCCCAATTAATATATTGAAACAACCGGACAAACTTTGTAAGTAAGCTGGGATGAGATATTGGTTTATATGTATAGGACCGAGGTGAATGTCGAGTTCGAGGCCTATAAATCCTCTAAGGCATAAAAAAGTTTACCCAGCATGTTTTATATTAATTATTTCTACTTCCGACTAAAAATTATTCAAAACAATTCAATTGACCAAGTATAATTTTTAACAAAAAAGGTGTTAGTAACATGACTGAAAAGATTTGACACCTATTCAACAACTAAATAAACAAAACATGTTTGTTTCATTTTAGTCAGTTTTTACCAGTTTTTTTGTTAACATTCGATAATTTTAGTTGTGATTCTTTAGAATTGTGATTACGTGTATGAGTAAACATCATTTGGGGTGCATAGAAGAAGAAAATATGTATATGAACCTTAACCTCACGGGTCTAAATATGCATACGTAAGTAACCGGGTCCGGTGTCAATGACCGCTGGGTTTAATATATCAGTTTCACGCAGTGTTCAAAATATGTTTATAAGTATTGTTTTAAATATTAAAATCATGTACAATCGATTTACAAGTTCTTTATTCCAAATATAAAAATATTTCGTAAACGTAACATTTAAAAAATAACCCTTATCTTTGGTTATCGTCCTATTTCTAACACTAATTTAAAAACAAAAAGTTGCAATTGTAAAAAAAGTTACAAGAAGAAAATTGTATTATATTATAAAAACTGATGTGGCCAGCACATTATCTTCCGTCAATCCTGTGTATTATGTACAGATTCCATACATAAATTTTCTTACAAAAGATCCTATCTTTCCAGTAAAATTATTTCATAAACAAACTATGCAAATTGCACTTGACATTGACAGCTTGTTTTTTAGCCTTTCTCATTCATTAGGGGTCCCTACTTTTTATTTTTTTCTTCCACTCATTTCTGTTTTGCGTGTCGTCCTCATTCAGTTCTTTTTACCTCTCGCTAAGAGAGGTATTGCATTCATGCTAAAAATCGCATATCCAGATTTTATTGAATAAGCATGTTTTAAGGTCCCTACAATCCGATTTTAACATTTTTACGATGATGTCTGTGTGTGTGTGTGTGTGTGTGTGTGTGTGTGTGTGTGTGTGTGTGTGTGTGTGTGTGTGTGGATGTGTGTGTGTGGGATGTTGGAAGGACGGTTACTCAAAAACTATAAGACTTAAAATTTGTTTAACAACGTATTTCCCAATCGGACATTCATGGGAAGATCTGAAAAGGTTTTGGTAACAATTGGACAACCGGAAGTAGAAGATTCTTGAAAAAAAATCTTCTAAATATTATTTTTTGAAAATTTTTCTTGATAATATTAAAGAAAAATAAATTCTCTTTTCGATACATTTAAATATTTTTATACATATTTTATAGATTTAGAGATAAAAGGAATATAATATATAAAATAATGTTGTAATTAATTTTACAACCGAAAGGATGCCATGAAAAATAGTTGCAAATTTAAATTATTTGTAACTGACAGATAAATGTCAGTGTCAGAAATAATGAGTAATGAAAGAAAAATGTACTTGGAGAATCCCTTAGTTCTTGATCTGTGACTATTATGGAGATGACAAGTCTAGGTTGAAGGACTTAAATTTGTTTCAAACATTATGGGACAATGTACACCAGTACTCTAGACTAGAGTAACTTTGAATTGCGAAAAAGCTATCAAATTCTTCTCAAGTAAGTTGTAAATATTGACAAAATTACACATCGATATAAGAATAATCGGAGTGCAATCTATCCGTCACTTTATTAAAGGGAATTAGTGTTATTTAGATATAACATGTATGAAAAAATAAAATGTAAAAGAAGATATATAAGAATAGATGCACAATCCAGATATATACATTTTAGACCGCCCAAAATTAATGTTTTTACTAGAAGAATATGAAGAGAAAGTAAACAACGTTGTTCGAATTGAAAATTGCAGTTACCAGCCTAATATTTATATATGGTAAACTCTACTTTGTAATTTATTGTAACATAATTTATGGTAAAATATCTTCATGTTGAGACATGCTATTATTGAATAATAAAGAAGTTTATACGTCATAGATTTATATGAATATATTATTTGTATTTATAAAAATATTCTTTGCTTTATGCATACAGCCAGGTAAAATATACGGCGAGAGGTTATGTGCTGGCCACATCAGATTTTTTTCTCAAGTCTTTCGCAATACAGTCCTTCCGTCTTATATTTGGTCTTCCTCTGTTTCTTCGGCCTTCTACTACTAAGCTATTCATTGTTCTTCCAATATATTCGTCATCTCACCTCATGACATGTTCAAACCAATGTAATCGTCTCTCTTGTATCTATGTAGAAACTTCTATCACTCGAACCATTTCCCTTATCCTATAAATCCTTACCCTATCTATCCGTGTCTTCCCCAACATCTATCTCAACATCCACATCTCTCGCATTAATTTTCTTTTCATTGATACTGGCATTTGTCAATTTGAATTATGTGAATATATTAGCAGTTTTCAAGGTTAACATATCTGGCAGATTTATGAAATTTAATATCTTTATAATTGTTTAACTCTATATCTATTGAATATAAAGTATAAAATGCAATCACATCGCATAGAGTATAATATATTCTTTAAAATTTATAAAACATTAAATGTCACTAAATGATATTTAATTACGTTTTTTTAAGAAAAACTGTTAAAATTAGGGTACTTCCGGTGGGCCAATTATAACCAAAATCTAATCATGTCTACATATGAATCTAATCTCGCTGATCGTCATTTACGAGGTTTGTCAAAAAAGGTGACTTAAAATTTCGCGGGCTGCGTATATTAGATTCTCGATTTTTTTTGTTTGTTACGTTGGTACACATGTTCCCACCATATGTTGACATGATCAGCCATTTTGCATTTGTAGTTTGCTTTTTACAGATATAAAGGTTAGACGTATTTTGGTGTGCTTGGCGATTTTTTGCAATCGAAAAAAATGGATCAAAGAATTTATATTAAAAAAATTCTACAGTTTACATAGAAAGTAGCCATTTGCGCTCTCTTTTGTCAACGCAAAATGTCACTTTGCCGCTCTAGCGCGACAAAGTAGAAAAAACGCGCGCTGTCCAAATTTCTAACTATACAATCTTAAAAAATGTCACTTGTCTACATTCTTGATGGAAACGTTTAGTCAGGAACTAATGGCATTGCAGTGATACATTTACCACCTTTACAAATCAATCTGACATATAACTGCTCTGTCGGTATATTACATAACCAACAAAAATTCCTCACTATTGTGATAATAAAACAGGGCATTCATTTACAAAAACGAAAGTATAACATGTTTAGATTAGATTGAAGCAATAGGTCATGAAGAATGGGAAATAACGATGTTTTCTTTATATTAATCCTTATTAGTTGAGTAGTAGTGTAAGTACAAAGTGTACATTTTATTATTTTTTGTTATGGTGAAGGACCCCACTCGACTGTAGAAAAAATGTGTGTGTTTCGAGCGCAAATGGACATTGTCGATTTCGAGAGAACAACCTCTCAATCGACAGTGTCCTATTTTGCGCTCTTAATACACGAATAGCTATTGTGTGAAAAATAAAATTAAGTGCTCCAACGCACTTGAAATGCTGACTGCGGCATTTGGCGAGTCTACTTTGAGCAAAAAAACTGTTTATAAGTGGTACAAGCTCGTCACAGAAGGCCGAGAAGATGTTAATGACGATGCCCGCCCTGGACGCCTCAGCATGTCAACAAACATTCAAGCGGTGAAGAAAATTGTTATGGAGAATCGTCGAATCACTATTAGAAAAGTTGCTAAGGATGTCGGCATATCGGTTGTGGCAAAACAATTCATGGCTTTTGCAGCATGATAATGTTCGTGATTTTTTGGCCAATAAAAACACCGTAATCACGTCTCAGCCACCGTATTCTGACTTGACCACTTTCAACTTTTTCCTGTTCCCAAAACTGAAAAGTCCCATGAAAGGACGGCGTTTTACCACGATTGAGGAGATAAAGGCCGCATCGCTGGAAGAGCTTAAGGCTATACCAAAAAGTGCGTATCAGAAGTGCTTCGAGGATTGGAAAAAGCGCTGGCACAAGTGTATTATAGCTGACGGGGATTACTTTGAAGAGGACAAAAAATATATTGATTAATAAATAATTTTTTTTCGAGAAAAATAAAGTCACCTTTTTTTAACAAACCTCGAACACACACACACACACACACACACACACACACACACACACATACATACAGACCTCATCGCAAAAATAGTAAATTCGTAATCTAGGGACCCCAAAACGTGCATATTCATTAGAAACTCACAATCGAATTTTTTGCCCAAAGTCAATACCTAAAGGTGAAGGAAGGTAAAAAAAACATTAGTTTTAAATGACCCCATAAAAAAATCGCAAGGAATTAATTAGGCGACCGTGCTGGCCAGTTAGTTGGTCCACTTCGTCATATCCAAATGTTTGGTTCAGATATTCCACAACTTCTCTTGTGCTATGTGCAGGGCAGCCATCATGTTGGAATCACACATTTTCTTTGTTTCGGCAATTTCTGGCCCAACAACATTCATTAATAAATTCAAAATTGACTCCGAATTTATTATGTTAATGAAGAACGGGCCAATGATTGTATCTCCCAAAATTCCTGCCCATACATTAACAGTTTGTCGATATTGTGTCCGAGACTCTATAATATTATGTGGATTATTTTGAGACCAATATCGGTAATTATGACCGTTGGGTTCGCCATTCATGGTAAATGTACTTTCATCTGTGAATAAAATATTAATTAAAAAGTCTCTATCGAGGTCTCTATCAAAATTTGACTTCCAAATCTCGTTCAAAAATATGTTGATGATTTTGAAATTTGAAAGGTATGTATTTATGTTTTTTTTAAAGAATTCTATGAACTGTCGTAAAACGAATATTCAGTTCCCTAGAAATTTCTCTCACACTCATTGTTTGCTCCATTTCTATTAAAGCAAAAACATTTTCTTCATTTTCATTGTAGTTTTCGTTATGTTCTTCCTCTTTTTGTAAACAAAGTTGCAGCCGTCGTCGAAGAGACTCACGCACTTGATCGTAAACACCTAGAGTCCTTAGTTGTTAAATCTGATGTCGCCAGCACAATACCTTCCGTCAATCCTGTGTATTATGTACAAATTTCATACATAAATTTTCTAAAAACCAATGAGTATTAGAATTTTTTTCTTGTTTTCATCTCTACTATCACCTGCTAAAGTGTGTAGTTTTTTTAACACCCTATATATAATTAACACTATTTTCGTAAAAAATATTTTTGTTGAGTTTTATTCAAATTATATTTTGCATATTGCTATTACAAAGACGCCGTTTCTAAAATTGCCAATTATTTGACAATAAAAAATGTATATTTTATTTAGTTTACTTATATCATAATTATTGCAAAATGCATGTCTTACTTCGAAATTTTATGAATAATTAATAAATATCAATACAGTATAGGTTATATTATAATACTGTCAGTTGTCAGTTTTGATTTGTATGGATACTTCGGAAATCACGCGATTTCATCCGATTCCACCCGACAACATGACGTCATCAATTCCCTCCCTCCCCTGGCGATTTGAACCATATGGTTACGAACGATGACGTGGGGATCAAGTCGTGGAAACGGACTTTATATATATATATATATATATATATATATATATATATATATATATATATATATATATATATATATATATATATATATATTGAAACGATTTCAATTTTCGTTTCGCGGTTTTATTTGAATTTTTTTAGTTTCTTATTTGACTAAGCCGGAATCAGCAGTCAGGGAGTGTCCCGGTAGCGCGAGGACCGGCATTTTTTTGTTGAGACGTGGAGTTGGTTTTGACACCTGGTCGACTCCGCACGTGTTTGGCATAGTTCTTCCAAATTTTGGGTTAAAGTATTTATCTGTTACCATTCAAGTTTTTATAATAGTTTCTGGTTATTGATACACCTTATTTGTTAATTATCACATCTTTTGAGGTAAGTTTCTTTCTGTATTTTTTTGCTGTAAATAAGTTATCTGAGCCAAACACGTGTTGTGGTAGCGAGGGTCAGACTACCTCGCGGGGTTTTGTCGCCTCTTTTTGGCCCTAGTATTCGAAATTAAGGTTTTTTTGTGGCGAGGCGACGTGTTAAAGTCCACAGTTTAAATTTTATACCATTTGTGTGTGAACTCTAACCGTATAGTTCACAAGTTCCCAGCGCTAAGCGCTTTTAAATTTTGCTATCGCCTTTTTTGTTCGTAATTCTGCATATTTTTTGTAGTGAAAGTGGCAATCTTCCCTTTCACGGTTTTTTTGCGTGATGTTAGCGCATTCTCTTTGTAATTCTGTTTAACTTTTTTGTCGGGTAAAAACTAGAACATTTTCGGTGTCTTTTTCTTATCTTTAAATTTATATAAATTATTTATGGTTTGTCGAATAATTTTTCTTAAACTCTCGTTCAAAATTTTTATAAGTTAGCTCTTTTATAGTCTGTTTTATGGCAGAATTTTGAAGTCGTAGCCCAGGCTGTTTCGACGTCATCGTAAAAGTTGTATTAGCTTGTTTTTGCTAGCAAATTTAATCTTATCTTAAATTTATCTTAGCTTTCTGGGTAAGCCCAATTTATTTATCTTATCTTAACTATTTTTTTGGGCTGCCGTATTGCAACAAATTTTTTTACAATTAAATTCTGCCTTCGAGACAAGTCTCCAGAGACGTAGAGCTACGACTAACAATTCATCTCCTTTTTCCTTCTTCCTGTTCTTCAGCTTGGCCAGCTGTTGTTGTTTTTATTACAGTGCACTCAGGTTTGGTTCATTTATTTGTTTTGGATTTGGTAAAATCACGTTAAATTTTTGGTAACAGTTGTGACCCGTTTATGCCTATTTTTGTTGGACGACGCCGCCCTGGTCCTGAGTTGGTTGACCTGTTGGGTGGTGGGGACCATCACCGTCGAGGTTAGCGTCGAGACGCCGCCGCTGTTACCTGCTCGATTCCTTCGCTTTTGGAGAATTCAGGATCACTGACAAAAGCCCCCCCCCCACGAACTGGAGGACGGCTAGTAGGCCCCCTGAGGCTGTGAAGCCGGTGTTTACGAGCAAAGCTGCCCTAGTTCCCGGCGCAGCCCTACAACGCTTTATCTCAAGCCGAACGTGGTCCTGGCAGCCATATCCAAGTCACTCAGCGAGCAGGATTGAGAAGGTCGGTCCGGAAGACGCCACTGGAGCTCCCCCAGGTCCCCCCATCCAGCGGTCGACCAGCTGAGGACCCATCATTCTTTTGTAACCCCCTTTAAGGTTTGTAAAGGCATAAACTTTTCCTATTTGTTTTGGCATTAAAGTTTTATTATACTAATTTTTTCTTGAGTGTGTTATGTCCACTCCTTTCCCCTTCGACATAACTGGCGCCCTAATCCTTCCTTTATAAAGTTTTCTTTCTCAGCGACCCACGACCTCGCGAAACCACCACCAACCATAGAGCTGCCGAGGTAGGTGTGTGACAAAATTTGTTTAGTAAATTTTTTTATTATTAAATTTTTTTCTCTTCACGTCACAATATATATAGGGTGTAACAGAAATAAGTACATTAAATTTAACCAGTGATAGAACTGGTCGAGTGAATTAAATTACGAACTTTGTTCGAAATCTTTTTAAATTTTTTATTTAAACTCCAAACGTACAAAAGATTTATGGTAGCTCTTGTTATTAAGAAGGTACATCTACAATTACACATGTTTTTAACTGATAAAGGATTAGTCATTGCTGATGACAACAGGCGCGCATATACTAAGCGCGTGATTGATAAAGAATGCCGACTGGCAACAAAATGGCTAGCCGTAATATGAAGCCGTACGGCTTGTGATATGAATATAACTCCTCCAACCTTCAAAAAGAAGCTTCATTTGGTAAATGAAGATTCGTCAATGGATTGTTATCAGCAACATTTTGTTTTTTACAATTTATATATTTATAATACTTAACAATTAATAATATAATTATTACATATAAAACTATATAATGAGTACTGTTTTGGTACTGTGTTTGTGTAATGTAATGAGGTAATTTTTTATAAGTAATATTCATGGTCTTAATATTTTGCATGAGCAGTGTAGAATTGATAACAATATTATTTTCAAACTTTTGTATTTTAAAGTTTTCAAATAATAATTCGTGACCAAAATTTTGTTTCTTAAAATTAATATTATTTATTTTACAATTATCAATATTATTAAATTTAAACATACCCTTAATATTTAGATTTTGTGTATAGTTTGGACATTCAATGGATATATATTTTTCATAAGGACTTATTATAATAACATATGGTGAATTTTCAATTTGATACATATGAAACTATTTATCAATTTCGTAGAAAGAACATTGTTGCAGATTTATTTTGTTTGAAAATATATTAACAATACATTCATTGGTTTCTTCTAATTTCGTTTCACAATAATATATTTTATTGAAGATACATTTATTTATATTATATATTCTTGAATTGTCTTTATTATAACTAATTTTTGAGGAACATTAATTGTTAAAATTTTATCCTCGTACATGGTTGGTATGGGTGTTAATTGATATAATTCGAAGTTATTTTCGTAATACAAAGGAATCTGTAATAAATATTTTATTACATTGTTTGTGGTTGTACAATGGCTTTTTATTAATTTTGAAAAGTCCCAAAAATTTTCAAATTCTAATTTTGATTTTACAGATATTTGTTCTAATATATCTTGCATATTATTAGGATGTATAATACCATTATGTATTATATTTAGATTGCAAAATGAAAGTGAAGTTTCAATTTCGTTAAGAATTTCTATTAAGTTTATACTAAGATTGATTAATTGATTAAATATATCTTTTGTTGAAATGGTGTATTCCCATTTCATTTCTGTTTTAAAATGATTTTCTAATTGCAACAATTTAGATGATATTACATTTTCATTAATTTTAATATTTTCTGTCCCGTCCGGTGCTCGCTTCTGTCCATCTGAAACATTACGTGGACGTTTTAGTTTATCAATACGATGCTTCTTATCATAGTCGTCTTTTATTACACCGAGATTTTTATCGTATTCTTTAACATGTATTTTTTTATAAATCGGGTTTACAATTTTATTACATCGACGAGGGTGTTCTTTAAGGAATATGGTTTTGGGAATATGGTCGGGATTTGTACTAGGTTTAAATCGTTTATTCTTTTCTTGTTGAATTTTTTTGTGTATTTCGTCGTGTAAAATTTTCATTTTTGCTTTGTGTTGTTCAAGTATATCTTGTGTTGTAATACCAGTGGGTTTTGTTATTTTTGAATAATCCGAGTATCCAAATATTATTTCTTGTGGTGTTTCCTTTGTACTTGTATGTATAGAGTTGTTATATGCAACAAGTGCATAATTAATTTTTGTTAATAGTTTTCTTCTTTGAATTCTGGTCTGTCGTTAAATATTCTAAGATGTTCTATGATTGTTGAATGAAATCTTTCGATAGGAGAATTTGATTTTGGGTTATTGACACATGTATTTTTAATTTCTATTTTATGCAGTTTTAATAATTCTTTTACAAGGTTGCTCTGAAATTCTGTACCTTGATCAAATATAATTTGTTTTGGAATTACATAATTTCTAAAGAAAGTTAAGAGATCATCTACAACATCTGAAGCGTTACTATTAGGCATATACATTTGCGCAAATTTTGAAAATTGATCGATTATTGTCAAAAATTTGTTTTTCTAGTGAAAAAATGTCAATATTCATTATTTCAAAAGGTGAACTAGGTGTGGACGTTAAATTATCATTAGTTTTTATTGGATCTCGTTCGTATTTATTTTTTAGACATATTTCACAATTATTTATATAATTTGCGATTGTTTGTGTCATGTTTGGCTAATAGAATATTTTTTTTAGTTTTTAATATGTTTCTACAATTCCTCGATGATTTGTTTTGCTTTCATGATAATTAATAATTTGTTCTATTTGTTCATTTTTGTCTTCTATATCTTTTACGAATTGGTTACATTTTATTAGTGATATAGATTCATTTGTAAAAGTTTCTTGAATTACAGTATTAAAAATTTTCCAAATTTCGTTTTCGAAATAGCAATAATATTTTTGATGGGGAATTATGTATTTTTTTATAAATTTAACAATTTCTTTATTTAAATTTTGTAAATTTATTTTTAGAATAATTCTTTTCTTAGTATTATTAAACATATTTTTTATTTGTATTGTTGTTCCATTATGACGTCCTGTAAGAATAATTTGATTTTTACCAACATTTACGTTTGTATCTGTGTGTATTATACCATTAACTGGGTTTTTGTTAGAGGAATGTGTTGTGTCATCATCGGATCCTGAATTTGCAATTAAGCTATTATTTTCAGAATTAAAAAGTTCTCCTGTTTTTGGATTATGCGTGTAAATAGTAATTTCTATATGTGTATTTGCAAAAAATGTTTTAATTAATGACTCTATTTCATTGAAATCTTTTCTATCTAATCCTGAGCAAATTTTTGGAATATCTAATTTTGTAATGTTATTTTCTTCACAAAATTGTTTCAAATTAAATTAAACATGATTCTATATCTTTCATTTTTGGTTCAGATTTATAAATTTGATAAGTGACTAAATTCGATTATTATCAATATGTTGAATTCCAATTTTACCTACATCATTCTGTGATGTGTTTAGAAATTTTCTGCATTGAAATTTTGATTCTAGCTGGGCTGCTATGCCTTTTGCTAATTTGTTATCTGCGGAAATACAATGAACAATATCATTTTTACTGTTTAAAAGGTTGTCGTTAATATATTTAATTTTTAAATTTGGTTTTATTCTTGAAAGTGCATCTGCGTTTGTATTTGTAGTTCCTTTTTACCTCTCGCTAAGAGAGGTATTGCATTCATGCTAAAAATCGCATATCCAGATTTTATTGAATAAGCACGTTTTAAGGTCTCTACAATCCGATTTTAACATTTTTACGATGATGTCTGTGTGTGTGTGTGTGTGGATGTGTGTGTGTGTGTGTGTGTATGTGTGTATGTGTGTGGGATGTTGGAAGGACGGTTACTCAAAAACTATAAGACTTAAAATTTGTTTAACAACGTATTTCCCAATCGGACATTCATGGGAAGATCTGAAAAGGTTTTGGTAATAATTGGACAACCGGAAGTAGAAGATTCTTGAAAAAAAATCTTCTAAATATTATTTTTTGAAAATTTTTCGTGGTAATATTAAAGAAAATTAAATTCTCTATCTGATACATTTAAATATTTTATTATATATTCCATAGATTTAGAGATAAAAGAAGTATAATATATAAAATAATCTGTTGTAATAAATTTGACAGCCGAAAGAATGCCATGAAAAATAGTTGATAATTTAAATTATTTGTAACTGACAGATAAATGTCAGTGTCAGAAATAATGAGTAATGAATTAAAAATGTACTTGGAGAATCCCTTAGTTCTTGATCTGTGACTATTATGGAGATGACAAGTCTAGGTTGAAGGACTTAAATTTGTTTCAAACATTATGGGACAATGTACACCAGTACTATAGACTAGAGTAACTTTGAATTGCGAAAAAGCTATCAAATTCTTCTCAAGTAAGTTGTAAATATTGACAAAATTACACATCGATATAAGAATAATCGGAGTGCAATCTATCCGTCACTTTATTAAAGGGAATTAGTGTTATTTAGATATAACATGTATGAAAAAATAAAATGTAAAAGAAGATATGTAAGAATAGATGCACAATCCATATATACATTTTAGACCGCCCAAAATTAATGTTTTTACTAGAAGAATATGAAGAGAAAGTAAACAACGTTGTTCGAATTGAAAATTGCTGTTACCAGCCTAATATTTATATATGGTAAACTCTACTTTGTAATTTATTGTAACATAATTTATGGTAAAATATCTTCATGTTGAGACATGCTATTATTGAATAATAAAGAAGTTTATACGTCATAGATTTATATGAATATATTATTTGTATTTATAAAAATATTCTTTGCTTTATGCATACAGCCAGGTAAAATATACGGCGAGAGGTTATGTGCTGGCCACATCAGATTTTTTGTATTGAATGTCATAATTAAATTCGTCGAGTTTTATTCTCCATCTCATTAATTTAGAATTTGGATCTTTTACAGAGAATAACCAAGTAAGGGGTTTGTGATCTGTACGAACTAGAAATTTTACTCTATATAAATAGTGTCTAAAATATTTTGTACTCCAAACAATTGCGAAAAGTTCTTTTTCTGCAGTACTGTAATTAACCTCATGATCGTTTAATGTTCTGGAGGCATAAGCGATTGGTAAATCTTTTCCTTTTATATTTTGCGATAGTACAGCTCCAATTGCATAGTCACTTGCATCTGTAGTTAGAATGAATTGTTTTGAAAGATCAGGATATTGTAATATGGGTGAATTTGTTAATAATTTTTTACATTGTTCAAAACATTCTATGTAGTTTTTATCTTCTATGTTTATTTTATTATTTTTCTTTAAACAGTTCGTTAGCGGTTTAGTGATTTTTGAAAATTTTGTAATAAATCTTTGGTAATATCCGAGAAGTCCTAAAAATGATTTTATTTCCGTGTTTGTTTTTGGAATAGGGAAATTCTTAATCGCGTCTATTTTACCTGGATTGGGTTTTACTCCGTCTTTTGCCACAATTTGGCCTAAATATGCTACTTCTTTTCTGAAAAATTCTGATTTATCAATTTGAATTTTGAGATTAGCTTCCCTTAATTTTCTAAATATTTTCTTAATATTTTCTGCATGCTCTTGTAATGACGTGCCAAATATAATTATATCATCTAGATATACAAAACAAATTTTTCCAATATATTCTCTTAAAACATGATTCATAAGTCGTTGAAAGGTAGCAGGGGAATTTTTTTAATCCGAATGGCATTCTTAAGAATTCACAATGTCCAAAGTCAGTGCTAAACGCTGTTTTGGGTATGTCTTTTTCGTCAACTTGAATTTGGTGAAAACCACTAGCTAAATCCAGTGTTGTGAAGTAAATACTTTTTCCTAATTTATCTAAAATTTCTGTTATGTTAGGTATATTTTTGTTTGCCAGACGCGTCTAATTTTTTGGGTACCACCCAAATTGGGGAAGACCATGGAGAGTAGCTTTCTCTTATAATTTCGTCTTCTAATAAATTATCAATTTGTGATTTTACTTCAGTTTTATAAATTTCAGGGTATCGGTAAGATTTTGCATAGATGGGATTGTCATCGGTGGTTTTTATTTGATGTTTTATTTCACTAGTATGAGTTAATTTTTCGTCTGTATTTGGGAATAAGTCACGATAAGATTTAATATTTTTGTAAAGTTCCTTTTTTTCTTCTTCGTTTAAATGGTCGGATCGAATTTCAGGAAAGATATTATTAATGTTTTCTGTAAAATTTATGTCATTCTTTGTATTAAAGTATTTCAATTTAAATGTTTTATTTGCCAATGTTACTGTTTCATTATTCATATTTATTTGTGCTTCTAATTGTTTAAGAGCTCCGATGCCAAAAAGTACATTGAATTTTTTATGAAAATTAATTAAATAACATTTTATTGGAATATTTTCAATTTGCAAAATTATATATTCATTACCTTGTGATTTACCATTTGCCGTGTTTATTTGAAATTTTTTTTCATGGATTTTGAAACGATTTTTGTTTTTGTAAACGAAATTTTTGTTTATTAAGTTCATCGTTAAAGGGATTTGATATATGGATTAGCGATGACTTCCCAAAATCAGTACAAGAAGAGAGGAAATTACTGATACCCTTCATGAAAGAAGCGAGAGAGCAACGTGCCAGAGCCACGCTCCGTTACAATGAACTGATTATAAACAGGAAAAAGCATAGGCTAGAAGACTTTATACACAACGAAGAAGGAATAACAAGTCAGAACGACAAAAAACGAACAGCTGCAGAACGTTCCCCAGAAAATCAGGATTTTATGAAACAAGTGGCAAAAATTATAAAAAAAAAAAATAGTAAATATATGTGAAAACAGAAACCGGACTGCAAAAGAAGATAACAAACTGGCGATAAACTGGATAATCGGTAAAACAAAAAGGAATAAGAGCAACAAAAATGAAAAGCTAATAAAATAGGAACCTGGAACATCAGAACATTATTACGAGCAGGAAAACTTGAAGAAATAGTAAGACAAATGAATAATTATAACTTAGACATATTGGCGCTACAAGAGATCAGATGGGAAAACGAAGGACAAATCAACAAAACTAACTACTCATTTTACTACGGAGGAGAGAGTAAGCAAGGAAATAACGGAACTGGATTTATAGTCAATAAAAAACTAAGGAGCAACATTATTAATTTTAAATCAGTAAACGGAAGAATTTCACTAATCAGAATAAAAAACAAACAATCAAACTTAACAACAATAAACGTATATGCACCAATAGAAGATGCAAGTGAGGAAGATAAAACACATTTCTAAGAAAAACTTGAAGAAACCTGTGAAAACGTACCCAAAAATGATATCCTTTTAATCATAGGCGATTTTAATGCCAAAATTGGGAAAGAACACTACTTACGTAACGCAGCTAATATTCATACTATTCACGAAACCACAAACGACAACGGAACAAAAATGCACGGGTTAGCAACAACTTTGGACATGGACATATAGCTAGCACGAGATTCCCACACAAACCCATACATAAAATAACTTGGATGATACCGGGACAGACAACAGGCAACCAAATTGACCACGTCTTGATAAAGAAAAAATGGAGAAGGACTATACAAGATGTAAGATCATTTAGAGGAGCAAACGCAGATACAGACCACATCCTAGTGATAACAAAGTTCAAAATGAAAATAATCAAAGAAAATAAAAAACTCAAACAAAAGAAAAGATGGAACACAGGCAAACTAAAAAATGAAAAAGTAGCCAAAGCATACGAAGAATAAATTGAAGCTCGCCTCCACACAAAATCAGAAAACATAGAAGAAGAATGGAAAAACATTAAAAATTGCTTAATATTATCAGCCTGCAAAGTAATAGGAATAGACACAGCGAAAAAGAACGAATGGTTTAACGATGAATGTTTAGACTGTATACAACAAAAAAATAAAGCTAGACTACGATGGATAACAACAAGAGAAGAAGAAGCACTCACAGAATACAAAGAGAAGAGGAAAGATGCGACACAAATATGCAAACGAAAAAAACAACAGTGGATCACAAACTACATGGAAGAAATAGAAACGCACAGTAAAGATAATAAAAAGCTATTCCAAATGATATCTAAACTAACCAAGAAAAAGAAGACAATGAACAACTGGACCGAAGCAACTACCTGGGAACAATATTTTACACAAATGTACAAAATAGAGAATACTGAAGAGAGAATGCCAACACACCTCGAGAGTAATACAGAAAGTGAAATCACACCAACCTTCGAGGAATATATAAATATAATAAAAACGTTAAAATCAGGAAAATCACCAGGAACAGATAACATCAGCAATGAGCTAATAAAGTACGGAGGAGAAGACATATTGGACAGAATATATAACTTAATCTCTACAATATGGAAAGAAGAAGTAATGCCTTCGGAATGGAAAAGAGGATTACTGACACCGATCCCCAAAAAAGGCGACCTTACTAAATGCGAAAATTACAGAGGAATTATGCTATTAAACACAACCTATAAAATATTAACAACCATCATTCGTAAACATCTAGAAACTTACACAGAGGAAGTACTAGGAGATTATCAACAGGGTTTCAGAAAGGGAAGGTCCACTATAGATGGCATACACATCATAACACAAATAATTGAAAAATGCCACGAGTACAACAAAACTATGCACATAATATTTATAGACTTCAAACAAGCGTTTGACTCTGTCAACAGAAACGCTTTAATAAAAGAAATGCAGAAGATGAACATCCCGAACAAACTTATCAGACTGACAAAAATGACGATGGATGAATCAGATGCAACTGTCACGACAAACGGCAGCACCACAAAACCTTTCCCAATCGACAGAGGACTGAGGCAAGGAGACGCACTGTCCACTACATTATTTAACATCGCCTTAGATGGATCCATCAAAGAACTGCAGAATATAGGAAACATAATAACTAAAAGCGTACAAATAATTGCATATGCGGACGATATAGCGTTAATTGCTAACAGCGAGAGGGAGGTAACAACAAAATTTCTAGAACTAGAGAAAGCAGCAAAGAAAAAGGGGATCGATAATAAATGAAACTAAAACAAAGTACATGATTTGCAGTAGAAGGAACACAGACCACATAAAACAAATACCTATTGGTACATACAATCTTGAAAAAGTTAAAAGTATCAAATACCTCGGGTCTTACGTATTGGAGAATAATGACAGGAAAGAAGAAATACATGCACGTATAACTGCAGGAAATAGATCTTTTTTTACCTATAAGAAAATGTTACCAGACAAAATCTTAAGTAAGAAAACGAAATTAAAAATATATATGGCAGCCATCAGGCCAGTGGTAACCTACGCCGGCGAAATAATGTCCTTAACAAAAAATGATGAAGAGAAATTGCGCATATTTGAACGCAAAATTATGAGGAAAATAGCAGGCCCTATACGAATGGAGAATACAGACGATTAATAAACTTTGAAATAAGAAAACTACTGAAAATAGACATAGTTAACTTCATCAAATCCCGACGAATACAATGGCTAGGACATATATAGGAAAAATGAAGATTCAACTATTAAGAAAATCACTAAATGGAAACCAGAGACGGGCAGACTACGAGGAAGACCGAAGAAAAGATGGGAAGACCAAGTGACCAACGATCTACGATGGGGATAACCAACTGAAAAACTCACTTCAGCGATAGAGACTACTGGAAGAGAATAGCCCAAGATGCGAAAACAGAAGAAAAGTTCTATTAAACAATGTGGATTGATTCGCCACGTTAAAAGAATCAATAGAATTCTGAGTGGGTTCAAATTCCTCCGGGAATGTATAACCTAATATATATAAGATCATTGTTGAACCAGTGTCCAAAAGTATTATATAATCGCGAGTATTTAAATATGGTAAATTTGTTGTGCAATTTATATTTAATAATTCTCCTTTCTTCTGAGGCTGGTATCGTCTAAAAAATTATTTTCTGAATTTTTTTATTCTTCGGAATTTTAGGTATTTTCCTCGTTGTTAATTTCGTCGGGGTTTTCGAATTCTTGATTGTGTATTTCTTCGACAAAGTAATTTCCAAAATTGTTGGGATTTTGATTTTGTGTAAAGTAATTATTAGTTTGACGAATATTCCTTGTAAATCTAGTGCTAACACTTATTGGTGTAGGTCTCATAAATTGGGCGTTTTTTACTTGTTGCCCTGCTACAAATGTTTTTTGAGATTGTGTAGCAGGCTTTAATTGAATGGGTTGTGAAGGAAAATTATATTTTGGTTGGGGATTATTGGTTGGTTTGTTATATGTCATTGCAGGGATTTGTTGTATAGGTATGCTCGTATTTTGTTTAATAGGTTTTACATATTCGACATTGAATTCGTTCGTTAACAGATGATATGCATCATTTAATGTTGCAGGATTACGTGATCTTATTATTGGGCCAACGGGTTCTTTTAGACCTAATGTGAACACTCGTAAGGCTAGTTTATTCGCATTTCTTTTTAATGCTTCTTCAGTGATTGGATTTTGATAATGCATTTCGATATATGAAGTATATTATTATTATTAACTTATGGCATTACATACACAATAAATATTATAATAAAATTAATAAAAAATTGAAATAAATATTTTTTATAGGTCCAAGTCAAGGTTGTTTAACCAAACGATAAGAAGAAGAAAGATGAAAGATTATTGTAAAATTCAAGATAAGATTTATTTCCTTGTTTTATATTCGCAATTTCGATTAATAATGTTAATTTATCACGTTTATCAGCATAAGCGTTTATTAGAGCATTTTTTATATCAAGCCACCTTCTTATGGTTATGCCGGCTAATTGTTCGGCTGCATGTCCGGTTATTTTATTTTTTATACTTAATAAAAGTAATTTATTTTGAAATCAATCAATTTGTACATTATTATAAAAAGTATTTATTAGCTCTTCGCTAACAGAAACAAAGTTAGATAAAAGTTTTGGATTCCCATTAAATTCTGGGATTAATTTCAAATGAATTTATTTTAATTCAGGAACTGCCATTATTGTTATATATAATAATGTTGAGGCAAATAGCTTTTTACGAGTTTAATCATAATTGAATAAATCGGCAACCGACTGCTACCGGGTAGAGGGGGTATGCAAATCAAATACCTTTTGTGGGTTCGTAAGGGTAGACCAAAAATTATACTTACTGTATATTGGGCACAATTCAAAATACCTGGCGAGGTTAAAACTGAGAAAATAAGGGTGAGTATTAGGGGAAAGGTTGGAGGTTGTTTCAATAGGAGGAAAACTCACATATGTAGTACAACATACCAAATAAATATAATTACTAACTCCGTTCACATCGTACAGATGACATACAGGCATCGAACTTATATTACAGAAGGTAGACATAAATAAAAATAACCTTTAATATTTGGGAGATCTCCGCTCATAAATGATTTTAAATAAATATTCGAATATAGAATAATAGTGTATAAACTTGTACAAGATTCTAACGGCGCGGTTAACTCCAGCCAAAAACATAGGCGGCGATACAAAATTTCTCGGCAATAGGGAACACTCATATAGTATCCAGAATTTCTCAAAATTATACTACTATTATACAGTCTAATTACATAAGGTATGGTAGTATTCAGAAAATATCGTGGCATCGATATGCGCACAGAAAAATAGTCTTTTCCAGACAACACGTGGTATGAAAATTGGACAAAAATGTCTTTGCAGGGTACTTAGCTGGTTACGCCGGGATGTGCAGTAGTCGACGTCGTCAGGGGCGTCGGATTGGTGTGGTAGTGGTCTCCAGCAGCTACTTGAAGGGCCCCCACATGGGTATAGGGGCGATGACTCGGTGCAGGCGACGGCAACAGCAACCAAGTTCAGGAAAAGATCGGGCAATGAACGTAACAATAATATCCACCCAATTGGTGATATGACGGGATCGAAACCACTCCAAAAATCACTTGAACGATACGATAATTGATCCACAATCATAAGGAAATAATTCTCAGCCCGACACTGGAGACACTTCGACACGCACAGTACGAGCGTTAAATTCTCACAATCACCGCGCACTACACATCTTATTCCTAAATAGGTAATAATTAACAAAAAATATTTTTTTACAAGTTCGACACCTGCTGCCATCTTTTCTACTGTACCTACTTACAACTCCAAAAAAATTATAATGTGAGTTAGAGCGGGAAAAAGAAAGGAGAGGACGACGACAAATATTTTGAATTGTGACAATGTAATAAAATATTTTTACACTATATGATTTACTTACAAAATGGACAATAGGGTGAAAAATATAAACTTCATACGATTTAGTCTGGGCACTCGATGTACGGGCACTGTAGACGTAAAAGTGGGTGTGGATTTCCGGGCACTCGATGTACGGGCACTGTGGATAATTCCGGGTTTAGTCTCGGCACTCGATATACGGGCACAATAGACAATTAAGATGTGGATCTCCGGGCACTCGATGTACGGGCACTGTGGATGACTCCAGGGGTTGTCTTGGCTCTCGCTTTGCGGGCTCTGTAGACGTGGGTGAGTAGCAGAAGATCTCCAGGCTCTCGACTTGCTGGCACTATGGATGATGGACTTGTCCTCCTTATCGTTTGAGTTCTTTCAGGTTCCACAATTAAACAGTTGAAACTGACCGTGAAGTATTTTAACGAATTAATTTGCACTTGCAAATTTCGATACAACACGTTATGTAGTTATCCTGCCGACTGCGCCAATTAAATTACAAACTTTGTTCAAAATCTTTTTAAAAAAATTATTTAAACTCGAAACGTACAAAAGACTTATGGTAGCTCTTGTTATTAAGAAGGTACATCTACTACTAACTGTTAATTACAATTACATTGCTGGTGACAACAGGCGCGCATATACTAAGCGCGTGATTGATAAATAATGCCGACTGGCAACAAAATGGCTAGCCGTAATATGAAGCCGTACGGCTTGTGATATGAATATAACTAGTGCAACAATATTTCTTAATAACTTTTTCTTGTAAACCTTCTAGATATTGGGTTAAAATTCTTTAAATTTTGTCACAAATTTAATTACCCGCCTATGGTTGAATAAAATAACAACTGCAAACTGCATGTCTGAAAAGTAGAGCGCGTTGTATAATGCCAAAATTCAAAATACGACTATTCTGCGCGTGCATATGGTATACGTCTATGACCAGCTGGTTTGTTTCCACTGTGACTGAATACAATGAGGAATGATTACAAACTGGTCAATAGATTGATAGATACACCAGAAAACGAAACTATACACGAATCGGGAAAGATAAGATATAGAATTGAATACCTCGACTAAGATAACAAATAAAATCATACGTCAAATTTTTGTTACAACGGATTAGAGAATCCAAAAATGGTAGGACATACGATGGATAAGAACAACTCTATAATTCACGGAATAAGAAATCACATAAAGATAATGAAAAGTGATGCAGACTTAAATGAAATCACAACAAATTTTCAGAATGGCCACCGTCATTGTCAATACAATACTGAAGGCGTCGATGAAATGATGTAACTGTTGTTTCAATACCCTCTAAATTGGCATATGTGATACTCTGTTGTAGTGCTATTCTTCGAATACTAGGTCCTGATTGAGCCCAAAAATCCTCTTCAATATTCTCTATTGATCAGGGCGAGTTCTACCACGATTTTGTGCAGCAGGTTTAAAGGATTCATGATCTCGGAGATTTATTTATTTTATTAACATACATGTACAAAAGTGCAAAGTTTAGAAAAAGATGATTCGGAAAACGTTCCAAATAAATTTTCCGATCTTGGGCAGCGTTTCCCTAAGCTTCGCCACACGTCAGCACAATGTCTGTATACTCGCTATCCGTAAAGGTAGACATTTTTACTGATTATAAATTTTATAATAATTATTAATCGATTAATATGTGGAAATTTATTTTGAAAGTTGACAACTCACATCTTGAAAAATAGTTATTAAGAAATATTGTTGCTCTAGACGAGTTTTATCACTGGTAAAATTTAATGTACTTATTTCTGTTACATCTGCATATATATATATATATATATATATATATATATATATATATATATATTTGTAAATAGTAACCGATAATAAATGCCAGACATTTTCAATGGTTACAGAGGGCACTAAAACCTTTTATTGCTGTGAATTTTACCTACCAAAAAATGTCCATGCCATTCCATCCGGGCTGTAGTCAACTGATAATTTCTACCCTGAAAGACACAAAAAAATTATGGCCGGACACATTGGATGTATATACGGATCACCGCACCCTTGCAATTTCGTTGGCTGCCTACAGTGGGAGTATATGATAACAAACTGTCTGGGTTTAGTTTTATTTTATTAACTACCATAAATCAAACAAGAAAATTTGATGCCAGATAATTTCATTGGTTATTGGCTAGTCCCAGACATTTAAAAAAGTCAAAATTACACCCCATTTCGAAAAAAACTTGTTTTTTATTATAAAATCATAGCATTCCGTCTAGAAATCACATTCGATTCTTCATTTTTATATCTTTTACTAAAAATAAAACCGCCATACAACATAAGACTTCTTTAAGGCACACGAATAACAGCAATGTGCAAAGTAAGCTTTAAAACATGAAAAAAATCAATTTTTAAGTAGAAAACGTGGCAAAAACATATGTTATTGCTTACAGAACAGCATACTACTTATGTATATCATATTTGGGTTTTGGCTGAAAGGGAAATTTATTATAGATGTAATTTCTTTTTAAAAAAAATATTATTAAATGTTAAACTAGTTTATATTAAATAATAAAAAAAATGTACTTATATCAGGTATTATATTATTCATCAGTCTCATTTTCACGACGGCAAACCGTTTCAAAAGTAATGATATCGTCCTCACTGCTTTCATTACCTATAAATAATACACATTGTTACGATTTAATAGTTATTTAAAACGCGAAAAAAATATACTGCATTTTAGGCGTAACCGAAAGATTAATGAAGATCTCACAGATGTCACTAACAATATTACATTTATTCAGTTTTAACTTCTGCTAGTAATTATTTAGCTTAATTGAAATATTTTTGACTGAGTAAGAATTTTGAAGAGAGTAGACTGGAATACGCCTTTTTGTATTACTTTTGCACGTGTAGATTGTGGCAAAGTGAGTTTTGATTATTATGGCACGTTTTAAACGGATTATTCTCCATTTATTTAAGAAACAAATACAGTTGGTATTTATCGTCGTTAGACGGATTGACGCCTTCAAATTTATTTTTCAGACATTTAACATCTATCTCAAGCCAAAAGGGCAGTTATTTAGTGCGGAAGTGTTGGATTCTTTCGATTGTCATTCGATTAATGCTATAATTTAGTATTTCTGTATAGCTTTTTTATCGTACGCGGCTGAAGTGGCTAGTAATGTTCTTGACACATATGTATTTTATTTAAAATTCGATATGTTCTTTATATCAAAAATACGTTTGTAGCATTTATATATTTATCGCCATTTTAACTGATAAATCTAGTATTTAGGTAACCTTAATCAGGATTTTTATTTCTTTCAACGATATTTTTTTTATTAGCTGCTTCCTCCTGTAAAAATCGTTTTGCTATTCAGAATTTTGAAGCAGAATACTTTTTTTTAAATTTTAATTACCGGTATGAGTAGTATGGCGCCCTTAGATAAAATATAAATTGCCTTTTTCTGCTTATTTTTTTGACCCATTCCTCACTCAAGGCTGAGGATAGCGGCCCGGTAAAAAAATTATTGCTGAGTTTACTTGATATAACCCAGTAAAACTTTTAATTGTTTAGAAACAAATAAATTGTAAGTAATACATATATGTACAATAACCGAGCGGTACAAATATTTCACCATTACCGATATATGTGTACAAAGCAGATTATCATTACCTTCAGAATTTAATTCAATCGGTTGCAATATGACATCCTTAACCTTTGGTGGCATTTCATCCCCGTCGAATCAATGTAAGTCATACCAAAATAACTAAGGCACCACTGTAAATGGTGCAACTTTCAACTCTTCTAATATCCCCAATATAAAACATATATGTCTGGCATTTGTGTATTTTTTATTTCAAATGGTAATTATAAATTGTCTCTGAAATATGAAGCGGAATACCATGAACCATCGCCCCCACGTTAAGCGGTTGACAAAATCGCAAGGGCGCGGTGGCTCGTATATACATCCAGGGTGTTCGGCCATAATTTTTTTGTGTCTCTCAGAGTAGAAATTATCAGTTAACTAAAGCCCGGATGGAATGGCATGGACATTTTTTGGTAGGTAAAATTCACAGCAATAAAAGGTTTTAGCGCCCTCTGTAACCATTGAAAATGTCTGGCATTTATTATCGGCTACTATTTACATATATATAATGTCATTTTATGCAGGTCCCATATAGAATACCTAGATTCTAAAATATCTATTTTTTAGACAGTTTTGGGTCATGACCCAGAGCTGGGTAGCTCGTCTTTTTTTTCCGGAGAAGACAGCAAATCGTTCTTCAGGATATTTAAAGGAAGCACGATGGGTTAGTATTTGGAATACCATGATACATTTTTTGTAGCACTAGCTCCCGGTCTATAACTGTGTGCTATAATCTCTTTAAGAATATAAATTTATTCTGATGTACTTCTGTTCTTTCGGAAGCCCGCCTGATATTCTCCAATTTTATTTTCAGTTCTGTCTTTCACTCTGTTTCTTATACATGTCGCTAGAATTTTATACACTGTATCCAGCAGAGCTATACCTCGGTAGTTGTCACGTTTTTCTTTCTCTTCTTTCTTATAAATTAAGTATATAATTGCATCTTTCCATCCCTGCGGCATCTTTTTCTCTCTCTATACTTCTTGCATTAGTTCGTGTAAGCTCGATTGCAGTTTCTCTCCACCCTCCTTAGGGAATTCTGTTACATTTCCATTTTCGCCTGCGCTCTTTTAGTACTTTCACAATTTCGCATTTAGTTGGTCTTTCTTCTGAATTTTCTCTTCCTTCTGTTGTTTCCGTTATCACTGGGCTATTTACTTCTTCCGTGCTTATTTCTATGTTGAACAATTCATTGAAATACTCATCTTTCTATTTTTCTTTCTCTGGTTACTAATTTTCCATTCTTTTCTTTACATTATACAGCTTTCCTATTATATCCCCCTTTCTTGTTTTTTACTTCTTGATGGAAATTTCGGATACATTTATTTCTGTAATCCTCTTCTATTTTTGCTATCTTAGTTTCCATGTATCTTCTCTTGTTGTCTCTACAGATTCTTTTATAATTGTTTTTCTCTTGCACGGGAATATTTCTGTTTCCACCACTATAATGCTGGTTTAATGTTATTTGCTCTTATTTTCTTTTTAAAGCATTCTTACATTCTTCATCATTCAATGGCTTATATTTCCTTCTTTCATTCACTGATAATTGCCTTGCTATTATACTACATATTGTATGTTCTATTTGTCCCACTTCTTTTCTATGTTTGTACAATTTTTAATTTTTCTTATTTATTCACCAACTTCCTCTCTAAATCTCCTTTTTTCCGTTTCATTTTGTGGTGCTCGCATGTTAAACTTCTTTCTACCATTTCTTCCTTTCCTATTTTTTGGAACATCCTGCTTTAATTTTATTTGTACCAAAAAGTGATCAGTGTCAGCTGTAGCGCCTCTTCTGCTCTTCACATCCTTCACGATATGGGCTTGTTCGTTTTCTATTGAAACATGATCTATTTGCTTACACACGTTTTTTCCCGACACCTTCCGTGTACCTTTATGGATGGATATCTTTCCTAATAAATGCAGTGCTCATGATTTTTAATTTTTGTTCCAAGGCAAATTTCATTAATATTTTCCCATTTTCATTTCCAGTTTCATGTTTGCTGTGCCTGGCCGTTATATGTAATATATCTTTCTCTTCTCTGCCAACTTTAGCGCTCAGATCCTCTACTATAATTTTTGTCATACTTAGGTATTTTATTAAAAAAATTGCTTAGTTTTTCGTATCATTTTTTTTATATTCTCCTCGGCTTTATTAGTAGGTGCATGCACATAAGTAAATGTAAAAAAAATGTATATATCATATTGTTTTTATTTTTATTATTTATTATATTCAGTATGTTTGCTGTCTTGACTAAATAAATAATAGAAAATAAACTATATTTCCTTACTATATGATTATCTTCGTCGAAACTTGAACCATCATCACTTTCTGCATCATCTTCCTGCCACCGCATAACTGTATTTTCAAATTATTTATCGACAAAGGTCACTCTTTGTATTATCGCCATTTCACAACCACCCAAGTCCGGTCACAGAGACCGCTTAAAATTTTCAAATATTTTTCCTGTATAGATGCAAGCATGGTCTACAGGACAACTACAGATACTCTAAAGGTGATGGGAGTTAACAGTGGATTAATTTGTGAAACTGTTGCGATCTGAGAGACCGGACCCGGGCGGTTGAGGATTAATTTGTAAATTTTATCATTTTTTTTTGTCCAGACTTAGTAAATTTTAGAAAGAAGAAGTTAATTTGAAGAATGTATAAGTTTTAGAAATGAAAGTTAGAAATTCATGGACAGAAGTCAACACTTAGTGTCTTCGACATGCACTCGTTTTCTGAAAATCGATCCAGTTTCTCAGTCGCCTAATAGCAAGATTTATGCTAGAAAGTGACCATGTCTTCAATGGAAATTCTTCCTAATTTTTTTTCTACGCCAATTTTTCTTGACAGTAAGATTTACTTACATGAGTTGCCATTATTAGAAGAATTCTCCAGATAATTAAAACAAATTTGTGACAATGTTACAACTAACTCGAAATGTTACTGACAGTTACATTTGTTTCAATAATAGCCTACTTCTTTTTAAGTTAATTATATAATTATCAATGTGTAATAGTAGATTTGAATGACAAATTTAGTAAATCACTATTCACTTGTTTTTCTATATAAATGTTTGAAATTTGGTAGGAATACTTTTCATCCCTTTGTCTGTAATAAGCGAAAGTTTCAAATCGATATATCAATGTACTCCGAAGTTATGGGAGTTTCAAACAGGATCGTTTTTTAAAAGCCACTGGGGCCTGGTTCCATCAAACTTTGCACTTTTCACATTTCATTTGCAAATTTTGTTCCACCATTGATACATAAGTTTGCAAATATATGTAAAGTGAAATGCCATACACAAAATAAAAATTGTTCTTATTTGAAAATTTTGTTCCACCATCGTTACATTTTTTTTCGTCGTTATAATAATTATATTGTAAATGGTGTAGTAAACATATATGATTTTAAGTAAAGAATATTTTGACATAAAAAAATTGACATTTCCAAATTTTAGATCTATGATGCCGTAAAATTTTTAAATGAAAAGAGCTAAGTGCAAAGTTTGGTGAAACAGATACCTTTCTTATTTAATACGGGCCATTATCTCTAAGTGTCCAAACTGTTACCAGATTTTTTTGCTTGAATCACATATTTTAATTTTGCTATTGTTTTCATACATTTTATAATTTCTCAATTTTAGTAGCTATCAAGAAATTGTCACGCGCTTTTTATATTTTTCATTAAATTCTTGATTCCATTGAGATATTTGTTCTTTATTCATATTTATTTTAGATGCTCTACAAACATTTTTTGCTGTTTGTGTAATTACTTTTTAAAAGTTGTCTTTGGTTGTTTGCATTTAATTTTATTACACTTTGTTTTTTCTTTTCCAATTATCTTTGTAACTTCCTATTTGAATTCTTCCAGTGTATTTCCATTTCGTTTTAATAGTCTGGCATTGTATGTTTCTTTTATTTTCAGGAATTTTTCCTTACCTAAAAGTGACGGAAGGTATTATCGATGGTCAGTTTTTAGTGAATAAGCACGTTTTAGGGTCTCTAGAATACGATTTTGCTATTTTTACGATGATGTCTGTATGTGTATGTGTGGATGTGTGCGTGTGTGTGACAAAAGTTTCTCCTTCGATAACTTCAACAATACAATTCTAAAAAATTATAATTATTTTTTATTTTTCGTCGTTACATCCATATGAAGAGTTGATTAGATTTTGGTTATAATTCGTCAACCGAAAGTATCCTTATTTGCAGTTCTTTAACAGTTTTTCTTGCAAAAACGCAGTTAAATATCATTTTTTGACATTGTATGTAAAAATATTCTATTATCTATAAGATTTGATTTCATTTTATTCTTCATATTCAATGGATATAGAGTTAATGAATGGAAAAGAAATAAATCAGCTAGCTTTGCTATAACCATGGAAAAAGCTACTATATTAAGAAAATTCTAATTGACAGTTGTCAGTGTCAACGAAAAGAAAATGAATGCGGTAGAGAAATGAGGATGTTGGGAAGACACGGAAAGATGGGTTCAGGAATGAGAAGATAAGGGAAATGGCTCAAGTGATCGAAGTTTCTAGAAAGATACAAGAGAGACGATTACATTAATTTGGATGTCATGAAGAGAGGTGAATAATATATTGGAAGAAGAATGATCAGCTTTGTAGTAGAAGGTAGAAGAAGCAAAGGAACACCAAAGAGAAGATGGGAGGACTGTATTGCGGAAGACTTAAGAGAATAGTTATTTACATCCCAAGTGCGGGAACGCTTGGTTATCGGATGAATGTTTGAAGGCGCGAGCTTGCGAGCGCTGCTATAAAACGATCTGGGGAACCAAGTTCACGCATGCGGTTTGTACAATAGTTCTTGTACGAAAAGTATAAACCTAATAATTAGCAGTTTTTGTGCAAATAATTTTATTTATTAAAACTATTACATAATAATATTATACACTGCTTTGTATCTAATTTCAGAGTGATATGTCAACTATATACAGGGTGGGGCAGAAAAACCTATCCGATTTCAAAACGTTATAAAATTAAAACCACTCAACTTGTCAAAAAAAATTTTTATTAACATATCGCAAATTTTATGCCATTTTTAAATTTAAGTTTTGAAAAGCACATCACTCAAATGTCGTCCTTGGGAGCGGATACACTGATTTAGGCGCTCGCGGTAGCTTTCCATGACTTTCACCGTCATTTCCACAGGAATTTCTTCAATTGCCCGAGCAATTTCCCTTCGTAAAGCAAGAAGGGTCCTTGGTCGATGCTGGTAAACCTTCGATTTGAGGTAACCCCAAAGGAAGAAGTCACATGGAGTGAGATCCGGTGAGCGCGGCGGCCAGCCAAGATCACCTCTCAGGGAAATGAGGCGACCGGGAAACAGTTCCCTGAGAATGTCCATTGATCGTCGCGATGTGTGGGCGGTTGCCCCATCCTGTTGAAACCACACATTTTCCACGCCATTTTCTTCCATTTTGGGTCTAAGAAAATTTTCCAGCATGAAACAATAGCGCTCGCTGTTGACCGTTACGGTTTGCCCATTTTCTTCAAAAAAGTAAGGCCCCCAGACGCCTAGGCGGGAAAGAGCACACCACACAGTCACTTTTGGGCTATGGAGGGGTTCCTGATGGATTTCTCGAGGATTTTCGTCACTCCAATATCGAAAATTCTGCCTGTTAACGGCACCACAAAGGTGAAAATGGGCTTCGTCCGTGAATAGCACAAAATCGTCGTTTGGGAGTTCTCGGAGATCGCGACACAGGTTCGTACGGGTTTCAAAATCCCTTTCACTTAATTCCTGTGCAACAACCATTTTGTAGGGATGCATTTTGAGGTCCCGGTGCAAAATGCGCCGAATACTGCGGTTGGAAATCGCCAAAGCGAGCGAATGTTTTCGCGCCGAACGACGCGGGGAACGTTCAATCGCGGCTCTCACATTGGCCACGTTTTCAGGTCCTGTTGCTGTCCTGGGACGTCCAGGCGACTTCTTTTTCAATGCTGAACTCGTCTGTCTAAAATTTGACACCCACACTTTAATCGTAGCGTGATGTGGAACAGGATCATGACGCCCGAGTCCGAAATGAATTCGAAAAGCACGTTGTGTAGCAATTATCGAACCGCCGCATTCGATAAACCGCTCAATAACAAAAGCACGATGTTCACCAGACCAAGGCATGTTGACTACTGACAAATGGCATAAAACCGGCTTTCTAACGGTTTTTACCCCACTACTCTACCTGCTCCCTCTTTTGAGAAAAAGGGATTTGAAATCGGATAGGTTTTTCTGCCCCACCCTGTATTATTTACCACGGATTTTACAAACTTCTTAAATTTCTTATTGTTTTGTTACAATTTACATTACGTTTGTTAGTTATGGGTTTTTATCACCTAAGTCGGAAATATTGAATAATTGTTGAATTCTTTCTTGCTTTGACAGTGAAGTTCGATGAATTAATGTTTTTTTTTTAACGTGGTATATGGAAGTTCTATTGGAGGATTCTCGATTAGGTATCTGACTTCTGTTGCATACTGAGGATTAAGTAATGAAATTCATTTGTAGAATTTAGTTGCTTCAGATGTTATACGATGTGACATATACGTTGCTTTTACTTGAGAGAACCATAATGTCGGGTCTGCAGACCAAAATTCGGGAATCTTAAAGGAATTAGTTAATGAAGAGATTTCAAGAAGTGGAAGTTCAGCAGGTTGTGTGACTGGAACAGGAACAGGTACGCCGTCCATCTAGTTTGTCAGGGGTCACCAATTTGTGTAAAACTTGAAACTTGTATAACACTAAATAATAAAATTAACAAAAATGAATTTGAACTGGAAAGCAAAACTCAAAATACTTTATTTTTTTTAACAACATTCAACTATTCTTTTTGTCATTTGATCGAATATCAATAAAAATAGATTTTGCTTACTAGATGTTCGATCTTCATTATGATTGCTAGATCATAAGTGTAACATGTGTTACCGACTTCCCAAGTACTCTGTTTTGGTGACTCATTATATTAAAAGTAAATTTCATTCATATTCCACTATTTTCTCTTATTATCTACGAAAGAGTGTTTGAGAAAATATACTTTTTATATAGAGTTACTTAAGAAATGCGTTATAAATAGGAGAGTATTTTTTCCAACATTTCCCGGTCACTTATCTGGTGGAGACTTGGGAAATTGACGTTTCGGACGTTGCTTAGGCGACGCGAAACAACACATTTCAATGCGTGAGTACAGGAAAGAAATTGAATGAAGACGACAAGCAAAATAAAAATGAGTAGAAGAAGAAAATCAAAAATAGTGACCCCTAACAAATGGGAAAATCTAAAGAAGAAAATGTCAGTATCAAGTGCAATTTACATAGTTTTTCTATAAAATAATTTTACTGGAAATATAGATTTTTTGCAAAAAAAAATTATATATGGAATTTGTACATAATACACAAAAATGACGGAAGATAATGTGCTGGCCACAACAGATTTTTTTATATTTACGTAAGTCGTCCCTTCCCTGTATAATTTTGACCTCTACTGGGATATGATAGTAAATATCACTCGTCTTCGTTTGACTATACAATTTTCCATGGCCTTAAGTTAGTCTTATATTAAACTTATAATCCGTGTATTGTTGATTAGAATACTGAGATGTAAATTTGGATATCATCTACAGGGAGTTATTACTTTACTCCTGGTGAATTTTACGGACTGGTCATTTCTATTAAAATAAAAGAGTACAAACTTGGAATTTACGTTGCTCTTACGATTTTTGTAATATACTATTTAATTGAAACTCGAAACCATCTTCAGAAGTTTTCTTTACTCCTGGTGTATTTTGCGAACTAGCTATCCTATTTCTAAAAGAATACATTCACTCTCTATAGTTATATACTTTCATCACGACGATCGCCCTCATTTGAACAAGGCTACAGCTTTAACCGTTTGAGCAATTTCCGTACAAGTTTTACCAAATGGTAGAAAATTATTGTCTCGAGTGCCCTAGCCTTATGTGTTTTTTCTTTAGGATGCATAGTTTTTGTGTAAAAAATTATTTAATGTGAATTTTTGCATTTTTGTTTTTAAAACTGAGACAAAGCTCAAGTATTCTTTGAAATTTTTAAGATGAATATCGCCAAGAAAATATTATGACACATTTTTTGATGACATTGTCAATCTTCTAAACATGATAATATTTTGGGAATAAAAACAACACATTTTTATTTATGATGATCTAAATGCAATTAAATGAAATGAAATGCTGGTGGTATTCGAACAAGTATGTATTATTTAAAATGTTATTTTTATTATGAAATCTTTATAATCACTTCTTCAGGTTGTCATTTTTAATGCAAAATATCTATAAATCATCATTTTGCGTGGGCAGTTTGGGTGGGCAGGTTGCGTGGGCAGTTTGGGTGGGCAGGTTGCGTGGGCAATTTGGGTGGGTAGGTTGCGTGAGCAGTTTGGGTGGTCAGGTTGCGTGGGCAATTTGGGTGGGCAGGTTGCGTGAGCAGTTTGGGTGGGCAGGTTGCGTGGGCAATTTGAGTGGGCAGGTTGCGTGGGCAGTTTGGGTGGGCAATTTGGGTGGGCATTTTGCGTGGGCAGTTTGGGTGGGCAGTTTGGGTGGGCAATTTGGGTGGGCAGTTTGGGTGGGCAGTTTGGGTGGGCATGTTGCGTGGGCAGTTTGGATGAGCAATTTGGGTGGGCTGTTTGGGTATCTACAAAAAGCACAAGTGGAGTTAGGAACGCCGAGCGCTTCTGCTACACTATCGGCGGAGCCCTAGGAGGAGCTCGGCCGAAGGCCGAGATTCTGCTAGTCTTATATACTAAAAGGTTAGATTCAATATATTTTCATCACGACGATCGCCCTCATTTGAACAAGGCTACAGCTTTAACCGTAAGAGCAATTTACGTAAAAGTTTTACAAAGTGGTAGAAAATTCTTGTCTCGAGTGCCCTAGCCTTATGTGTTTTTTTTCTGTAGGATGCATAGTTTTTGTGTAAAAAATTAATTAATGTACATTTTTGGATTTTTGTTTTTAAAACTGAGACAAAGCTCAAGTATTCTTTGAAAATTTTAAGATGAATATCGCCGAGAAAATATTGACACATTTGATGACATTGTCAATCTTCTAAACATGATAATATTTTTGGAATAAAAACAACACATTTAAATGATGATCTAAATGCAATCAAATGAAATGAAATGCTGGTGGTATTCGAACAAGTACGAGGTGTGTTCAAAAACTATCGCGAATTTTGAATTTTCGCGGGTTACGTATATTCGAATTTCGATCTTTTTGTGGCTTTATGTTGGTACTCATGTCTCTCACTTATGTCGACAAGCTCGGCCATTTTGAATGTTCACTTACTTGTTGACAGCTGCTTTGCTTGCACGTGTTTTGGATCGTCTTCGATTTTTACCTATTGTGCTTATTCGTTAAAAACTGACTATGAATTTTTTGACCAAGACAATATCTTTCTTATCTAAAGGCGACGGAACGTAGAAAAAAATAATTCATTTAAAATTTGTCATTGTCATAAAATGTTTTTATCAAAGAAGTTATTTCATTTCTACGAGTAGAAAATTTTGTAAAACACTATCGGCGGAGCATGTTGCGTGGGCAGTTTGGGTGGGCAGTTTGGGTGGGCAATTTGGGTGGGCATGTTGCGTGGGCAGTTTGGGTGGGCAATTTGGGTGAGCATTTTGCGTGGGCAATTTGGGTGGGAAATTTGGATGGGCATTTTGCGTGGGCAGTTTGGGTGGGCAGTTTGGGTGGGCAATTTGGGTGGGCAGGTTGCGTGGCCGTTTGGGTGGGCATTTTGCGTGGGCAGTTTGGGTGGGCAGGTTGCGTGGGCAGTTTGGGTGGGCAGGTTGCGTGGGCAATTTGGGTGGGTAGGTTGCGTGAGCAGTTTGGGTCGGCAGGTTGCGTGGGCAATTTGGGTGGGCATGTTGCGTGGGCAGTTTGGGTGGGCAATTTGGGTGAGCATTTTGCGTGGGCAATTTGGGTGGGAAATTTGGATGGGCATTTTGCGTGGGCAGTTTGGGTGGGCAGTTTGGGTGGGCAATTTGGGTGGGCATGTTGCGTGGGCAGTTTGGGTGGGCAATTTGGGTGGGCAGGTTGCGTGGCCGTTTGGGTGGGCATTTTGCGTGGGCAGTTTGGGTGGGCAGGTTGCGTGGGCAGTTTGGGTGGGCAGGTTGCGTGGGCAATTTGGGTGGGTAGGTTGCGTGAGCAGTTTGGGTCGGCAGGTTGCGTGGGCAATTTGGGTGGGCATGTTGCGTGGGCAGTTTGGGTGGGCAATTTGGGTGGGCATTTTGCGTGGGCAATTTGGGTGGGCAATTTGGGTGGGCATTTTGCGAGGGCAGTTTGGGTGGGCAGGTTGCGTGGGCAGTTTGGGTGGGCAGGTTGCGTGGGCAATTTGGGTGGGTAGGTTGCGTGAGCAGTTTGGGTGGGCAGGTTGCGTGGGCAATTTGGGTGGGCAGGTTGCGTGGGCAGTTTGGGTGGGTGAAACACTATCGGCGGAGCCCTAGGAGGAGCTCGGCCGAAGGCCGAGGTTCTGCTAGTCTATAATACTAAAAGGCATAAGGATCTATACTTTCATCACGACGATCGCCATCATTTGAACAAGGCTACAGCTTTAACTGTTTTACCAAATGGTAGATAATTCTTATCTCGCGTGCTCTAGCCTTATGTGTTTTTTCTGTAGGATGCATAGTTTTTGTGGAAAAAATTAATTAATGTGAATTTTTGGATTTTTGTTTTTAAAACTGAGACAAAGCTCAAGTATTCTTTGAAAATTTTAAGATGAATATCGCCGAGAAAATATTATGACACATTTGATGACATTGTCAATCTTCTAAACATGATAATATTTTTGGAATAAAAACAACACATTTAAATGATGATCTAAATGCAATCAAATGAAATGAAATGCTGGTGTATTCAAACAAGTATGTATTATTTAAAATGTTATTTTTATTATGAAATCTTTATAATCACTTCTTCAGGTTGTCATTTTTAATGCAAAATATCTATAAATCATCACAAGTGGAGTTTGGAAAGGTTCTTATATGTCAGAATTCAAACAGAATTATTGTAGGTATGTGCGTGAGATGAATTTAATGCATTCAACGTATATATTTGGTTTGAAGCATGAAACAAACTGAAGAATTATTAGAAAATTTTGTAAAACACTATCAGCGGAGCATGTTGCGTGGGCAGTTTGGGTGGGCAGGTTGGGTGGGCAGGTTGCGTGGGCAGTTTGGGTGGGCAATTTGGGTGGTCAGTTTGGGTGGGCAATTTGGGTGGGCAGTTTGCGTGGGCAATTTGGGTGGGCAATTTGGGTGGGCATTTTGCTTGGGCAGTTTGGGTGGGCAGTTTGGGTGGGCAATTTGGGTGGGCATGTTGCGTGGGCAGTTTGGGTGGGCAATTTGGGTGGGCAGGTTGCGTGGGCAGTTTGGGTGGGCAGTTTGGGTGGGCATTTTGCGTGGGCAGTTTGGGTGGGCAGGTTGCGTGGGCAATTTGCGTGGGCAGGTTGCGTGGGCAGTTTGGGTGGGCAGGTTGCGTGGGCAGTTTGGGTGGGTAAAACACTATTGGCGGAGCCCTAGGAGGAGCTCGGCCGAAGGCCGAGATTCTGCTAGTTTCTAATAAAGCGAAAGAGTACAAACTTGGAAACTAGGGTGCTCTTACGATTCTCTTAAATACGCTATTTAAATTAAACTCGATATCACCTTTAAAAGGTTACTTGACTCGTGGTGTATTTTGTGGACTGGCTATTTCTAATAAAGCGAAAGTACAAACTTGGAATTACGTTTCTCTTACGATTCCCTGTAACATACTATTTAATTGAAACTCGAAACCATCTTCAGAAGGTTCCTTTACTCCTGGTGTATTTTGCGAACTGGCTATTTCTAATAAAGCGAAAGGGGACAAACTTGGAAATTACGGTGCTCCTGCGATTCTCATAAATATGCTATTTAAATGAAACTCAATATCATCTTCAGAAGGTTACTTGACTCCTGGAGGTCTATTCTAATTCAGTTAGCGACTCGCTAAGCGTGTGATATCGCTACCCCACTACCATTCTGCAATGATGACGTAATGTCCCTACTACCGAAATGCGATGATGACGCACTGTCTCTACCACTGAAATGTGATGATGACGTAATATGACGTCACTTGCCATTCGACACCAAAGTAGCTGTCGCTACTTCTTTTCGACTCTCGCTAACTAAGAATTGAGTGTTTTGTTTTTAAACAATGGCTTTTCGTGTTTTGTTGTGCGTACTGCTGAAGTAAAGGAGAGAAGAGAAGAGGCTAGAATTGCTCGAAGATTAATCTGGGATGCACATAATCCGTTCCAATTGCCCGAAATTAAATTTCTTGAAAATTTTAGACTGGGTAAAGAAGTTTCTTTGTACATGGTAAATATTTTAAACCCACATTTGAATTATGGCAGTTATAGAAATCGAATTCCTGCCCATTTAAGAATAAGTACATGATTTTTTCATAAAATAAATGTTAATCGCTCTCAGTGTCTTCCAATTTTGTCGCCCATCTGCCCCCAAAAATTTTCCGCGAGCAAAATCCTTATGATCATAAAATGAAGCAAAGTTCCCTCTCTTCTCTTTCTTGTTTTTGAGACATAATTAAATTTAAACAAAAACTAAATACATAAAAAGTTACAATTAATTTATACATTAGTCTAACCTAAAAATATTCAAAAATAACGTATCATATTAAAACAACTAAATTAAATGTATATTACTCTAAAAAAATCCAACTAAAACTTATTTTAATAGTAAAATAACAATAAACAAATAACAAAAATTTTAAAAATAAAGAAAATAAGAATAAAATGTATAACACCCGACTCAAAAGAGCGAGAACCAGCAGTAAATCACAAATGAAACTGTATTGAAATTCAAAATGAGCGCTTTAAACTACAGCAATGCCATCTAATAGGCACTGCTTTACTTACTTGGTACCAAGCGTGTAATATTAAAATTCACTAAATGAATTAAAAGTTACTAAATGGTGACGTAGCTTGTACGTCATCATATGACGTCACTAACAGTGACGACATAGCGAGACTACAGTGTCGCTTCAATTAGAATAGACCCCCTGGTGTATTTGTGGACTGGCTGTTTCTAATAAAGCGAAAGTACAAACTTGGAATTATGTTTCTCTGTAATATACTATTTAACTGTCACTCGAAACCATCTTCAGTAGGTGTAGTTTGCGGACTGGCCATTTCTAATACAGCGAAATAATAGAAACTTGGAAACTACGGTGCTCTAACGATTTTGTGTAATATAATATTTAATTAAAACTCGAAACCATCATCAGAAGGTTACTTTACTCCTGGTGTATTTTGCAGACTGGCCATTTCTAATAAAGCGTAGGAGTACAACCTTGGAATTTACGTTGCTCTTACGATTCTGTGTGGATTTCAAGTCTGACCTCTTTCGCTTTTGTCGAAATGATCAGTCCGCAAAATTCACCAGTAGTAACCTTCTGAAGAAAATTTCTAGTTTCAATTAAATAGTATATTACATAGATTCATAAGAGCAACTTAGATTTCAAGTCTGATCTCTTTCGCTTTAGTCGAAATGGCCAGTCCGCAAAATTCACCAGGAGTAAAGTAACCTTCGGAGATGATTTCTAGTTTCAATTAAATACATTACATACATTAACCGCACACTTAAAAAAAAGTTTTTATCGTCTACAAGTTTATTTGTTTTTTTTTTTTTGTTAAATTATGAATAACTGATCGGTAACGTAAAATTATAAAATAAAAAAAAAACATATAGCAAACACTTTATTTATTAAGAAAAGTTACTGCAATAGAAAAATGAACAAAAGTAAATTATTATTTTTTTATTCAGTAGGTTTTATACCTAAGGTACGATTTATTTTGAGTAAGTAATAGTGTGAATTGCCTCCTCGAACTGTAAACACTTCTAACGCATGGTTTGGTAAACTTTCAATACAGTTGGTAATTCTTTGTAGTAATTATTTTTCCATTCTTCAGAAAGACTTATTTTAAATGCTGCTTTGTTATGTATGCAAAGTTAGGACGTATGTTGTCAACTTTAAAGATGAAATTATCGAGAACATATGGAGCAAAAGATACTACGGAGTCAGGTCTGCATTTTCTAATTTATAGAACTTACGCCAAAGCAACACATTTAACCAAAACTGGCTTAATATTTCAATACATCAAAATACCAGCCCATGCCATTTTACTACCACTGTCAAATGGTGTTTTTTGAGGTATGTACTATCCTGAAACGGTTCTTCTGATATTCACCACTCGCATTCTTGTTTATTTAATGAACACGGACGGAAATGGGATTCATATATAAACAATAAGGAGCTCCAGTGCTCCATTGCTTAGTCTCTGTTCTCGCGCAAAACGTAGCCGCTATACTCGACGTGCTACGAGCAAAGCTCGACAAGCAACGGACATCCTGGCACTTAAGAAATATTTGCATAACTTTCAGCGAACGTATTCTGCAGAAATTTCAATTTCACGAACAACTGTCACATGGCAAAAGACAATAGTTGGTAGTACGATCCATTCTTGTCGTACAAATATTGCTATAAATCTATATTTAAACGGGTTTGTAATGCATAGTGTTCCTGATATTCGTCATCTGATGTATTCTCCTATTTGATAAAAACGCCCATTTACATTTCAGGCAGTACTTCTGTGAATAATCAAGGCTACAGTGATGTTTTGAAAAATGTGATCTTCTTCATCTGAAGTTTCTGTTCAGGTTGTATTTTCCGACTGAATTATAACAAATTTATTCACATTCAGTATTATAAGTAATAAGAGTGAAAAATACTACACACCAAGAGTCATTAACTTACGATAAATGAAGAATTTATAGTTATGATTGAATTTTTAAAAACAGATAATTCTGCACAGATTTAGTTTTCTTTTTTTTTCTCAATATATAAAGTGTTTTATTTTCTAATCTTACTTTACAGATTATTTGTTCATATTTTAACAAAAATAACAAATAAACTCATATTATATTTGTTATAAGTCGTTAAAAAACTTTTTTTGTTGTTCGGTTTTTTTTTTTGGCCTGTAATATATTACAGAGAAACATAAGAGCAACTTAGATTTCAAGTCTGATTAAATTATATATTACAAAGAATCACAAAAGCTGTACAAATTCCAAGTCTGATTCTTCTTGTTTTATTAGAAATTGCTAGTCCGCGAAATATACCAGGAGTAAACTAACCTCTGCGGAGGTAATCTCGATCATCTTTCTGTATTGTATACTACGGTTATTCAAAAGTAACTAGTATGTTCCGATTTAATACTATAGAACCAATTTTTTTTTGTGGTCCGCAAAATATTCATTTTGTATATTTGCTTATATTGCTCATAGAATGTATTGTAACTAGAAATTACTTTAATATGCAGAATTTCAAAAATTTATCCCATTATTGTTTATCTTATTTTCACTATGAATAACATTTGAGTTATTATAGCTTACGCATATGGACTCTTTGAAATATGACATCTTGCGGAGGTACCTGGTGCTACACATTGGTAGATTTAGTTTCCTCGCACTTTCCTGTCACCGTAATGTGCGCGTGTAGCTTGTGTGCGTAGTAACTGTTAATGCTGTATTTTTTATTCTAAAAAAAAACACGTATAACGATATCGTTACCCTACGACTGTCGTGTTTGGTTTAACGACGTTAATAACGACAAATGCCAAAAACCTATTCTACTAATTATATCGTAATAAGTAATCAAAAAGGGGTTGAAGAACTAGAACGTGAAATTTATGTTGATTATGCAGTGAAAAAAGGCTTGATGGTCCACGTAATGTATTCTTTATTAAATACGGACGTTTCGGGTTTTAAGCAAACCCATCCTCAGCTGTACATATAATAATATTTTGGTAGCATACAGGAAAATAATTAAAACAGGTTGTATTTTCTTACCTAATTACAAATGTTGTACAAACTTTATAAAACATAATAGTAAATCAACGTGGTGTGCATGTTACATTGTAAAAATTAAGTTTTCAGCACTCAACCAACCGAGTCTTTTCGGAGTTGGCGAGATACTGAAGTGTGAAACATGAAACTGGTAGCATAATTAACAAAACAAACAGGGAAATTATTGTGTTAGTGCTTCTCCGTTTCAGTGGGGAGACGTCCCAAGCACTGAAACGGAGAATGTACCAACATAATTACCATAGTAATTTGCTAAATCCTAATCCTTACAAAACGCACGGTTGATACTGTGCACAAGTTTAAGTTTAAAGATGTCAAAATTATTGATAATGCAAATTTAATGATAACCGCTTGCTTAAAGAAACACTACATATAAAATTTAATAAAAATTGTTGTGTCAATTACCAGACAGATTATAAAAATAATGGTGAACATAGTGGCTTTCTTTCGGTCGACTATCACAATCAGATCGGATTGGCATAATCTGATTGATGACGTCAAAAGTGATTGCAATCCGTACAGCAAAAGAACATATATTTTTTTTGTTTTGATATGATGAAAATTGTTTTTACCAAGGACCAGAAATGGTTTTTGTTTTATACTCAAGATGAATATTAACGAATTGTTAATTGTAATTATTAAATATGTAGTTATTTAAGTATCAGATAAATGTTAATTACCCTACATATAATTTTCATTACAATTTCTACATTTTAAAATGAATTAACCTAACAGATAACTTCTTCATCATCTTCAAGTTCATTGAAAGAATCTTCTGAATCTGAAAACGATGATAGCAAGAAAATTATTTATACTGTGCTTATAGTATAGTAGCAATCCGATCAGTCGGATCGCTATAAAACAGCGATTCAGGAGGGCAAGGGGATAACTGATTACAATCCAAAATTCGGTAGTGGGAGAACTTGATCCTAGAGCAAAAGAATATGTATGATCTGATTGGGATCGCTTAAATCGGATTTCAGTGACCGAAAGAAAGCCACTCATATTGACAAGTTCATAGATAAAATTAAAACGCACTAACACAATAATTTCCCTGTTTGTAGTTTTATTAATTATGCTACCAGTTTCACGTTCCACACTTCAGTATCTCGCCAACTCCGAAAAGATTCGGTTGGTTGAGTACTGAAAACTTAATTTTTACAATGTAATATGCACACCTCGTTGATTTACTATTATGTTTTATATAGTTTGTACAACATTAGTAATTAGGTAATAGAATAGAACCTGTTTTAATTATTTTCTTGTATGCTACCAAAATATTATTATATGTACAGCTAAGGATGGGTTTGCTTAAAACCCGAAACGTCCGTATTTAATAAAGAATACATTACGTGGACCATCAAGCCTTTTTTCACTGCATAATCAACGTAATAAGTTATCATGATTATAACGACCATATCTAACTTCATGCTTATTTTGACAGAATAAATTTTTCAATATAGAGTTGACGTATTGATTCATTATATTCAAATAATGAAGTGGATTTACATGAAATGTAATATAAAGAAAGTACTCTAGAAATTTTCGACAACCCATCACTTCTTAATGAATTCCTCATATATGAAGCCAGTGGCGTATTATCGCAGAAGCCTGAGAAGCGAAATTTTACAGGGGACGCAAAAATCCTGCGAGCCCAGGATGTACAATTATTATAGGGCCGCAAGTGGCTGAAAAAAAAAAACAATAATCGAGACGTAACCACGATGGCGCAAAAATTCAAGGGCTTTTGGCGTCAAAATATGTACGCTAATACGCCACTGGTTATGAACATATATGTATGTACAAACAAAACTCTATTCTATGTGCATATTTCTAAACCTAAACAATACAATTTTCTTCTCATATAGTAAATTAACCTAAAGTATCACGCAGAGTACGATAAGTGAAAATAAATAAATATATCATCACGGCACATTACCCTATTGCTGGGTAAGGCATTCTGCTTTGTATATATCGTAGATGTTGATAATGAGGATGATATATTTGTACCGTGCGGGCGTTTACCAGACGTCACCTCACGGACACACATTGCTGGCGTGGAGAGTGCGCCACAGGGGTCAATTTATTGCCATTTAAAATTCGAAATATTTGACATCGGTCAGGATCGAACCCGGCTCCCTAGGTTCTCGACCAGACACTTAGGCACCCGGCCACGTGAACCTATTGCACGTATAATTCAACTTCCCTATAGAAATTTATAATTTATCAATCAAATATACAAAGGATAAAGAATTAATGTTATAAGAAAGTTTTGGCCTATTTTATGTTTATTAGTATGGATAACGGGGTTGCACTCTATGCATAGACCAACATCACATTTCTGACACATAGTGCGCATAATAGATGAACAACCTTCACCTGCGCATTTTGGTTTTTTCTTTTCAGGAATTGAAATTAGCCCATTTGGGACCAGTGGGTCGTTTTCGACCCATCATTAATTAAATTCATTTTTCTGCAAACTGTTGGGTTATTGTCATACGCGATTAATTATAAATCATTATATACATATAGTTCATATGAAAATAAATTCAATAGTTCATCAGTTTTAGTACTTTTAAATATAAAAAATAGTTTTCTGAGCGTATCTCGCATAAGATTTTCACATCAATTTGAATTTGTTATAAATTATTTATTTATTGATACATTTGAAATAAATTTATAGATTCTTACAAAGAATTGTTTATGTTTGTATACCAAATTACTTTTATTTTGTTACATAGAAAACTTTTGTAAATATCATGTAATAAATACCAATGGGTCGAAAACGACCCACTGGGCACAAGTGCAAATCCTTGCTACAGCCGACAAGTTTGAACACTGGTTAGTATTTCACCGCTATAAATATGTTATGTTTGTACTAGTTGCGTATATCAGTGTTTTATACATTTATCGTGAAGTATATTTTAGTAAAATGGCTAAATATCAAGATTTTTACAATCGGTAAGTAAATTATATTATTCAAATATTCTGTTTTACATTGTAAATGCAATTTTCATTCTTTTATTATCTTTTATAGAAAGAAACCGCTTACAACTAATGAATTATTAGCGGAACTGGAAAATTTGGATACTGTCGGTGGTCATAATATTGACATATTTGTGACACCTCCAAATAATGCAACCGGTGATATAACAGACGAAGACTCCGGTGATGAAGATGCGAATAACCCGGATCATCTGAGCCAGCGACAATTAGAAGCTGAAGCCGAGTTGGAAATTGATAAACTAATTACAGAATTTGAAGGGTTGGAAGGTGCAAATATTGACGAGGATGACATTTTAGAACCGGAACCGAAGAAAAAAAAGTTACTTAGACAAGCACGAGAATGGACAGTTGGAGATTTGCAAGCAGGTATTTGTGATACTTGGGAGTATTCCATGCCTCCACCGTTATGTTTGTGTTCTGAAAGTGAACCGTTGGACTAATTTATGCTTTTTATGCCGTCGAATATTGTAGAAAATATTGTGAAAGAGACAGTGTCATATGCTGCTTCTCGAAATAGATCATTCACACTTTCTGTTGACGAAATGTACGTATTCCTTGCTATATTGTATTTGACTGGATACAACGATCTACCGAGAAAAAAAATGTACTGGGAAGAACGGGAAGACGTACATAATATTTTAATTTCGCAAAGTATGCGTCGCTACAAATTTATTGATATTTTTCAAAACATACATTTTATTGATAATCAAAATGTTGACACAACTGACAAAACGTCTAAAGTAAGTTGGCTTATAAATGAACTAAATAGTATATATTTGAGATATGTTCCATTAGAACAAAGTGTATCAATTGACGAATCTATGGTACCCTACTTTGGGAGACACGGATGCAAGAATTTATCAAAGGGAAACCAATAAGATTTGGGTATAAAGCTTGGGTTATGGCATTGAAAAATGGATTTTGTATTAATTTTGATATTTATCAATGCCGAAATGTTGAGTATAAAAATTCAAATGTAGGTTTGGGAGAATCTGTAGTTTTGAACTTTTGCAATATTATCAAGGAGAACTACTCCAATTTAAAATTTTCCTTATATTCCGATAATTTTTTCACATCAGCAAAGCTTATGACTGAATTGACAAATATTGGGTACGCCTTTACCGGAACTGTACGCGACAATCGTACCGAAAAAAGTACTTTGCCTGATGCAGCTACGTATAAGAAAAAGATCGAGGTTCATTCGATTCAACTATAGATGCAAAAAATAATATCGTAGCGGTTCGCTGGAAAGATAATAGCATCGTCACGCTTTTGTCGAATCAATATGGATGCACACCAACTCAGACTACTACTAGATATTCTGCACAACAAAAAATGAAAATAAACATAAGACAACCCTTCCTTATCTCTCAGTATAATAAGAACATGGGAGGAGTAGATCAATTGGATAATAATATTAGTAATTATCGAATTGGTATAAGAGGTAAGAAGTGGTATATGCCATTAGTTTTGTGGATGTTCGATACTGCAATGAACAATGCCTGGTTTCTAAGCAGATATTACGGGTACACCATAGATACTTTAGGGTTCCGGAGACAAGTTGTACCGGCTATATTAAAAGAGTATGGGAAAAAATCTACACGAAGCACACCATGCAGCAAAATCTCAGTGCCACCAAATGTACGACGTGGCGCAGAACACTATATTTGTGTCAACCAACCCCGCAGACGATGTGCGCAATGTACTAATAAAACAGTTAAAGCTTGTGATAAATGTCTTGTACCTTTACATAACAAATATTTTAGTTTATTTCATGAAAAGTGATTACTTTATTAAATTATGGATTCATAATTAAATGGTTTCTTTTTATTAAATATGAATATATTTACTCCCGGTGCTTTGCCCAGTGGGTCGTTTTCGACCCATGTTCTTAATCCTTCAAACAAGGACAGAATTTTTTAAACATTTTTTATCTGTTATTTAATGTCTATTATGTAAGTGGATAGCAAATTTTATTAATAATTTAACAAAAAAAAAAAATAGTGGACCCAAATGGGTTACTAAATGATCTCTATGATCGTATCGAATATCATCAGAGACTGTAGATAGAGTAACACTGGATCTTGATAGTGCTGCTTTACCTGTACTTTTGGGCAATTCTTTATATCTGTTTAGGTAATTTTGAACAATTTGTCTCCTGAAATCTAAATGACTGATAGGTTTATTCGTTTTATATTGTCTTCTTATGATCCAGGTATTTACAATAGCAACATCCAGAAGCCATATAAAAATTGGCCACCACCATTTTTTTTCTCCTAAAACTGATTCTATATAACCACTTTTTTTCTCTTTTTGAGAATGACGTTTCACAGGCGCTATGGGAGCAACACCATGGCAAGTAGTCGCTGCCTTCACTACACTATTATCTACTCAATTGACTAGTATGACGTCGTTTCCTCGATCTATACGAGCAAATATATCGCCCCTAGAAATGGATTTCGCGATAACTTTTTTCTCTGGGAGATTACATGATTTTGGGATGCGATTACCTCTTATAGTTCTGGATCCATCATATCCTTTTTGTTTGAGAAAATACAATAAATTAAATCCAGTAAAAAGATTGTCAAAATAAAATTTGTACGGCAAATCCTTTATTCACTGGGGAATTTCATCTACCATGTTCAAGAATGGTGCAGCACATTTGCCAAATTCAGACTCGTAATCGTTATTTCCTCTTGGGTGTTTGCCTTGATAAATATCATAGTTTACTAAATAGCCACACTCCGAATTGAGGCACCCCATTTTATAACCAAATCGTATTTTTTTGCCTCTGATAAATTGCGTCGCTGAATGTTTGCCAAAGTATTTTATCATAGTCCAAGTGTTCGGTTGGAATCCAGTTTCTGATGACCTTACCTTTCATCACATCCATTAGAGGACGTAGTTTCCGCATCTTGTCTAATTTGTCAGGCTTAGTATTATTTGCGCAGTGTAGAAATCTCAAAATCTGTCTAAATCGGTCTCTTCTCATTGCTTGAATTACAGCAGGGACATTCATATCTGTACCAGTGTGCCAATAATAATCTCTACCTGCCAATTCATGATAGCCACTCAAAATCATAATTGCTATTGCACATTTCATCTCCTCAGATGAAATTTTTGGGTCCGGTTTATTTAGAAATAACGCATATTTTATAGATTCTGTAACCAGCAAACTAATTACTTGGTCGTCAATGAAAGTCGCAAAGATCTTCAAATCTGACACATTTTCGTACATTGAAGGATCCTGGTTTGGAAATTCTCTACATGTATTTTTTATAAGGTCACCATCAATCCAGGATATCTTTTCTAAACCTGGACGATGCGGCAGCTTTGACTCTGTATCTGCACTTTTTTTCATCTAAATGGTCAACTGCACTCAACACAGTGTTATTTACGAGTCGTACTTCAGCTCAAGCTATTAGTTGACGACGGTTCAGGGCCTCTATTCTTGAGCATTCGTATTCGCCAAGGTTACTCGTATTCGCGCGAATACGAACGAAAACCATAGTAACGGTATTCCTGGCCATTCACTTAATTCGAATTCGCTTGAGACGAATGAAAATTTCATTCGACTCGTAACGAGTAGTCAGAGTCTCTCGTTTAACTACTTTTTGACAGTTCTAGCCTAGTGTATATATATATATATATTAAAAAATAATTTTGTTTTTCCTGACTTCTGTCTGACGTGTACTCAGCTTTGTGTCATCTGGTGAAAATAATTATTTGTTATTGTTACCTTCCTATCTAGGATTGTGCTTAACAAAAATATGGAAGAAGCTATTTATTTAGAATTAATTAACTATCTAGAAGATATGGAAGAGTAGTAAAGAGAAGTAAATGTGGAGCAAAATATTCGAAATAGGAAAAATCCTTTTGAAGATTTGACAGAAAATCAATTTATTTTCGTGTACATATATCTTTGTTTCAAATTATTTTAAATTTATTATCACCTTTTTTGACTCCACGGAAGAGACCCACTGATTTAGATTTTCTTGCTAAAGTAGGCTAATATATATATATATATATAAATATATATACAACATGCATATTTAACAAAGAAATTATTTTAATTATTATTTTAAGATTTTAACAGCATTACGTTTTTTTGCGTCTGGTAGTTACCAGCTTTATATTGGCTCTAATCTATTTATAAATTTATCACAATCTCCTGTAAGCCGACGTGTGAGAGAGGTGGTTGATGCATTAATAGACAAGAAATTTTAAATCAATTTGTTAAATTTGCTGGAAATATAGAAGAACTTAATGCAGTTAGAAAAAGGCAGGTATATTCTTACGAATATCATTCGACGGTATATCAAAAGATCGAAGCGGTAAACCCTATATTTTTTTTTTAATTTTGTGTAATTAAGAATACTGTAGATTTTTCGAAATTTATGAAATACTAGGAATCATTGGATGTATAGACTGCACACACGTTGCAATATTTCCCCCTCACATTAATGATCCTGAATATCCGGAACATATTTATGTTAATCGTAAGGGCTATCATTTAATTAATGTACAATTGTTAAAAGAAATAATGTTTTAATTATTTACTTAAAGTCTACGTTATTTTAATTTATTGTAGATATATGTGAAGTAGACCTGAAAATTTTGAATGTAAATGCTCGCTTCCCTGGTAGTACACATGATTCTCATGTTTGGAATACGTACTCTGTACAACAATCTTTGAGAACTTTGTACAGAAATGGTTATGAAGATTCTTTTTTATTAGGTATATTTCCCTAAAAATAGGTTCATTAGTTAGTTAAATATGTATTTTAAAGTGATTCTAAGTACCCGTTGCGATCTTATTTGTTAACTCCTATAACACCAGAACCTCAACCAGACACTCCGGAGTACCGCTACAACAATAAACACAAAAAAAATCGAAGTATAATCGAAAGATGGAATGGTGTTTTAAAAATGAGATTTCGGTGTCTCATTAAACACAGAGTGTTGCACTATAAGCTCGAAGTAGCGTGTAAAATAATTAACGTCTGCATCGTATTGCATAATTTACGCATACTATATAATATAGAACTACCCGAATTAGATCTTGATGAAGAAGAAGTAGACTTTGGTAATAATATTTTTGTTTTTTGTACAATATATAATTTTTACCTCCCGCTACCCTTGGTAACGGAGGTATACGGATCGTGATAAAAATCGCATATCGAGATTTTGGTAAATGACCACGTTTTAAGGTCCCTAGAATCCATGTTTAACATTTTCATGATGATGTCTGCATGTATGTATGTACGTATGTATGTGTGTGTATGGATCCTCTTTACGCTCTAACTCAAATACTATCATTCAGAAAGTTGTGAAACCATGTATTTCTACCTTATTCTAATATGAAAAGAACTGATTAGATTTTGGTGGCAATCGGATAACCGGAAATGGCAGTTTACTTGAAGCTCAAGATAATTTTTCTTCAAAAAATACCTTTAAATGTAATTTTTTCTCAATTTGTTATTATAAAAATTAAAGATTATTCCATTTTCTACAAGTTTGCTTTAATACTTTTTCTATATATTGTATGGATAAATTTATAAAGTAATATAAAAATTATATACATAGGCAAATGGCGGGAGGTACTGTGTTGGTCACATCAGATTTTTTATTTATAATCTAGGACTTTTGCATAATGGCGGTTACAATCAAGATGTTGAACAGCTTAGGCGAGTAAATCCTGAATTTGTAGAAGGGCGCGGAGCTAGAAGAAATCTTATAAATCAACTATTTTCGTAACATTAAATTAAATCCAATAGTATAATTTTTCATTAAATAAAAATAAAGAATATACGTTAATAGTGATATTTATTTTGAAAATTTAATTATAATTATCTTAAACTAATATGTGTTTAAATACCTATGAAATTAAATAACGAAAATAAAACTATAAGTAAAAAACGAATTCAAATTCAAAAAAAGAAAATAAATCTATCTATAATAACGAAAATAGGTTATCTTATATATGTAAACTGCATATTGCATCGGAATTATAATATTATTAATAGTAAAAATGAAACGAAAAAGTATTAACATTTTAATCTTTTTTTTTCAATTAATTTTGTTATATTATCATTAAGTATTAAATAACTAATTTCTCCTGATAATATTGTCGTTTTAAATTTAACTTCTCTTTTAAGAAGCTGTCGTATTTATTTATTGCTGCTTCTGTTTTTTGTAGTTTTCTCGGCGGTTCATTTTTTGAAGATGAGGAGCCATTATCTCGACTGCTTGTCCTTTTTCTAATTAATCTATCTGCCGTTATCTGCGATATTTCAGGACTAGATAATTCCGTTCCTATAATTTCTGGCGGTTCTTTGTTGTTTTATCAGTTTCAGTTACACCTGTATAGTACAAAATAACTATATAGGTACTAAATTTAAAAAAAAATCAATGCAAACATACAATTGTTCCCATCGTTTGGAAATGTAATAATAGAAACAGATTCTTCGGATTCTACATGTCCTTCTACACAAACAGGCTTCATTATTTCTATTTCTTTGTCATGCTCGGTAACAAAATCTTCAATGTAAGGTCCACCCCCTGTACCCCGAGAATATGCTGCATTTTTACTAAATTTTAATTTTGTCTTACTTTTAATATCTTGCCAAGTCTAAAAATTTAAATAATGATAATATAAGTATAAATCAAAATGTATCAAAAATGTATTTTCAAACTGATTTACTTTTTTCCAACTTTTCCAAGTTTTTTTTCGAACCGGGCATACTATTTAAAATAGTCAAAATTTCTTCCCACTGCTTTTGTGCGTCTGTAAATGTACAGGTTGAGGTAAATTTGCCACTAACTAAATTCCCTTTTTTATGTACTGTATTAAAGTTTCCGGTGATTTACTGTTATTTTAATATTATTTGACGCTCTAATTTCCGCCATCGTGATAATACTTCAAGAACTTCAATTACAGCCAAGCAGACAGTTACAAACTGGATTAATAATTTTTTTTTTGTTTTTGTCTGTTCACAACTGAAGGCAGTAATTATTTGAAATGCGAATTTGCCAAATATAGTTGTTCGTCTTAAACGAATACCAGTCCGAATGACAACAACGAATGCCCAAAAATACGCAATACTCATACTGCTCGTTTCCATACTCGCACGTTCGTTTCGAGACGAATACGAATGAAATTACGAATGCTGCAGAATAGAGGCCCAGATTATCAACAAGACCAGCCTCATCTTCGTTTTCCGAATCTTCATCAGTTAGAATATTTTACTCGGGAGGTTCTCTGAATATACTGACAATATCTGCGTCATCATCATCATATATCATTAGCAATTCTTGTTCGAGTGAGAAACCAGGCCTGCAAAGTAAAACACGCACTGACTACTGGCTAACTTACGCAAATGCAAGGTCCATTTCTGTCATTTTGAAACTGCTAAAAGTTTAAATATATACCTATATATATATATATATATATATATATATATATATATATATATATATATATATATATATATATATATATATAATAGTATACAAAATTGCATGCCCCACTGGTGGCTGATCTGTAAATAGTTAAATCCATTATACTGCCAGTTCCAGTGATGGAAAAAACGAAGACAGTCACATGGGTCTCTGATACGTCCATGTCGTGTGGGGTGGAAACTTACTTTTCGGTAGACTTGGTACTGATAAGAAAGGCTAAAATCAGAGACCCCTGGTCCTCCAGGTTGGGGGTTAATCGTGAGGCTAACAACCTCACATTGTAAAAACTCACCGTTACGAAACCAATACAACAGCCTCGGAAACTGGATGAAAACAATGGAACAAGACCCCAGCGCGATACACGGACAAGAGATTACAATTTTGCTATATGGAATATAGTCAAGATGGGAGTGAAAAGATGGAGAAGTAAGGCGCTGGACAGAAGTGAATGGAGGAAAATTGTAAAGGAAGCCAAGGCCCACCCCGGGCTGTAGAGCTAAACATGATGATGATGATACAAAATTGCATAGATTATAAATAATATCAAGCTTATTTCACCAATTTACATCACAGAAATGTAATAATAATTAAAAGTGTAAAATAACGCTGCTGGGCTCCTTACAAAATAAACAGATGTACAACAATTTATAGTTCTCTTTAACACAACGAATGTACATTCAAACAAAAGATACAAATCTCCAATTTACATAAGTATTAATAAAAGTGTTGCAATACAAGTAATTGATAACAAATAAAATTTATAATCGTTACTTACAATTGAAAATTGCTAATCAGGTCAGATGGCTGCTTGGCTGAAAGTCTCAGAACAGTCACGAATAAAAAGCATAACCGAAAGAAACAGAATCTCGAAAATGAATGCCGAATTAATGCCTGCGTGAATGAGAGCCTAACGCGGGGGTGTGTTAGTTATCTAGCTACTGCGGCAGTGGTGGAAAATTTTAGAAATAACTTTCTCATGGGGTATAACTTTAGCTGCGCCCGACATCGCATCTGAAACGCATAAGAAAATATTATCTTGGGGGTTGCGAGACTTTGGCCAGCGATAACATACATCTTAGCGTGAGAATTTCAAATTTACGAAAATCTCATGGTTTGGCATTTCATACTGTTACATAAGCTTTTACATAGCTTATAAACTCTGTCAGTACCAGCACTGAAACCCGCGAGTTGTTCCATGTAGATGTCTTCTTTTACATCTTCATTTAAAAACTGCCTTTTTACAATGTCAAATAGTTTTCTTACCAAACCTCTTCCTCCTGCCACAGCTAGCATTGTTCGAATTGTTGTAAAACGAACCACCGGACTAAAAGTCTCATCATATTCAATACCATATCTTTGCTGATATCCTTTTACAACCAGGGTCGGATCTAGAACAAAAGTTGGGGTGGGCAAGATCTAAAAATGCCCCACCCCCCTTGAATAAATAAATTTATCTTAATGCCTTCTATTTTACTTTATTAACCTCCAAAATAATACAACCTAAAACTAATTGCAGCATATAAAAACCCTACATCAAGCATATATATTCGGAACTCGCTGTTTTTAAACGTACTCATTCGACATGACAGAAATTAAAACTTTTCCCCACGTTCCCAAACACTCCCTGCCAAACAGACAAGAGCACTGTAATTTGCCGGAAAGATCATAACGTTCGAGTGACAACCGGCAGCGCTAGCGCGGTATATTTGAAACGTTCTTTTTTTGATAAAATTTAAAAATAAACAATTAGGGATGTTTCCAAGCAACACTTCCCGGCTTAGGTACTGTAATGTATCATTTCCCGGACTCAAATTAGTAACCTAAAGTAGTAAATAGCGGACTGTATGAAATAAAGGTACATATAAAAATATATTACTGAATTCAGAATTAAATTACCTAACGAATGAGCAAATAAAAAAGTTGAAGATCTATATCAACTTGATTAAAAAAACAATATAAACAATCTTTTAATTTTCAAGCCATTTATAATACAAGTATTAGAACTTTCGGTTTCATTGATTTAACACTTGACTTTGGTTTAAACAAACTATATAAATGGAAATTTATTATTGCAGATGTACAATATTCTATTATTGGAGAATTTTTTTTGTGTTTTTAATTTACTGATAGATCAAAGAAATAAGAAATTAATTGATGTAAATACTAATTTAAACAATTTACAAATTAACTCTGTTATTGAAAACAATCTCTCAGTATGTCCATATCTAAATTACTTTCTAAATTTCCTTCTTTGAGAGATAATTTTCATTCGAAACATCAAATCAAACATGTCAGCTATTCCATTATAACCAATGGATTACCAGTTTTGTACTACCAAGACGATTAGTACCTGATCTTTTGGCAATACCACAAAAAAAAATTCTACAAAATGTTAGATATGGGGATTATTAGACCTTCTACTAGTAATTGGTCGTCTCCTTTACATATGGTACCCAAAAAAGGTTTAAATGACTGGCGTCCATGCGGAGATTTTAGGGCTTTAAATAATATCGCTATTACAGATAGATATTCTCTTCCCCACATTCAAGATTTTGTAGCCAAATTACAAGACTGTATTCTCTTTTCTAAAATCGATCTGGTTAAAGCGTATAACCAAATTCCTATGAATCCCGATTCTATCGATAAAACAGGCATAACTACTCCTTTTGATCTTTTTGTATTTGTTGTTATGCCTTTTGGCTTAAAAAATAGTGCTCAAACCTTCCAACGATTTATAGATGAAGTTATACGAGACTGCAATTTTTGTTTTGCATACATTGATACTTATTAATTGCCAGTAAATCTTTTGATGAACATATGTCACATTTAGAAATTATATTTACAAGATTAGAACAATATGGAATTTTAATAAATTCAGATAAATGTAAATTTGGCTATAAAATAAAATCGCATCATTAGAAGAAAAAGTCGAAATTATTAAACATTATCCCAAACCTAAAATTCAAGAATCCTTACGTGAATTTATAGGTATGATTAACTTCTATCATCGCTTTATACCCAATTGTTCCATTATTTCTCAACCCCTTCAATCAAATAATTGACAATAAATCGAAAAGCTCAAAACCAATTATTTAAAATATCAAGCATTTATAAATGTCGAAAATGCATTGATTAATTATGCAACATTGACAGTTCCAAGATTTGATGCAGAAACTAGCATCATGGTAGACGCTTCAGACAATGGTGTCGGTGCGGTTTTACAACAATTTTATGACAAATCCAGGCATCCCATTGCAATTTTTTGTACCTGTTTTCATCCTCTAGCGCGCCGCTATAGTACTTTCGTCGAAAATTATTAGCAATCTACCTCAGCTATTAGAAAATTTTGTTATTTTGTCGAAGGACGAGAATTTTTTATTTTAACTGACCACAAAGCTTTGACTTGTTCTTTAAAGAAAAGTTCTTACACATACTCTCCTCGCGAATTACGACATTTAGATTATATCTTACATACAATTTACTAATGTCATAAGACATGTATCAGAAAAAGGGTAGCAGATACCTTGTAAATAAATAAAGTTCACTTTCGTTTTAAGATTTCACTTTACCTAATACGTATTTAACCATTACCTGCGACATATCTACAGGTACACCTAGACCTTATATTCCTTTAAAATATAGGATTTTAATTTTCAATAAACTACATTTACTTTCACATTCTGGTATTAATGCAACAAAAAACTAATTTGTACTCGCTTTATTTGGGAAAACATAAATACAGATAATTGGGACTGGACCAAATCTTGTATGAAATGTCAATGTTGTAAAGTTACATGTCATTCGAATGTCCATCGAAAGCACATTAGCGCAATAGCTTATCATTCAGAAGATAATGGAATGATTGAACGTTTTCATATACATTTAAAATCATCTTTGAAATCATGTATAGTACCGGGAATTGGTCTATAAAACACAAAATATGCATTATTCATCCAAATTTATTTTATCGCCCCTTCCGAAATTATACACTTATATGAATAATCCAATGATCAAAACCTTTTTTAAACGCATTTTCATGAATCGACTTCAGTACTCGCCGCGAATTCTCTTTTATGTCTTCTATCGACTGAAAACGGGTGCCACGAAGTGGTAATTTGAGTTTTGCAAAGAGGAAAAAGTCGGCCGGAGCCATATCAGGGGAATATGGTGGTTGTTCGATAAGATTTGTTGAGTTTTTGGCCAGAAATTCGTTCACAATGATAGCCTTCTGAGATGGAGCGTTATTGTGGTGCAAAATCTATGAGTTTTCTTTCCACAAATCTGGTATTTTTCGACCAATTTGCTCTCTCAAACGCCGCATAACGCTCAGATAATATTCTTTAGTTACTGTCTCACCTTCTGGCAATAATTCTGAGTGCACAACACCGCGAAAAAAACTGACAGCATCACCTTCACTTTTGATCGATTTTGACGTGCTTTTTTCGGTTTCGGCTCAGTAGAAAGACACTATTCCGAAGCTTGTTGACTGGTTTGCATGTCAAACTTGTAAAACCATGTTTCATCACCATTGATGAATTGACTTGTTTTAGCATGTCTTCAGCGACCCTTACGCGATTGAGTTTTTGCAGAAAATTCAGGTATTTCGGCATTAGTCGAGCGGCAACGCGTTTCATGCCCAAACAATCGTTCAAAATAGTACGAATTGAGACACAGAAATTTCAGCGGCTATCCCAGACTTAAACGGCGATTTTCAGTCACCATTTCCTTTAAAAGAAATGTTCAGATAATGTTTCTAGTCCTTCTAATAAGCTAACTAAATCTATATAAATCTAGTTGAAACCAAATGTATTTGTAGATATTATATAAATGGAACAATCTGTATATTCTTATACTTAATAATAGAAAATATTTTTTTCTTTAAAAAAGTATAATGGTTTTTGCCTTTATACTTGATAGTTTTTGAGTTATTGAAGAAATTATTAAAATTTCTAAATAAGAAATTATTAAAATTTCTAAATAAGAAATTATTGTTATTGAAAATAATGCACAAAATACATAATACATATTATTGTCTATTTACAAAAAATACTGTTCGAAATTGCCATCGTTCTCTCTTACACACAAATAAAGCCTTTTTAACAAATTTTCATTTAAATTATTTGTTTTATTTAACTCGACTACAGCTTCTCTTATTCGAGGGTAGCAACGGGCGTGTCACATATTTTATCTTTTACATCTCCTCAAAGAAAAAAAATCCAAAGGCGATAGATCGGGAGATCTTGTAGGCCACATTATCAGGCCTGTGTTGCCAATATAGGAATTTGGGAATTCTTGAAGAAGTTTAAATATCTTAATAAAATATTATTTATAATTCCGCACTATAAATTAATCGAAAAACGTATTTGAAAATTTGAATTAAATGTTTCGTGCTTTTTTTACCGTCATCGTTTCAACCACGTGTACAAACAAAACATATAGCAGACAAAATAGCAACAGAACACAGCGAAGTAGAGATACAAGGAAATAGAATAAACATCCACCGAATGATAACACCAGCGAAACGCTTAATCCTATCAAACGTATGCCCAACAATACCACACCATGAAATAGAGAAACAATTAACAAACATGGGAATACGGCTAGTTTCACCAATACAGTAAAACCTTGGATTGCGAGTAACTTTGTTTGCGAGTATTTTGCAAGACGAGCAAATTTTTAAAATAAATTTTAACTTGATAAGCGAGCTAAGTCTTGTAATACGAGTAACATGTATGCGCATGTCTACCAACCATCAGTTCGGTTTCAGTCGGTCGGTGTCGGTGTGCTTTACATATTTACTCAACATACGTACGAAGTATTGTTTATTTTCTTTCTAAACGTGGTTAATGAGTATTTTTTGATAACAGTACTATAACCATGGCTCCCAAAAAGAAAACTGTTGAAAAAGAAAGTGATAAGAAGAAGAAAATGATTACGGTGGAAGTTAAGAAGGAAATCATCGAGAAGCACGCACGAGGTATGCGAGTGGTCGACATCGCAAGATTTTATAATAAGTCTACATCGACTATTTGCACAATATTAAAGAAGAAAAAAGAATTAAGGGGACTAGATGTAGCAAAAGGAGTCACGCGACTATCAAAGCAACGGCCACCTGTTCTGGAAGATGTAGAAAAGTTGCTTCTCGTGTGGATAAACGAGAAACAACTAGCAGGTGATACTGTGACGGAAAACTGTATCTGCGAGAAGGCAAAGATTTTGTACGCCGACCTCATAAGTAAACTGCCAGATACGTCGATAAGATACGAAGAAGGCTTCAAAGCGAGCAGGGGTTGGTTTGACAACTTTAAGAAGAGAAGTGGTATCCATAGTGTTGCGCGAAACGGAGAAGCTGCGAGTTCGGACATTAAGGTAGCTGAGGCGTTCGCCACCGAATTTCCGAAACTCATGATTTCCGAGGGTTACCTACCACAGCAAGTTTTTAACTGTGACGAGACAGGGCTTTTTTGGAAAAATATGCCAAAGAGGACTTACATTACTATAGAAGAGAATGCAATGCCTGGTCACAAGCCCATGAAAGACCGTCTCACCCTCTTGTTTTGTGCTAATGCAAGCGGGGATTTTAAAATTAAACCCTTGCTGGTGTATCATTCCGAGAATCCACGAGCCTTCAAGAAATGCAAGGTACAGAAGAGTCAGTTAAACGTTATGTGGAGGTCCAACAGGAAAGCTTGAGTCACTCGTATCTTGTTTGTTGAGTGGATCAATGAGGTATTCGGTCCTACAGTGAAAAAATACCTTTTAGAAAATAATCTGCCACTCAAAGTTTTGCCAATTATGGACAATGCCCCTGCTCATCCTCCAGGTCTCGAGGATGACTTACTGGAGGAATTCGAGTTCATTTCCACATCGTGAACTGTCTCAAGATCATCGATAAAGATTGGAATGGGGTCACCAAGAGAACGCTCAATTCTGCTTGGAGAAAACTGTGGCCTGACTGCATTCTAGGAGATAACTGTGAGGGGTTAGCTCACGAAGAGGAACTGCCAGTTCTCGATGAAATTGTCTCCTTGGGGAAGAACATGGGACTGGAAGTGAATGAGGACGACATTCAAGAGCTGGTAGAGGAACATGGCCAGGAGCTGACCACCGACGAACTAATGGATCTGCATCGCGAACAACAACAAAAGTTTGTGGAGGAGATCTCGTGTGAGGAAGACGAGAAAAAGGAGGAGGAGTCACTCACTACAAATGAGATTAACCCAGACATGTGTAAAATGTGGGAAACAGTCAAAAATGTTGTAGAAAAACACCACCAAAATAAGGCTGTGGCAGTGCGAGCCGTCAACCTTTTTAATGACACTGCAATGTCACATTTTCGGGAAATTATAAAGAGAAGGCAGAAGCAAATGTCCCTTGATAGTTTCGTCGTTAGAATTACACAAAAGGAAAAAGATTCCAGTGTTCCAAACACAAATTAATTGTGTGTATTATTTTTATGTACCTATATGTATTCTTTTTATTTTGTATTAAACATTTTATTTGAATAAATTTTTTGTTGTGGAACGAATCATTTGGGTTTCCATTATTTGTTATGAGTTATTCGCTTTGATATACGAGTGCTTCGGATTACAAGTAGGTTTCCGGAACTAATTAAGCTCGGTAATCGAGGTACCACTGTATCTTTTTTAAGAGTAGGAATGCAAGACTCAGAGTACTCACACGTACTAAGTTTTCGTCGCCATATATACATAGCATCAAATGAAAACGACTCTATTACATCCTCATTAATTATAAAATACGAAGATATAGAATTTAGAATCTTTATCAACGAAGAAACAACAACATTCTTTATTTGCAAAGAACAAGGTCACACAAGCAATCCATGTAAAGAAATGAACCAAGAAGAAAATATAAGTGCAACCCCTAAAACAAACAACGAACAAATAACATTAAACAACACTAACAATACAGACATAATAACCCAAGTAGACAGCAATGAAAACAACACAGAACCAAACAGTAACCCGCTGATAAATATAAGCCAACAACAGCAAAATTCCCCACAGAAGCAAAGAGAAATAACCAAACCTACGCAAGAAAACAATGGGAAATCAATAACCAAAAAACACAGAGCAGGAAGCCCATCAGGAGAACCATTAGAACCGGCACTTGAACCAGTAAAAATAGAAATGATAAAAAAATCCAAGTAAATACATATTGACATATTGTGCCAGCGCGGGTAATTCAATTGTAAATGTTATCACTACGTTACCCACGCCAGCACAGATGCATTCATTTTCTTATTTCAAATGTTATAATTGTTATTTTGTTAAGCAACCTTGTATGTTTCATTGTTATTATTTATTTAGTTTGTAAAGCAACCCATGTATTTTTATGTTTTTTGGTTGTCATGTTCTTGTTTATATATTTTCTGTAGTCAGTTGTTGTAATTGCTCTGACTTGAGCACACGTAATAAATTTAGCTCCTCAATTCAAGAGTTTAATTATTACCTTCGTCCACTTTCAAGTTTCAGCCTTTATCTTCTAATGTGCACCGTTAAGCCGTTGTACAATTGGTGACCCCGATTAGCAACATGCACGCCTAGCAGCATGCATTTTTGAACTTCGTCACGACTACACTTCAAACAGTATCTTCTCTTCTTCTGCGAACCAACTGCCAATCATCCCTTTCTTCCCATGGATTGTCGCAACCCAGCGACAACTGACTAAACCTCTAGACCGTCAACATCATCTTCTACAAAAGGAAACGGATGATGAAGTATCAATAAAATTACATTTATTTTCTTATCAGTCAAGAACCACATTATACAATTTAAAGGCCGTGAAGGATTATTTTCTTATCAGTCAACAACCACATTATACAATTTAAAGGCCGTGAAGGATTATTTTTACAAAGTTCAGGAATCCATTCCTCTACATATTTACGAACTTTATTTCAGAAGCTACCAACAACAATTATACAATTTAACAGCCCGCAACGACCCCCGAAGGATGGCGTCGCCCACCACGGACGTCGAGACTGGTGCTCTCCCGGAGCCAGGTACGCCGGCAGAGGAAGGACAACAAAATGCTTCTTTCACTGTTAAATTACCCCAATTTTGGAGCCATAGCCCCTCCGCCTGGTTTACATGCATTGAAGCACAATTCCAACTCGCGCGTATCACACGGGATGAGACCAAATACAACCATGTATTAGCAGCCCTACCCCAAGAAGGTATCATTTCTATAACCGATATCCTACACACACCACCAGTACAAAACAAATACGAATTCCTAAAAAACAATTTAATCGACAGACACTAAATAAGCGAAGAACGTAGTCTTGAAGAAATTTTATCAAATACATATTTCGATTTTGACAAACCATCTGAATCATATAGAAAAATTGTCGCATTAGCAGGAAACAAAACTTACCTTAATAACGATCTCCTTTTTAAACTTTGGATACGAAAACTACCACCCTCCATTAACATTGCACTTATTCCTATCAACAAAAAGCCCATTTCAGAGTTACTAAACATAGCAGACAAAATTTGGGAACTGGGAAAACCTAACCTATCAACTTTCAAAACTAATAAAGATAAATATCACTCCACAATTTTCCAAAACAGACAATCAATCGACACTCAAAATGCGGAAGACATTTCAACTGCCAAAAAAGAAATCCAAGAAATAAGATCAGATTTCAGTCAATTAATCAAAATTATGAACAAAAAACTGACACTTCCCCAAACGTCAACTTTCAAATCAAACTATACGTCAAATCAATACGACCCAAATTCAACAATGTGTTGGTATCACACCCAATTCGGGAATAGAGCTTTCAAATGTGAAAACCTTGCACTTTTAAAAACACAAAAACATCAAATCATTCAGACATTTTTAAAAGAGAAAAGTTACCTACATTAGCGACGAGTAGTGTAACTTCCAATTCATGTCGCTTGCATGTTTATGATAAAATCAATAAAATTAAATTTTTAGTTGATTCAGGGGCAGAAATTTCTGTGATTCCCAATTCCATCTATAAACTGAAACACCCTAATCCAAAACTGCTGTTATCGGCAGTCAACGACACTAATATAAAAACATTTGGCTACAAAACCCTCACATTAGACCTCAATTTAAGCAAAACATTTACCTTCCAATTCATTATCGCCAACATCAACCAACCAATTTTAGGAGCTGATTTTATTTCCACCTTTAACCTCCTACTAGACTTAAAAAATAAAAGAATAATAGAAAATCATACACAGCAAGTGGCAAACATCAAAATTAATGATACACCAAAAATTAATTCACACAATAAGACAATAACAAATTTAATAAAAAAAAATCCTAACATTACTTCCCCCATTAATTTAAACGAACCAGTGGTTCACCAAGTTAAACATCATATAGCTATCAACGGCAAATTACCACATGCAAAACCAAGACAATTAAACCCCGAAAAGTTTAAAATCGCCAAAAAAGAATTCGACGACATGATCAAGCTAGGAATTTGCAGAGCTTCTGCATCATCAGTTTCTTCACCCCTCCACATGGTTCCCAAAAAAGAACAAAGCTATTGGAGACCATGTGGTGACTACAGAGCCCTAAATCTAACAACAATCCCAGACCGATACCCATTACCACACATACACTCATTCCACAACAATTTACACAACTGCATTATTTTTTTCTAAAATCGACTTGGTAAGAGCCTACCATCAAATTCCAGTCGCACAAACAATATAAACACGAACTAAACAGCACAATATACTAGTACTCCAGCAAAGAATCACTACTACAATAATATGTTAATACAATGAAACTGAAAGGGGCTCTTCGCCATTAAAAGTGAACTACAAAAAATAATAGCAGACAACACACCCGAATACATATGCATACAGGAAACCCGACTAAAATTCACACAAACAGTCAACATAAAAGACTATGACACTTTTAGAAAAGATCGCAACACACACCTCAATGCCAGTGGGGGAGTGGCAATATTAATTAAATCAAGAAACATCGGAAAAGAAGTCATGTTGAACACAAACTTAGAAGCCATAGCCGTAAGCACAATAACACCACACAGAATGACTATATGCAACATATACATCCCGCCAGACAAGAACATAGAAGAAACAGAAATAGAAAATATCATAAACCAACTACCAACACCATTTTTAATAGTAGGAGACTTCAACGCCCACAACACCGCCTGGGGAGCAAACAATACTACAGACCCAAAAGGTAAAAAACTAGAAAACGCCATTAACAATAACAACCTCATACTACTAAACAATGACTCACCCACTACCTTGTCTATTTAACTCACACCACTTCCCCATCAAAATCAGTCCAGTTACAATACTAACAGACCAGAATATTCACCCAATTTACGCAAAATTGACGATAGACAATTCCAAATGGGAAAAATTCAAAACCCTTATCAAAGTCGAAAACCAAGAGATACAAAATGAAATGAAACTAAATACAGCGATAAAAAGCATGACGGAAAATATAATAAAAGCAGGGGAAGAAACATTTGGAGAAATAAAAATTAAAAAGTTAATAAAAACAGTACCGTGGTGGAACGACGATTGTAAAACAGCAATTAAAAAGAACAAACAAGCACTTTACAAATATAGAAAAAACCAATCAATAGAAAATCTCATAGAATTGAAAAAGCGCAAGCCATCTTACGCCGAACAATACAAGCGAGCAAGAAACTGGTCTGGCAACAATTTGTATCAACCATCACAAGTCAGTCGCCATCACAAGAAATATGGGACAAGATTCGAACAATAAAAAAAGGAAAGTCTACCCAAAAAATAAGTGCACTAATATAAAATAACAACACAACCACAAACCCACTGGAAATTGCGAACACCCTAGCAGAAAATTTCAAAAAAAAACTCCTCATATAACCATTATACGAAAAAAATTTAGAACACAAACACCTAAAGAAATCACCACCCATACAGTGTACAACCACTCACAGGGACCCCCTCAATAGCCCCTTCCAACTAATAGAACTAAACACGGCCCTAAAGGATATCAAAGCAGGCAACAGTCCTGGACCAGATGGAATCCCAAATGACTTCATCCAAAACCTACCGGATACAGCACTACACCAACTACTCAACATATACAATGCAATTCTTCAACAGCAAACCTACCCAATAAAATTGAAAAAGTAACAGTAGTACCAATACGAAAGCCAGGCAAACCTCAAACAGACCCATCAAGTTACCGGCCCATAGCACTGTCAAACACAATGGGAAAAATCCATAAAAAAAATGATCAGCAAGAGACTCATGTGGTACTTGGAAAAAACAACCTCCTTTCCAATACACAAAATGGTTTTAGAAATGGACGATCAACTATGGACAACATAATAAGCATCACGGCTGACATCGAAGATACGTTCAAACGAAAACAACATCTTAACAAGCAGATGTGGGGGGCCATTTCAGAATGATAATTAGTAATTATGTACATAGATCTCAAATGTCAGAATTTTTCATTAAAAATTTCAAGATTTTCTAAATTCACGTAGTTAATTTGTCACCAGGAGTGTTGAATTTACTTGTCGAGGAAAATAAACCACATGGAATTTGAAAATCTGACATGGGCCCCATATCTGCTTGTCAAGTCACATGACTGCTCGCGCTAATGTATTTAACATTTCTTGTATACCTACACTCTACACCAAAAATTCTACTTACATCTATTCCATATATTTAGATTATTTTAAATTTAAATTCATTCTATGAAGAAATTTTGTCCTACTATTCCAATATTTCGAGATGTTTCCAATTCATTGTCGGAAGTAACAGTAATTCTGAAGGGTACGTGTAATATACCTATAATGTTAAATATTTAACTATTAATACATTAAGAAATAATATAATGTATGTACTTCCCAGAAAAAGTCTTCAGTAATGTCTCCGGATTTCTGACACTGACATTTATCTGTCAGTTACAAACAATTTAAATTCTCAACTATTTTCCATGGCATTCTTTCGGCTGTAACATGTATTACAACAAATTATTTTATGTATTATATTTCTTTTATCTCTAAATCTATAGAATATATAATATATAATATATATATCAGCAGGGTTCCTACAGCTTCTGCCGCATCCCGCATTTCGATCGCCACATATCTCTGTTTCGCCAGTCTTCTTCATCTATAGCTCGGTCAATCATATTTTGTTGGACTCCTTGTATCCACGATCTTGTGGGTCTTCCTCTTTTCCTTCTATTATATATTATATAGAATATATAATAAAATATTTAAATATATCAGATAGAGAATTTAATTTTCTTTAATACTACCAAGAAAATTTTTCAAAAAATTTAGAAGATTTTTTTTCAAGAATCTTCTACTTCCGGTTGTCCCATTGTTACCAAAACCTTTTCAGATCTTCCCATGAATGTCCGATTGCGAAAAAAAAATAAAAAAAAAATAAAAAATTGATAATAAGCAGAACAACTCCACACAAACAGAAATAAAGATTAATAAGGAAAGTAGTACCCAGACAGTCAACAATTATTATGTAAGAAAGTTATTTGGTGCTGTAGAGACATCGAGAAATGAAACTAAATTTGTCAATAATTGGAAACTAAATTATAATTTATTAAGCAATGATGCTGTAAAATTTATATATTTCACCGGCTTATTAGTAGAACATTTTAATGTTCTATATGATTTGTTAAATCCCACAGTTATGCCAAAGTTGAAATACAGATATTTCCAAAAAAACTTCAAAGAAAACTAATTTAATAATTTAACATCCAGAGACAAATTATGTATGACTTTAATAAGATTAAGACGTGGATATACACTAAACGAAATTTCATTATTTTTTTCCGTCTCTCTCAACAGTGAAATTTGTAGTGTTTACATAAATTCAGTTCATGTTTTTTTCAAATTGAAACGATGAAATCGAATTTGTTTTCCCTCCGTGAGAATCAGAAAGATTTGATTCCGCAATGTTTCATTAATAACAATCACTACACACATAGTGTTAAGAATAAATATTCTTAACTCTATGAGTACACAAAGAGTACACATAATAACTTAACCAAACTTTGCTGTCTAAATACCAAATTATAGGATCAACGGAGAGGTGCTGAAGAGGGAAAGCATTTGATCGACTCGGCCATGGTATATCACCTCTTTCTAAAAATTTCTTATCCCTTTCTAAATTGAGTGGAGGGAGATCCGCTGCCGATCCGTCGCCGATGACGTCAAAATTATAAGTCCCCATTCACTCATAACATTATTAAATTCTTCAGCCGCTTCTCTAAAACTTCTGTTATTATCCTTCAACTAATAATACTATCTTCACTTTGTCTTCTACAGTCAGTACCAATGTAATAAAATACTTTCGTTAATTGCTGTCATAGCACTCTCACATAAGTATTAAATTACATCTCAACGATAAAAATCGTGCAAAAGAAAATAATTATTTTTAACAAATGAATAACGTTAACACTAATAAATTTAGTATTGTCGGAGAGAGGACAAAAAATGCAATCCAATTTTATAAAAAAATAGTATAGGTTGTATTTAAATTCACAAAGTTGATGTCACTTCCGGTTATACCGGAAGCTCTAAAATTACAATTTTTACACATTTCAATCACAAATATTGCACTGATTAAATCATGTCCTATAAGCAATATGTGTATCTGTAATAATAAGCGAGAAAACAGGGTGTAACCACTTTTTCAAACACACTGTATATATATCTAAACAAAATTGTAACAAAAACTGTACCAGGGTGTTAATGATCCTAGATATCGAAACACCCCAAATATAAACGAGATCTGGTTATTAAATAACGAGACTGCGCGCGCAGAAGGTGTCCTAGAGGATAAGGGGGGGGGGGAACAAATGCAGCGTTGGATAGCTGGACGTGTCTACTATTCCGGTACGAAAACACGTTTTTGTCGCTGTAGTAGTATTTTTTCTATAGAGGTTACAAACGAACGTGTTTTTTTCTCGTGCCGATAACAATGTGTGACGAAAAACAGGAGCAACGGATCAATGTGGTGAGAATTCTCTATCTCGTGTGCGTGTTTTCCAATGGTATAAACGGTTTTCTGAAGGCCGAGAGAGCACCGAAGATGAATAATGTCCAGGTCGACTTGTCTCTGTTTCAACTCCGCAAACAGTGACCAAAATCAATGAAATTGTGCGCGGAGATCGTCGTATGAGCATTCGGATGATTGCTGAGACTCTAAACGCCGATAAAGAAACTGTCAGAAAAATTTTACATGACGAATTGAACATGAAGTCTGTGCGAAGTTGGTCTCAAAAAATTTGACCCCTAACCAAAAGCTCGTCGGTCAACAGATCTGCTCAGATTTTCTTGAGAGGTAGGATGAAGAGCCTGAATTGATGGAAAACATTATCACTTGCGATGAAACCTGGGTATTCCAATACGATGTTGAAACTAAGCGACAATCGATGCACTGGAAAACTTCTGCATCGCCAAGAATGAAAAAAGCAAGGATGTCGAAATCAAGATATAAAGCCATGCTAATCGTTTTTTTTTTTCGACATCAACGGCATCGTGATGACTGAATGGGTTCCCGAGGGTCAAACTGTAAACCAAACTTACTATTTGACAGTTTTGGCAACACTGCGAGAACGAATTCGTAAGAAACGGCCGGAGTTGTGGAAAAACAAGTTGTGGATTTTGCAGCAGGACAACGCACCTGCCCATAACGCGCTGTCTGTGAAGCGTTATTTAGCCGCTAGATGCACTCCAGTGCTCGAACACGCGCCGTACTCGCCTGATTTAGCATCCTGTGACTTTTTTCTGTTTCCGAAGATCAAGTCTGCCTTAAAAGGAACCCGGTTCGAGTCGATGGAAGAGGTGAAGCGAAAATCGGCGGAGCTCCTAAACGCTCTTACAAAAGAAGACTTCCAACATTGCTTTGACCAATGGAAAAAAACGAGGAACGGTGTGCGGCGTGGGGAGGGGAGTACATTGAAGGGGAGCATTCGATTATAAAATAATTTTTAAAATAAAACTCTTTTTCATAAGCAGTCTCGTTATTTAATAGCCAGACCTAGTACAATAAAAAGAAAATGTTTTATGTGGATTTGTTTCTGTACTTTGGCAGTAATGTGTGTCTATTTAACATACCATTATTAGAAAAATTAGATTCAGCGGTCCATAAAATTTGATTTAAAAAATTTGAATTTACGATATTTCCGTGAATAATATAATTATCATCGCCAGGATGAAGGCTATTGAATTTTGTGTAGTAAAAAGGTTTGTAAATATGCTTTTTCAAAATCTTGAGTACTTTAAAATGTGATATATTAAATTCCAGTGCAGCTTCTCTAATTGAAATTTTAGGATAAACATTGAAACATGTTAGTAAATCGACTTCTAAATTTTCATTAATTTCACGAGGTTCGTATTATCCCATAGATAGAAATCTAGTCCTACGGAGTTTTCTTTCTGATTTGAAAAAGTATGGGAAACTTGGATGTTGAATGTTTTTGCTAGTATAAATTGCAGGGCTTGTCTTGAATTATTATTTGACGTTAATTGAATAATCTGCCATTATTGACTAATAAAGTAGGGAATTAGTCGACACAAACTTTGTAGGTAGGTATATGAGCGAAAACAACGGGAAACAATACACCTGTCAAATTTAACAATTAGTAATTTTGTTTTCAAGGCACACATTATTTTGAGGAAAACACTTTAATATTTTCTTCAATAACTCAAAAACTATCAAGTATAAAGACAAAAACCATTATACTTTCCCAAAGCAAAAATTGTTTACTTTTAATTGGTGTAAGAATATGCAGGATGTTACATTTAAAAGAAGTACAAAAATAACTATCTACGAAAATTACATTTTGTTTCAGCCAGATTTATACAGATTTAGTTGCTTATTAGAATTACTGAATACTTTATCTGAACAATATTTTTGTATCTGTAATAACTTCCGACAAAAACCATGTTTCCAACTTTCGACTCCATCCTGTATATACAGGTTTAGCGATTTTAACTATATAACATAAATTATAGTACGTAAACTCTTCTATATAATAGCGGAAGTAGTGCAACATCATTACTTCCAGTTCTAGTAACTTTTAATTTTCAAATGAAAGTCCCTAAATATTTATTCAAATTTGAAAAGTACATGAATTTACTATTTAACAGTATAAAACATTTATATGTCTGTCAAATTATAAAGAATTACAACAGCGAATACTTAAATACAACGTTTATATTAAATGTAGTAGGCATTGAAATTCATTTATTTTACATTTATTAAAAAAAGTTTATTTAAAATTAATTTATTAAATATTCAAATTGATTATTATTATACCTGTTAAATAACGTCAATAATGTTATTTGGTTAGGTACTTTTTATTTAAAAAGCGAATTTCAATGCCTACTACATTTAATAAAAATGTTATTTTTTGAGAATTCACTATTACATTTTTTATTAACGTGATATATAATTAGAATTAGATAGGCGACCCAGCAGAAAGTATGTTCAACCATTTAGCAGCACCGGACGAATATGAATGAAGAAAGGGAAAAACTTTCACCTTCCATATATTTTAATTTAATAAAATCAATGCCTTAGGTTGCTGGAAGCTATAATTAAAGAAAATGAGTAGGTATCCTATTAAATATTAAAATGTTGTATTACTCGTATGTGTTAAATAATTTTATAACAGTAGATGCACGATTAATTTTGTGTCTCCCGATTTTCGTATATAATTTGTTTTCAGCAATATTATATAAATAAAATTAAGCATTCATTGAATTTGATGACTATCAGTTGATTCTGAAATATCGAAAGAAGACTATGATTATTTTTTTTAATGAATTTCTTTTTGGCAACACTTTTTACCTCCCGCTACCCTTGGTAAGGGAGGTATAGGGATCGTGCTGAAAATCGTATATCGAGATTTTGGTAAATGACCACGTGTTTATGTGTGTGTGTGTGTGTATGTATGTGTGGATTCTCTTTACACTCTAACTCAAATACTATTGTTCAGAAAATTTTGAAACCTTGTATTTCTACCTTACTCTTGTATGGAAAGATGCTATTAGATTTTGGAGTAAATCAGTTAACCGGAAATGGCAGTTTAATGGAAGCTCAAAATAGTTTTTCTTCGAAAAATACCTTTAAATGTTATTTTTCGAGATTTTTTATAAAAATTAAAGTTTTTAAATTTTTCCACAGGTTTGCATTAATACTTATATGAATAAATTTCTAAAATTATCTATAATTTTAATCCCGGAGCCTACGCTTTAAGCATAACTCCATGGTTACACAGTTCAGATCTAAAATGTATGTAACTGACATATATGTCACTATCAACAAACTAATCATTTCAAATAATAATAGTAACGTTTTAGAAAGAAAATAGTGAATGGAAGAATAATTATATGGAAAAGAACTTAATACAGTTTCCAGCATAAGTAAATATGCACGAATATAGGTAAGATAATAAAAATATACAATATATCATCACGCCATATTACCCATTGCTGAGTGGGCCAGATGCTTTGTACACAGATGTCGGTAATAATGATGACATATTTGCACCGTGCGGGCGTTCACCAGGCGTCACTTCACACGAATCTGGGAAACCAGATTCGATTCCGACCGACGCCAAATATTCTAGAATTTAGGTAAGTATATAAATAAATAAAATAAATATATCATCACGGCATATTACCCATTACTGGGTATGCCAATCTGCTTTGTACACAGATTTCGGTAACGATGATAACATATTTGTACTATGCAAGCGTTTACCAGGTGTCACCTCACGAGCACTTATTGCTGGCGTGGAGAGTGCACCACAGGGGTCAATTTTGTGCCACTTAAAATTCGAAATATTTGGCGTCGGTTGGGATGGAACCCAATATTTAAATTTAATTTAATTTTAAGTAGTTACATTAATAAAAATTAAATTAAATGAGAGGTATTGTGTTGGTCACATCAGATTTTTATTTTACATTTTACTGATAAAAGTAAAGTATACGAATAATATTGTGAGGCACTGTTTATTTAAAAATTTGTATTTCCTAATTTGGTGTTCCCCCTATCATAATTTTCTAATCCCGCCACTGGTACAACGTAAGAACCGACAGTGTGGGCAGATATATCTATCCATGCCTCGCGGGTATTTTTGCAAAGTTCTTTGTATATACAGTTAAAAGTAGGTACCTAATTATATGTAGTAGAAGCGTATGCACAGTCCGTTAGCGAACCAAGTAACAGATTTGTAGTGTATTATTCTGTCTTCAACACATTGTTGTTTTGTACCTTGTGATAATATTACAGAGATTCCATTTCGACATGATTTAGAAAAAAATTAACCAAGCGGCTATGCCAAAATTAAACACATGTAGAGTATAAAGTTCAACTTCCGCCAGCTATAGGGGTATGTGACCATAATGGAATTTGAATATATGGGTCATTAAATATAACCCAAATTAAGTGGTCTAGCATTGGAATCTCAGAAACTATAAGAGCTACGAAGTCGGTTAAATGTGCAATATTGTGGAGTTTTGAGTGCTTATTCAGATTCGGCTGAGAAAAATTTAAAATTCCTAAAAAAATGTTAAATAACTCCATAATTATAAGATATACAAAATATTTCTTACAAAGATTACATGATTTGACAAGGCAAAGTTAAAAGTGATGTCAAAATAAAATTGAAGACGATGGTTTCCAAGATATTAACAGCAACTTTTTTATTTTAAATTATTATTTTTTGTTAAGTATGAATGTGATAAATGGCACATTCATGAAGTTTTATGTATAATATTATTTATATTTCATATTAAAAAAAAATTGATGTGGCCAGCACAATACCTTCCGTCAATCTTGTGTATTATGTTTAAATTCCAAACATAATTTTTCTTGCAAAAGATTCTGAATTTCCAGTAAAATTATTTCATAAACAAACTATGGAAATTGTACTTGACACTGACATCTTTTTCTTCTTCTACTTCTCTAGCTTTCCCATTCGTTAGGGGTCGCTATTTCTCATTTTCTTCTTCCACTCCTTTCTGTTTTTCGTGTCGTTCTCATTCAGTTCCTTTTCTCTCAAGTCTTCAACAATACAGTCCTTCCATCTTATCTTTGGTCTTCCTCTGTTTCTTCAACCTTTTATTACTAAGTTATTCATTCTTGTTCAACACAAAATTCACAAAAACAATACACAAACTGTTGAAATGTGAAATTTCAGTTATTTATCGGGAAGCGCTACCAATATAACTGACAAAGGAAAACACTGTTATATTTTAGACAAGTCGCATTTTTTTAAAAATATAGTAAAAAATAATATAAAAAATCTGATGTGGCCAGCACAATACCTTCCGTCAATCCTGTGTATTATGTACAAATTCCATACATAAATTTTCTTGCAAAAGATTATAAATTTTTGGTATTATGTGATTCCCTTTCTCGGCAACTGAATGCCATACTCCTGATAAAAAACAAACCACATGAAATAAGAAAATTATGAAATTTTGGTTGAAAAAATATAACACTTGTCAGTTATGGACATAATTAATTGCTGTCATTTTGACACGGGTCAGTCATGTTACTCCACGCGCCCCATACATAAATTTTCTTGCAAAAGATCCTATATTTCCAGTAAAGTTATTTCTTAAACAAACTATGCAAATTGCACTTGACACTGACATCTTCTTCTTCTTCTTTAGTTTTTCCCATTCGTTAGGGGGTCGCTATTTTTTATTTTCTTCTTCCACTCATTTTTGTTTTCCGTGTCGTCCTCATTCAGTTCCTTTTCTCTCAAGTTTTCTACAATACAGTCTTTTCATCTTATATTTGGTCTTCGTATGTTTCTTCCACCTTCTATTAATATATTTATCTCTCCTCATGACATGTTCAAACCAATGTAATAGTCTCTCTTATATCTAGAAACTTCTAACACTGGAGTTACTTCCCTTATTCTTTTATTGATTTACATTTTATTGATACTGACATCTGTCAATTTGAATTACCTGAATATATTAGCAGTTTCCATGGTTGGTAGTATAGCTGGCTGAATTATGAAATTTATATAAAATTTATTATAGTTATTCTTCTTTAACTCTATATCTGTTGAATATCAAATATAAAATGCAATGAAATCGTATAGACAATAATATATTCTTTAAGTTATAATAACATTTAACTGATTTTTTTCAAGAAAAACTGTTAAAATCTTCAAATGAGGGTACTTCCGGTTGACCAATTATAACCAAAATCTAAACAAGTCTGCATATGGTTGTAAGGAAGAGGAGTACGCAAGAATTGTAATTTTTGGAATTGTAGTATTGGAGATATCGTTGACGAAAAAACGGTCACACACACACACATACACACACACACGTACACACGAACACACACACACACACATACAGACATCATCGTAAAAATAGTAAAATCGTATTGTAAAGACCCTAAAACGTGCTTATTCAATGAAAACTCACCACCGAATTTTTTGACCAAAGACAATACCTTCCTTACCTATAGGTGACGGAAGGTAAAAACATGTTTCATAATGCCCGTTTATGCACTATTTTGAGTCTATAAAAGCACTGAAAGCATGTCGATAAGAAGATTTATAACTGTTTTTGGCGCTTTTCGTATTCTGTTGATGGTATAACTGCTTTCAAAACTGACTTGGATTTTCCAAGTATAGACTCACTCAACAGTTGCTTTATGAAATTTGTTTTGTATTATATTATTATTGAACTGTTTTGTAAGAAATATAAATTCTTTTACTTTTATTTATATAATCTCATTAATCTCAACAGATAAGAAAAAGTAACGCAAATACATATATTAATACATTTATGCACTACAGTAGAGAGTTTTCTTCTAGTTATATTTGTAATGTATGACATTAAGAAGAATAATTTATTCGAGCCTAATGTAAAAGATATTTTCCTGCATAGTCAATATCACAATACTTCTACATTATATAATGCTATAATTATTAATTATAAATTAATTTCTAATGAAACCGTAATTAAACATACCAATGTTTGGTTTTACTCGAAAATAAGGTGAATTGTAATTAAAGTACTTATTAATACACCGTATTAAATATGCCACGATATTTAATCCTGGTTCGCAACCGAAATGCTTCAAATATTTAAATAAGACTAATTATCGAAAGTGTAGTTCATTTCCACAGCGTGCCTTCCTATATGAGTAATGAGGGCGAGACTACTGAAAACTCTAATTACCAAAATTATGTAGAAATGTACAGAGGGAATTTATTTTTGTTCGACGATTATTAACGACTCAATTTTATTTAAAAATATTTGCTTTATTTTACATTATTTTAATTTAAAACAGAACAATAATAATTGTAGAATTTTAGAAAAATCAATGAAAAATGGGTATTCTCTCATTTTCTTTTGTCTTAAATAACAGATACATCTAAGAGTACCTATGAAAACCCGAGATAAAAATTCCTTTTAATAAGTCAGATATTAATTTTTAAAATTTAATTTTTTTGTTTCATGTGATAATGACATACTAGGTGTATAGTACCAGCGGTGTTCAATCAGTGGTTCATGGGTTTTCTAGAAGGTGTTTCGGATGTATTGAAAAAGGTTGGAAATAAATTATTTTTAATCCTAAACTTACATACTATTACTGAAAAACGAAATAAAATTATAAGAAAACCTTGTTAGGTAATTGATTACATCGTTTTTCTTGTACTACAAAAACATTTTGACATTCTCAAACTATATTGGCGGCGCTTGACAACATAATTTTATTGACTTTGTCACATAACAACGTGCACTCATGTAAGCAGCAATAATAATTTATTGTTCAAAATTAATGAGGAATAATTAAATAAAATATAAAACGTTATAGCAAGTTTAATGTAATAATAATTATCTTCTGTAAACGAAAGTATATCAAAAGTGGTTTCGTAGCATGATGGTAAGGCTTTTGCTTCTTGTGAGTTCAAATCTACCGAATTTCTTTATTTTTTATATTCATATTTATTTAATATAATCAGATAAATTTGGTTATGTTAAAATAGTGTAACGTTTATTTATTTCGGTGAAGTGTAAAAATCAGAGCAATATTATTAATTAACATAAAAGTTTATTAAACGATAAATAATTAGGATAAATAAAAAAAAACTGTTGTGGCCAACACAATACCTTCCGTCACTCCTGAATTATGTATAAATTCCATACATAATTTTTCTTGCAAAAGATTCTAAATTTCCAGTAAAATTATTTCATAAACAAACTATTCAAATTGCACCTGACACTGACATCTTCTTCTTTAGCTTTTCCCATTCGTTAGGGGTCGCTATTTTTACGTGTCGTTCTGATTCAGTTCCTTTTCTCTCAAGTCTTCCGCGATATAGTCCTTCCATCTTATCTTTGGTCTTCCTCTGTTTCTTCAACCTCCTATTACTAAACTATTCATCCTTGTTCCAATATAATTCTTCATTTCTCCTCATGACATGTTCAAACCAATGTAATCGTCTTTCTTGTATCTTCCTGGAAACTTGTAACACTAGAGTTATTTTCTTACCGTATCTTTCCGTGTCTTCTTCAACATCTCTGCCACATTAATTTACTTTTATTGATACTGACATCTGTCAATTTGAATTATATGAATATATTAGTAGTATCCATGTTTAGCATAGCTGGCTAAATTATAAAATTTAATTTCTTTAAAATTCTTTAATTCTGTATCTATTGAATATGAAGTATAAAATGTAATCAAATTGTATAGAGAATAATATATTCTTTAAGTTAAATGTCAATAAATCAAATTTAACTGTTAAATCTTCAAATGCGGCTACTTCCTGTTCACCAATTATAACCAAAATCTAATCACTTGTTCTTCTGGATGTAAACTTGAGGAATACGAAAAAAAATATAATTTTTGGATTCGTGGTATTGAAGTTATGCGATCCGGAACTTTTATCACACACAGACACACACACACACACACACTCACACAGACACACACACACACACACATACACACACACACACATACATACATACAGACATCATCGTAAAAATGGTAAAATCGTATTATATGGGCCCTAAAAGGTGCTTATTCAGTAAAAACTCATCATTGAATTTTTTGACCAAAGACAATACCTTCCTTACCTAAAGGTGACGGAAGGTAAAAAGATAATAAAAGTAACTAAAACTATGATTACATAATTATAAACATTAATTTAAGACTAAGAATATTATTAAATATAAACACTACGATTATTTATTTAAACAATATTTATGTTACTATATTTATTTATATAACTACATTTATTTATCTTCACAACTCGTCGACTGTTTATTTATATCACCCCCTGATCATTGCTCGTTGCTTCTATATAACAGAGTGTGTTGGCTAGCTTTGGCGGCGGGTTTATATAGCGCGATATCCTTCTGGGACTTTCCGACACAACAATGACATCGAATACAACGAATCAGCCCACCGGATGTAATTAAACCAGTGTAGATGTATGGGTTTTACCCCGCCAGGGATTACGTCATCGCTCGTGAATATTCTACCACTTAAGACTGTTTCGTCCCGGAACAGTTCTCGACGACGAAATCTGCACGTATTACCCTTGGTACATTTAAAAGTCTTGAAGTGACAGTCGATAGTCTGCTGGAGATCTTCTGTCCATTATAAATTTTTAACGTACCTCGCGCAATGCGATAAATTACATAACGCACTCTAGATGGTTTGGTGTGCGGCCGCCAGCTTTTAAACAGTGGCGACGGGTAGGGTTAAAAAAGGGATGAAGGGCCCCACGTAATTTTTATCCGGAAAATTACGAAAAGGGCGGTACCAAAACGATATAAAGATAAATTACCTACCGTAATATTGTTGCCTGAAAACGACTGAGGGTTGATAAATAAAAAAAGGATATTTAATAAAACAGAATTTAATAAAGGTAAATTTTTAAAGTGTGCAGAAGGCGTTGCAAAAATTATATAAAATAATGTAGAACAAAGCAAGAATGTAAATAGTAATTGTACAAAAAAATATTGTTGTACCCGGAGTCTCATTACCCAGTTTCGGGCGCAAGCATAACATCTACGCAGCGTGAAATTGATCAACTTCGTAACGCGGGCAGGTATATGCAAGTTGGAGCGCACGCACGTTCCAGAGTTACAAGTCACAACAATGGGCAACAATGCAACGAAATAAAATATCGAAAGTACAACTTTACATAAAATAATTTTGCAACAATAATGCTCACAATGAGCTGAAGGCTTCAATTTACAAACACAAAAATACGAAATATTGAAATTTTCAATTGCTTATATCCTAAGTTCTTTCCTCGCAACAAATTAAATAACAGGTACTTATCTACATGTCATGTTCGGGGGAATTTTAGGCGATGAAGCAGGGCGATGGTGAAGGCGGAGGGAAAGCCACTGGGCACAATGTAGATGGTGTCCACAACAATGGTAACGCTGACGGCAGAGTCGCAAATCCTACTCCGAAGAGAGATGACTTCCAGAACTCGAAAACGATGCTCGTGACACCACACAAAGACACCCACTAAAATACAGAACACTGGAAAGTTATTCGAGCACCCCCGATGTCGTTCAAATCCGCAACAATGGCGAAACAAAAAAATGGTTCTAAACAACAATCGGGTACTCCACTCGCGTCAAAATTAAGTCACGCTGACCATGAACCACGTGCCAACACACTCGTAAAAGAAACACAACCCTCCACTAAGAGAGCCAGTAGCAGAGTCAATGGGCTGAAAACTTTTTCCCGGAACCCAGAAGTTTAGCCGGGTGAAGATATCGCAAAAAATCAACCACAAAATAAGAAGTAGAACTACAATAAAAAAATAAACGCCCACGCCACTGGCGCAATTCGACAATTAAAACATGTCAAGCAAGGTAAACAAATAACCTTGTATGTCGCCAAAGAATAAACTATTGAAACATCAACTACATAGAATAGAAATAAGGTGAGAATAATTAGAATAGGGATAAGGTAAGTCACTAATTCGAAGTAAAACATATTTTACATAAATAAACACTATACAGTAAAAATTTTGAAATATGTCCGATCAAGGTTGTCTACGAATTGTATGGATTCAGATTTTTGCTCCGCCCATTCTGACAAATTCAGTAGTGTCGTTTGCTTGGTTTTTATGAGGGTACATAAGATACTACTGTTATTTTATTATTATAAAAATATATGTTACAATAACAGCATTCAAAATTCAAAAATAAGTCAACTGGTAAGTTTATTAGCAAATGTAAAACCAAATATGTGAAAAATAAGATACTGACACAAGAAAATAACGTTATTTGTACGGCTATGAAGCAAGGTAATGTATCAAAATTAATATCTAAACTTACGTTACAGCGAAAGTATTATTAACAACGAGCATCGATTTAAAATGGAATGTCCTAACTTAAGTCGAAACAATATGAATTTTTGAAAGACAAGCGTGTTATATTCATCCTTATCGCACACGCTTAAAGCCTTTATAAAGGAGGAGGATAAATGTATGCCAATTTGTTAATTCGTTCCTGATACAGAGGACCTTGATCGGACATCTTTCAAAAATTTTACTGTAGGTACATTTGAAATATAATTACAACTAAAAGCAGAGAATCGAAACAGCAGAGATAATTTATTGGACGAAACACTATAAAAATATAAAGATACACGAAAGGTGGACAGAGTAATAGTAACAATGCGACGAGGGAAACTATATTTAGACGATAGGAAGGTACGTATAGATAGAACAATAAGATTTTGGAGCAAAAATGTCATAGCGTGAATTTTAAACCGTAACAAAGGTTAGAGCTGCAGATGATTATTTCAACGCTGGGATAGCGGAAGAGGATATTCAACATGTTTCTAACAGTCCTCCAATCAAAACCGTGTAGTCCACAGCCTAACTTCGGTACTAGGTACTACTAGCTTCAAAATGCCATTCTCTAGCAGACAGTCCTTCAAATCGCACAGTGAGTCCCATATACTGAGATACGACGGCTTCTGGTACGACCGTGGTTTTGTAACCAGGTAGTAGACATACCGCTGATAATTTGTATTGCTATCCTTTAGTCGTAGCGACTTCCCGACTGATGGACATTGGTTGGCCAGTTCTTGTAGTCGTCCAAATTTCGTCTTAAAGACTGAAGCTATGCCGCGTGACATCTTTAAGTCTTCTGATACGCAGTGGCCGAGGGGATATTCTGAAGACACGGTGAACAGGTCTCGATGTACTTCTTTCGTTACGCCATACCGCGCCCTGTGACCAAAGGAATACTTTTCCATGAGGTCTTCAAAAGTCTGTTCCTCAACCATGATCCAACGCACCGTTGCTCCATGATGGCCTTCATTGTTGTCACCGGCGAAAGGGGTTACCCCATTAAAGTGTATTACTTGCGGCTTCCCGGTAGGTGCTTTCCTAATTCTATATATTACGTCGTTTATCCTTTTAACGGCCTCGTAAGGATCTTCTCAATTTCTTTGCAGATTTCGTGATACACCGCGACGCCTTTGTGGATTGTAAAGCCACACTAAACCTCCAGGTTGGTATCCACCTTTTTCAGCCTTGATGTAATATTGGTCCTTCACTCAGCCGGTGACAGCTTGAATGTTCGTCCGGACTTGTTCATGAATGTCATCCATTCTTCTTCGTAAGTCCGTAACGTAACCTTCCCCGGCCAGATCTTCCCCAAGTTTACTGCCAAACACCAAGTAACATGGCAAGCGCAACTTACGCCCGAGTAAGATGTTCGCAGGAGTTTGCTCCGTTGTTTTATGCACGGATGAACGATAAGCTATCAGGAACAAATGAAGATGTTAGTCCTAGTCTCTTTGGTGGTTGGGGACTACCTTCGACAAGTAACTGTTGATCGTTATGTTCATTCGTTCAACTATGCCATCGGACTGCGGATGTAATGCGGTTATCCTCGTTTTATTAATTCCTAATATCTTACAGAAATTTTGGAAAACGACAGACTCGAAATTTCTTCCCTGGTCGGAGTGAAGTTCACGTGGTACACCAAATCGGTATATACATTCTTTCTCCAAAGTTTCAGCGACCGTGGTCGCTTCCTGGTTGGGCAATGGATAAGCTTTAACCCATTTGGCGAAGTAGTCCATGACGACCACGATGTATTCATTTCCGTGTTCGCTTTCTGGAAATGGTCTGGCCACGTCAATCGCAGTGCGCTCAAATGGACTGCCCACGATGTATTGACGCATTGGAGCTCTTCGCCGTTTATGCGGACAGTTGCTTCCATCGCAAACCACACATTTCTTGCGTCAGTCTTTAACGTCTTCCTTGCAGTTAACCCAGTAAAATCATTGGCGCAATCTTTCTAAAGTTATGTTGACTACAAATTGGCCTCCTCCAGATCCGTCATGGATCTCTTTCAATACATACGTCTGGTATTCTATTCTTAGGATTAATCAACTGAGTTCTCTTCTCAGTTCAATCGGCATTTTCCATCACGCGCTTTAACAGGCATCTTTAATCACCATAGAGTTCCATTGCGCCCAGTACGATTTTACACTCTGTGACTCTGGTGCAACATTTTCCCTTATTAATTTGCTCTCTTCTGCTTTCCATACCAAGAATATTTTCAAAGTCTGGTCATTTTCTTGGTCCTTGCGTAGTCCATCAGGCTGCCAACTATTGTCGACTACTAAATAATTAAGTTTTATATAACTTGGAACTCAGTAGGTTTCTATTACCTTTATAAAACATGTATATAACCTAATTATAACTTATGCGATTTATATAGTTTCATGCGTGTATTTAAGGTAAGCTGTTATTATTACTCTTATAAACCGTACATATATATTGTGTTTCAAAATATAACCAAAATATCTGTAGCATTCTCGTTCACTACTATTATTTATTCATCAGTTTTTATTTATAAAAAGTAAATGTTTATAATGGTATATTATTCATAAATGAAGTGCTCGTAAGTTCTAAACCATATAGACTATGTATGTTGTTAGGGCAACAGTCGAACCACAACTCATAGACATACAAAGCGGATTCAGGCCAGGACACAGTGTACAAGACCACACATTCACACTTAATCAAGTCATAGAGAAAAAGCTGGCAAAAAATGAGGATATATACGTAGGCTTCTTGGATATGAAAAAAGCGTTTGATACTTTAAAGAGAAATATAATATTATTTATTTATTCGTGTCGAACTAATACATATATCCATACACCTTATTTATTAACAATAGCAAAAAGTCACTGATGTGTCTTTATATATTCGCTATTTGGCTATAGATACTTGTTTCTTGTTTGAAGAATACTAGTTCGTATCGCAGAATTATCTACTGGTTAAAATCCAGTACCCAGGGTCGCGACGGGGACGCTTCTACATGACCCATTTTTCATTTTTGACAGTTGTCAGCCACCAAATTCTATCTTCAAAAACTTTGCACATATTTTTGAATTCACATCGAAAATTTTATTCCAAAAACACGTAGAATTTATTAATGAATTGATTTATTGTACTGATAACATTTCAAATTATAATTTTACGCCAAAATTTTGAAAACTACAAATTCATAAATGCATCAATAACATTTACCTACGTAAAACAAAAAAAAAATAATAATAATATGGGAGAGCCTAAGAAACAAAAATGTAAACGAAGATCTAATAGATGCCATCAAAAGCATATACAATTCTACCACCAACAAAGTCCGCACTGCCAATAAACTATCTAAGGCATTTAGTAATATGGAAGGAGTCAGACAGGGAAGTGTATTGAGCCCCCTGCTATTCATATGCACACTTGATGACGCAATTAAAGAGTGCCAAAGTAAAACAAAGAAATTTGTAATAGGTTATAAAAATCTACAGCCCATGTTCCTGCAAACCTGTGCTTTTGCCGATGACATCATACTGTTTGCAAACTCAAAAGAGAACTTGGAAAAGAATTTAAACACATGGCAAGAAATTCTCTCATTGCGCAATTTACACCTCAATATAGAAAAAACGAAGTGTATGGTAATCAGTAATAGAAATGTAAGAGCCGAGATCAAACTAAATAATGAAATCGTCGAACAAGTAAACACATTCAAATACCTAGGAAGTATCCAAGATATAAACAGAGTATACCAGGCCCTACAACAAAAATTTCTTAACCACAAAGACATAACATCAAAAACGAAATTCTCCATATATAAATCGGTATACCTGCCGGTACTACTATACAATGGCGAGAATTGGGTACTCACAGATAAGCAACAAAAACGAATACAAGCAGTAGAAATGAAATACATAAGACGAGTACTAGGAATCAGAAGAATTGAAAAACGAAGAAATGAAGATATCAGAAAACAAGCCGAAGTCAAACCGTCTAAACAACTAATAGAAGAAAAGAAATTGAGTTGGTTCGGACATCTGGTCAGAATGGAAGAAACAAGACAAGTTAAAAGAGTATGGGAGTCTAAACCCATAGGTAAAAATAGACGAGGAAGGCCAAGACCCACTTGGAATAGTTCAATTAAGAACCTACTAGCCAATGCAGGAGAAAGCTGGAACCTGGCAAAAGAAAAAGCAAAAGACAGGAAGAAATGGAGAAACTTTGTTTACAAGGATAGAATAAAAGAAGCTCAAGAAGAAACCTCGACACCGTAGGGTACAAGAGGATCTGGATTATGTATGTATGTATGATTGTTAAAAACGCGTTAGTTGTGTCATGAATTATAAACAAACGAAATTTTACTGTGAAATATATGCATAAAACTTCTAAATATTTAATGCGCCTTTAAAATTTTCATTATTTTTATATTTTTAATTTTCAAGGCCACAAATAAAAATTAAATAATGTAAGGTATAAGGTTTATTAAGTGTTAAAATAAAATTTGAATAAAAATACGCAACAAATATATATATATATATATATATATATATATATATATATATATATATATATATATATTTTAATAAACACCCAAGATGGCGGATGTTTGCTGATGAAAAATATGGCGGCTTAATTTGCAGTTAGCTATGATACGTTTATATTACTGAAATATTTATTGTTACGGTAGGAAACACCATCGTAGGAGGTACAGTAATGCAATACAATATTATATTTTATTATTATAAAACCATTGCTTATATTGTACACTAAAAGTAAAAAGAATTATCTAAATAGAAACCTTATAAAATTTTGCATTGGCCGCGGTGTAAAAATCAAAACGTGTTAAATAAATGAATAAAAGATCAAAATTCCATGGCCATGGAAGAGACAACCCTGCATAAAGAAAAGACATGGATTGTCTTTAGAAGAAGCTGAAAAAGAGTTGGCAAGTATGGTAGAAAAAAGTGACACAGAATAGGACGATACAAAAGAGAATTATAAAAATTTAAGAATTAAAAAAAAAAGGAAATTGGTCGATCTCCACAAAGGAACTTTAATAGTATTGCAGAGGAATGTATTGGTAAAATATTACCTCTTACTTACAATAATATTTATATTTTTAGCAAAATAATACTGAAAAATGTGTCAAAAACGTAGAAGCTAATGGGAATTTTTCAAAAGTTTTAATCTTAAATGATAATGTTTTATTTGAAAATGAATTGTTTTCGCAAGAGCAAATAAGCGAAATGTTGAATAACAATGTAAGTAGAGAATAAAAAATGTCATTTTTGACACATAATTAGTATTATTGATTTTAGTTATCAAACTCAAACCTTTTATATGGGCTCATTCGTGGAACAAATTATTGATACAACCAATTATGATAACCACTCGGATAACTATATGAAAATAAAGGTTAGTACCTATTTGCTTATATTTGTATATTATATCTCATTTTTAGTAAAATGTACCTAAATACTATTATTTTTATAAATACGTATGTCAGAATAGCTAATTTCATTCCTAGCAGTAAATATTTATATAATTTATCATATCTCAGCAAAACGAAGAAAAAACCATCAGTGAAAATATAATTAATATAACAGAAGTGATTCCAGAAAATCAGTTACTAAATTCGTATATAGAAAATCAGAAAATTATTATTGAAAACCAAGGCAGAATAATGAAATAATTAGGAAAACAAAGTAGAATTCTCGATACAATTGTAGAAATATTAGAAATACGCAAAGAAAATGAAGACATGGAATCAGATTTTAATAAAAGTACTACTGTATTTAGCCATTTTCCTGTAAATGATATTGGAAAAATTAGATGAATTAGAACTAAATTTATACGATGAAAAATACATGAATAAACTGGTACGTATATTAGTTTTATATATTACGAGTAAATTGAATTAAGGTCGGGCATACACCAAAGATACAACAAAAGTTATATACCGCGCGTATGATTGTGCGGCACAAATGGTATAGAAATACATAGATATCGCTGAAACCCTCATACACCATACGACATCTGTATTTCTATAACATTTATGCGGCAAAAGCATATGTGCGATATTTACCTCATGTTGTAAGTTTGGTGTATCTTTGGTGTACGCCCGGCCTAAATTTTACTAGGTTGAAGAAAATTATACATATTTGGTTCAACGGAAAACGTAAAGGAATGAATTATTGCTACAAAATAATAGATATCTTCTTTGAAAGAGAATTATTAACAAAATTTTCTTGGGGAGGAGGCAGTAGAGCCGAGCAAGAAAAAACATCTTTTAAAAAATATAAAAATATAATGAGCTTATGTTATAAATGTTATTATTACTCTTGAATAATACACTGTTTTATATATTTTATATTATTTTCTTCTCTATTATTTTTATTATGTTACTAGATCTACAAATTTACAAATTATACAATAATCCAACACCTTCCCTTATTGTAGAATTTGTAAATTTGTTTTACAATATTTGTTTATTTTACAATCTTCTCTTTCTTCCTTTTAAATTTTATAGAATTGTTAGGTTTAGTTAATACATCGGCAATTTCAGTGCTACAATAACCAATATCAATAATATTTTTCTGACCATAATCACGGATAAAATGATATCGGATGTCGATGTGCTTAGTTCTTTGATTTACAATTTCATTTTTCATAATTTTAATTGCACTTTGATTATCAACATTCAAGATCATTTTTGTTTTAATTCCAATTTCAGACAGTATTGAATTGATGTATAATAATTCCTTTGTGCATTCGGCAGCTGTGATATATTCTGGTTCGGTGGTTGACTGTGCTACCGTACTTTGCTTTTTCGAACCCCAGGCAACTGGTCCTCCATTATAAAATATTATGTAACCACTTGTACTCTTCCTTGAATTTATTTATTTATTTATTTAATACAAATGGGAGAACCAACAGCTCAAAAGAGACCAAATAAAGGTTCTCACTTATTAGGTATTTCAACTTACGAATAGTATAGCAAACAGAACTTAATGAATCTTTAACACATTTCTTGAAACTATGAAGAGATGAATTAAATAAATCTAAATGAATAAATTTATTGTTGTAGATTGACATTATTCGATTTATGCAAGAGAGTTTATAGTTATTAGTATTACTATGTAGCAACTTGAATAAATTACAAGATCTCGTATATTTAGCTGGAACATATATAGAGAATAGAGGAATAATATTATCGGAACAAAGCAGATTGTTGAATATTTTAAATAGGAACAGCATATCGAAATATGTTCGTCTACTCTCTAAACTACTTATATTAAACCTTTCTAATTTGTTTACATAACTCAGACAGTCTACTCTAAACTTAAAGCATAATAAATTAATAATTTTTTTTTTGAACATTTTCAACTAAATTAATATTTTTTTTTTTGTATTGTTGATTCCACACTACAGACGTATATTCCAATTTTGGGCGTACTAGCGAATTATACAAACAAATAAACGTATTAAATTTTGTCGATATGTGTTGTCATTAAGAGTTTAAAGTCATATAATACGCCTAAATCTCCTATTGCAGATTTAACCTCTAGATTAAGATTGTTAATTTGATAATTATATGAAATTATATTTAAGTTTCGAGTAAAGTTCATGACATAACATTTGGAGGGGTTGAGATCTAAGTAATTTTGTGTACAATATGTATACAGTTGTAAAAGATCGCTTTGTAATGCAATGAAATCATTTATGTTAGTAATGGTTCTAAATAATTTCAAATCATCTGCGTATAATAAAAAGTTTGAATTTTTGAAACAGTGCGAAATATCGTTAATAAATAAGTTAAAAAGCAAGGGGCCCAGATGTGAACCTTGCGGTACTCCTGAGGAAACAAATATTGAATATGATTTGAAACCATTACAGTACACTAATTGTGATCTGTTTGTAATGTAGGATTCGATCCATCTTAATAGTGAACCATGAATTCCAAGCGCATGAAGTTTAAAAATCAGAGTAGGATGGTGGAGCCGATCAAATGCCTTGCTAAAGTCAGTATAAATGGTATCTACCTGTAACCTTTTGTCCATATTTGAGGTAATGAATTCGGTAAAAGGAATCAAGTTAGTTAAAACAGATCTCTTTGAACAAAAACCGTTGTATTGGGGAATTATTTCACTCTCTAAATTATATTTAATTCCATTACAATCAGAGATTCGAATAACTTCGGAATAATAGACAGAATAGAGATGGGCCTATAGTTTGTCACGTCATTAATATTCCCAGATTTGTGAATTGGAGTGATACGAGAGACGTTCCAAATATCTGGAAAAATGCCTGATTTTAGTGATTGGTTAAATAAGATATACAACGGCTTTGCAAGGTAAAAGGCACAGGTTTTGATAAATTTGGCAGGAATTTCATCAGGCCCTCCTCCTTTGGATGTATCCAAAGATAATAATTCATTTAAAATTGTTTCAAAATTAAGATAAATAGAACCCAAATTAGTGACGCAGTTGGAAACATCATTATAGATATTTACGACAGAATTATCATCTCTAACATACACAGATTTAAAATAATCGGCAAATATATTAGGAACTTCAGAACTGTTACTAGCAACATGATCTAGATAATGAACAATATTGGGGATACCAATATTTTGTCTCAAAATTTTAGAGTAACTCCAGATTTTTTTAGGATTAAGTTTTAAGTTAGTTTCAACATTCGAGATATAGTTATTGTGGTCTTCTTTTATCTTACATTTAATTCTGAAACGTAATTGAGAGAAAATGAGGTAGTCGCTTCTGTTCTTGTACACCTTCCACTTTTTGAAAAAATTATATTTTTCTTTTAACATTTTCCTTAAAGATATAGAAAACCACTGAGGATAGGAACTTTTGTTGACAAATTTAGCGGGAACATAATCTCTAATGAGATCGCGGATAATACAATAGAATGTTTCAACATTAACCGTAAAGTTTATAATAAGATCTTCATAATTAAATTTATTGAAATTGTAAATGTATGAAATATTCGATGAAAAATGACGTCCATGTTAGATATATGAAAATCGCAATAATTAACTGTAAAATTCGAATTACATAATACAAGATCTAATATAATATTATTTTTGTTTTTAACATTGTTAAATTGTAATAAACTTCATTTCTACTAACGGTCAGGGGTTCAAGATAGTTTTGTTTTGGAGTCCAATTAATTTGAGGTAGGTTGAAATCACCAGCAACTAGGAAAATATCATGGCACGTTGAGCAGATTTCACTGAGTTTATTGAAAAAATGACGGTAGATTTCGGAACTCGATGATGGTGGAATATAAACACAAGAGACGTGTATTTTGCGTTTCGGTAGCAATAACGTTACCCATATGTCTTCTGCAGGGGAGCACCAGGACTGTTGTAGTTTAGATTTACACTTATTAGCCACTAAAATTATGACACCGCCACCTTCAGTTTTTAAGGGATCATTTCTATCACGTCTGTAAATTATGTATTTATTCTGGTCACAAATTTCGGAGTTTAATACACTTTTATTCAACCACGTCCCAGTATAAATAATTAAGTCATAATCACATGACGATATTTCATTAAAGATGTTAATTAATTTCGTTTTAATTCCGCGCATATTTTGATAGTATATATTTATAGGCATGTCCATTAAGATAGTAGTCCAAGAATAAGCAATATACCGAATCGAAGCAATTTAATTACTTCATTTTAGAAATGTCATTTTCATCCTTAATAAGTATTATATGCGAATTTTCAGCTTTACGGACAAAAATGTTACTAGATTTAACCCAAACAAATTTATAAACTTTTTCTTTTGCGGCTTTTTTTACATTGGCTAGTAGTACTTTATTTTCAGGGCTAAGATGTTCATTTATATAGATAGGGTTATTCTCATCGAAATTTAACATTTGTGAGTTTAGATTTTTTAGTGCCCGAGCATTTGCCATAAAATTATCTTTTTTAATTCTGCTGGTAAATCTAACTATAATATTTTAGTTTTATTTGAGTTATAGTTAAACGGAGTAACTCTGTAAAGAGCGTCAATGTCATAGTCATTTACGGGACACTTAATTTTAGTACCTAAAGATTTTAAGGTTTCAATTAAATTTTCGTTTTGTTTTTGAGGCACACCGACAATTTCTAAATTGTTTAACCGAGATCTTTGTTCCAAATTAGCAACTTTAGCTTTCAATAATTTACAATCGGATTCCAATTTATCAATAATACCGACTTTATCAGATATTATCTTAAGTTTTAATTCAAAATCATCGATTTTATTACAGCACAAATCAACAGATTTTTTTTAATTCCGTCAAAGTCTCCATAATATCCGATAAAGAGTACTTATTTCGACTAGAGGTATTACTAGTTGTAGGTGGTTCTTGAATTTGACACGTATCGCAGAACCATTTTAGGGTAGGATTCGCCGTCAAAATGTTTTTAAGTGTAGTTGAAACTAATCCACATTTATAATGAAAATTTTTTGGCACGGTCCTCCACAAGCCAACCCTGGATTATTCTGACGATTCACACTAGTATTACACTTCGCGCACATGTTGGCCATGTTGAAACTCGATGTGAATATGATTGTAAAAAATAAAAATTATTTATTTGACTTACTGCAGGTGACTGGCCTTCACTATGATGATTAAAACAAATGACTTAAGTCAAGAAATTTACGAAAATAAACTTTATTGACACTTTTATTTTATTTAAATGGTTCATAATTCAAAATCAAAACACTATTATGATCTGAACTTACTACTATGTAAATACACTAACTTAATTAAAGCGTTGAGGAAGGATCTCTGCAATTAAATCACGAGATTTACAGAAAAAAAATCAGGAATTTAACGGAGAAAAAAACTAAGCAACTTTTACTACACACTGTCAATATCCCCTTGAATTGGGATCATTCGCGTAATCTGCATCTGTATAAGCTATTAATTTCATTTCTTCATTTGTGTTGTCCTTTGTATAGCATATACCTTCTTTCCTATGTCCGTTTCAATATCTCAAGGTTCTTTTTATATTACACATATATTGATTTCCAGGATTTTCTACCTTTTTACTTTCATACGCGATTGCGAAATTAATATCTGGTCTTGTCTTCGTAGAAATGTACAGAAGACTTCCAACCGTTTCTCTGTATAAATCTTTTTCTATCTTCTTTCCTTGATTAATGATTATATCTGTGTTTGTTTTCGTATTTCTGGTCTGTTATTGGTGTTTCAACATTCTTGCTATCCTTCAATCCGTATTTTTCTAATATTTTTTCAATATATTCTTCTTGACATATCTTCAGTCCATTTGTCCATCAAGATTGAATCCTAAAAACTTTTCCACCCTATCTTTAATTTTCATTTCAAATTATTTTGTTAATTTTTCCAAGAATTCATTTGCTATGTTTTCGTTTTTGATGATTACTAATCCGTCGTTTACGTGTATAGCTATAATGATACCTTTATTTATAAATCCGCATGGATCTGTTTTCAATGGTTTTAAATTATTTTCAATAAAGGAATTTCTGAGCCGCTTGTTCCACAGAAGTGGAGCTTGCTTAAGTCCATATAATGCTTTTTTCAATAAACATATTTTTCTCCTAGTTCCAATAGTTTTAAATCCTTCTGGAACTTCCATCATTAATTCATCTATTATCCCATTCAAAAAAGCCGACTTTTCATCAAATTTCTTAACTTTCCATTTTTCTTTTACACTAAGTGCTAGAAGCAATCTTAGCGACGTTGTGTTTACAACTGGAATGTATGTTTCATTTTGTACCATTTTTTGTTCGAAACCTCTTACGACTAATCTCACTTTATATCGTCCGACTTCCTTTGACTTTGAAAACTCATTTTGATGTTAATGGCTTCTTGTTATTTGCTTTTGTTTTATCCACGTATTCCCATATTTCGTTTTTCAGCAAAGCTTCCTTTTCTTTTTCTATAGCTTTTTTCCATTTTTCTTTTTCTGGGCCTTTTATTGCTTGTTCATTGGTTAATTTCGCATTATGTATTGAATGATCTTCTAATTTGGGGTGTTCTGGGTGTTCTTAAGTTTGCTCTACTTCTTAAATAGTAATGTTATTTTTCTTTAGTTTCTGTTTTATTTTTTAATGTTTCACTTTCCCTAAATTTATCATCATTGTTTTCAAATATTCCTTCACGAATTTCTTCATTTTCATTTTGTTCTTCATTCTCTGTAATTTCTTTTTCTCCTTCCCTATTCTTTATTTCTGTCTCTTGTTCTTTTGTTTCATTTACATCGTTTTTAATTTTTATATATTCATTTTTTTCTGACTCATAAGCTTCTTTTTCTTCTTGATTCTTCTCTTTAAAAATTACATCTCTGGACATCACAACTTCTCTTTCCTTTTATTTTCATAAACGATACGCATTTAATCCATAACCGACAAATATCATTTCTTCGCTCCTACTTTCTAATTTTCGCAATGAACCTAAACGCTTTGCATATACTTTACTTCCAAAGATTTTAATTCTCTTCAAATCAGGTTTTCTTTTATTCCATATCTCATATGGTGTAATATTTGCAAGTAGGACTTCTATTGATAAGGTATACTGCAGTGTACGCCGCTTCATCCCACAGTTCGTTTTTCATTTCTCCATTTAACAGTAAAGCTCTTACTTTTCCATAATTGTTCTGTTGAATACAAACAATACCTTTCTCTCTACACCATTTCTGCAAACTTCTTGATGTGAACTCTCCACCGTTGTCGCTTCGTATTCGGTGTACTTTTAAATTTTTTTCTGTTTCCGCTTCCATAACAGTTTTTGAGACATTCTTCTGTTTCATTTTTTTGCTTCAGAAGATATATTTTACAGAAATGACTGTAGTTATCCATAAATGAAAGTATGTATGTCTTTCCGTCATAAGTTACTGTTCTTCTGTATTTGTAAGCATTGCATGTTCCTTCTTCAAAGTAATACAATGTAAACCATTTCTCTTCTTACCTATTAATACTTCTTTTCCATCTTTAGTTATTACAACTTTTTTATCTGTGAAAAGGACTTCACCTACTTTTTCTGTAACTTTCTTAATGCTTAACAAATTTTGAGACAGATCAGGCACACATAAAACATTTTTTAAGTTGCAATTGTCTGCATAGAAATTTCTAACTGCAGAGGCGTTCATAGTAGAGCCCTTTTAGCTACTCCTATTTTTGAATTATATGCTTCCACGCCACTTAACATAGATTATTTATCATATATAAAAATGACGTATTATTTTTATTACGAAAGAAGCATTTATCTTTAGTATGGTTTGTCTTTTTACAAATTTCACATGCTCTCTTTTTATAATAGCATGAACTTTCATCGTGGCCATTGCATTTACATATTTTACAGATAATATTTCTTTATATATTTTTGATTTTAGGACAAAATTTGTGGATATGGCCAGTCTCGTTACATTTAAAACATGTTACTAATTGTTGTTTACGGTTTAATCCTACCTTGAATTCAACTTATTTATTCTCATATTCATTACCTTTTCTCATCTTATCTTCTATTGTTAATCTTGACACCAAGTTTTCAATTTTTCTTTCTCCTTTCTCTGTTGATTCCTATAGATTGGAAACTCTTGAATTCTTCTGGTAAAGCTGTTAGTATTCGCATTATTACCATATCGTCGTCTATTTTATTTCCAGCAGCATTTAATCTGTGAGCCAAATTTCGGATTTTGGAAATGTTGGTCATCATGTCTTCATTCTTGTCAAATTGAAATGTGTAAAATTCTTGTAATAGGGTATTCTTCCTGTAAGAATCATCCCTATCGTAAATTTTACATAGTGTTGTGAACATTTCTTCTGCTGTTTCGTACGAAATTATATGTGGTAAAATACTTTTGTGAAAAATTTCTGAGCTTTAGCGTCATTCTTCAAAAACGATTTTTCAGATTTCAGGACTTTTCCTTCTACAATATCCATTAAATCGCTTGCTTTAAATATAATTGTCATTTCAAATTTCCACATTTGGAACGATTCGCTGTCTTTTAATACCACAATGTTAGATAAATCACTTGCATTGGCCATTTTTAATATTTATTTTTCTTTATGTAATAACATCATCTGAAAAGCAGATAACCAGTTTTCACAGGTGGTTGTGAAAACTTTTTCAAGAGCATTGTAAAGTATGCAAAACGTCGTGCCTCACTGTCCCAGTTACTTGTAAAACACAGAATTTCATCCAGAAAATGTCGCCCAAAAAATCTAGTATATCAAAAAACCCTGAGAAAAGAAGAAAACAAAATTTCGAACACCGAAGACATTACTGATGTAATAAAGAAGAAACATGTAATGAAGATCGCAATTTTACTAATTTACATTTTATATCACTTAGTAAAAAGCACTTTGAATTACCTTCTGCACAATCAGATGAAAATATATCTATGTAAAATTACTTAATAGGAGTTTCAAAAAAATATATTTGTTTTTTAAACAGGTACCATAAATTAAAATTTCGCTATTATATGTAATAATATTTTTTCATACCAACAATTTCATTTTTATTTATTAAAAACCATTTGTTTCTGTCATCTTATAAAAGAAAAATATTGGTTTCTATATGATAATAATATTTAATATCTTGTTGTGTGAGAAGTATGTTTCAATTCCGTTACCATTGTTTTTTTACCTCTCGCTAAGAGAGGTATTGCATTCATGCTAAAAATCGCATATCCAGATTTTATTGAATAAGCACGTTTTAAGGTCCTTACAATCCGATTTTAACATTTTTACGATGATGTCTGTGTGTGTGTGTGTGTGTGTGTGTGGATGTGTGTGTGTGTGTGTGTGTGTGTGGGATGTTGGAAGGACGGTTACTCAAAAACTATAAGACTTAAAATTTGTTTAACAACGTATTTCCCAATCGGACATTCCCGGGAAGATCTGAAAAGGTTTTGGTAACAATTGGACAACCGGAAGTAGAAGATTCTTGAAAAAAAATCTTCTAAATATTATTTTTTGAAAATTTTTCTTGATAATATTAAAGAAAAATAAATTCTCTTTCTGATACATTTAAATATTTTTATACATATTTTATAGATTTAGAGATAAAAGGAATATAATATATAAAATAATGTAATTAATTTTACAACCGAAAGAATGCCATGGATTTAAATTGTCAAAAAATGTCAGTGTCAGAAATCCGGAGACATTACTGAAGATTTTTTCTGGGAAGTATATACATTATATTATTTCTTATTGCATTAATAGTTTAATATTTAATATTATAGGTATATTACACATACCCTTCATATATGCTGTTACTTCCGACAATGAATTGGAAACATCACGAAAAATTTCTTCATAGAATGAATTTAAATTTAAAAAATCTAAATATATGGAATAGATATAAGTAGAATTTTTGGTGTAGAGTGTAAGTATACAAGAAATGTTAAATACATTAAGGCGCGAGTAGTTATGTGACTTTTTGGCCTTGACAAGCAGATATGGGCGCCAATGTCAGAATTATAGCTAGTAATTATGTATATAGATGTCATATATCATAATTTCTCATTCTAAATTTAGTGATTTTCCAATTTCATGTGATTTATTTTCCTCGACAAGTCAATTCCACACTCCTGGTGACAAATTAACTACGTGAATTTAGAAAATCCTGAAATTTTTAATGAAAAATTCTGACATTTATGTACATAATTACTAATTATCATTCTGAAACGGGCCCCCACATCTGCTTGTCAAGACCAACAATGTAACATGACTGTTCGCGCCCTATACTTAACCAAAAAAAGGAAGTGGCGAGAGGTATTGTGCTGGCCACAACAGATTTTTTTTAAGTTGGAAAATATTTATTTTTGAATTCAATATTTTCACTCGTTAATATAGATTGTTCAATTATTCTCTTCGCTACTTGTGCTAGAGGTCAGGTCCCATTTCAAACGATTCTTTTAATATGATACAATTTGTTTTCAAAGGTAAAAGAACGAAACAATGATAAAATTCCGAATTTTTTAACTTCATCGACTAAATGTGAAAGATTATGTACATTACTATTTATATATTCTTCACCGTATATTTCTTTATATTTCTCAATATAATGTAGAAGCATTCCGCTTGCTAAATCAATAAAATGCTTGTGAAATTTGGAAGAGCATATAATAATGACACGAAAGAAAACTAAGAAGTGTTCATAAACATCATAAGGTAAATAATCTTTTAAAAATACAATTCCTATATGATATAAAAATGTTCTATATTCTAAGCCTTTCCAGTGAGATAGACAATCAAGACTCCTCACCGTACGATGTATTTCTAAAGGCATTGTAGCATATTAGAAAATTTGATATGTTTTCTATGTCTCATGCGGACCATTTTGCTTTATAATTAAAAGTACCATCCCTCCAACCAAATAAACAACGTTTTACTATTCCTAAATCTATTAAATGAAGGAAATCACCAATTGGGAAATCTTCGAATTTATCAATAGGCGCTCTTGAAGAGGTGTACTTGTGATGTAGTTTATAAAGTCCGGATCGAAATCCTTGATTGGTTCTCTTTATGCATGCAGTCATTGGAAAAATATTGCAATGGGTTTTGTAGGAATATTCGCCTACTGTAGTGCACTTTAAACAACCATTTTGGCTGTTAAAATTTGCAACATCTATTAAATATATTGACTCGTATTCTTGTACATTTTCTGAAATCATATTTACTTGCCTTTTATAAATGCACGAGCAGGAGAATCACGTATAAAACGCCATATTTTTACATTGATATGGTTTCCATCATTCAAAGTTATACCTTCTGTTAATATTTTTTTTCATTTCCTCTATAAATGGATTTATGAAAATTTCCAAATTTGATGATTTTCCTTTATCACTGAAATTCCTATTACCATCGGATTTATATCAGGATATTCGTGAATATTAAATAAAATCGGCCAAAATTCTTCCTTTGAACTCGTGAAAATCGGTAGACCATCTATATTTATATTAATTGAAATACTAGATACCAAGCCAATTTATTTGATACTTGCGTAAATAGTTCTCAAGCAATTTTCTAAATCATTATACCAGTAGCGTTGATTATCTTCTATTTGATGAAGAACTATAGTAGTAGGTGTTTGTAATAAAGTTCTTGGATCCTTAGGTAAAGTGAAAAGACCAGCAAGCATTAATAATTTTAAATATGTCTTTTAGAGCAAGGTGATGTATTTCAAATTCATTAGCCCATAATTGTATGTCATTTCGAAATTTTTCGTCCCTATTACTTTCAGTTTATATATCGTTTATTGTTAATATTTCTTCATCATCTTCTAATTCGTGAAACAAATTATAAGTTTCATTGCCTATGTTCGAAATTTTCACTGACAAATTTTTGTTAGTTTCTTCTGGTGAAATGGATTCTGCATCTTGATTATATTCATATACTCTGCTTAATGAAGCAGCTTCTATATCTGGCAATTTCTGATTACAGGTTATGATACCGGCCGCATTTATAAAAATTGTTTGATTAGATGTTATTTTGAGAGTGTTCTTTGGTACTTTTCGGTAAAATGCACTACTGTACTTTACCTTTTTTCCACTTTTAAGGGGATCGTCAACGGTTTCCCAAATGAACGAAAAGAGGCTATAAATGTTTGCTAATTATGCTAAATCTGTTAAGAGTTTGTAACTTATTGTTATCATATTTATTAAAGAAAACTTGATATTATGTCTGTAACTTTTTATTTTTTCAATATAATTATCCATATATCTGTGACAATGCTCTAAAATTATTAATTTTTGGTTAATTTTGAAGTAAATTTTTCGAATAAAAAATAAATATTTTAAAAATTTAAAAAGTTACGAACCTAATTTCATGTTTTCTAAGAGCGAGGGTTTAAATTTTATTATAAATAAATGACAAATACACCCATTATTAGGAAAAAGCTGAGACGTGTTTTGTGTATTTTCAATGCTACAGAATTCTCATGCCCTAGTACAGGCGAGGGTGAGCACGCGGCGGGAGGGTATTTTATCAGCCTGTAGAATTTATCTTGTATTTTGGCGGTCGGCAGCTAGAGTTATGTTCCCATAGATAGGAAGAAAAGTTATTGAAAAATTCAAATAATTGATATACTTGTAGTTAAAGGTAGATATTACATTATTTCATTAAAAATGAATGTTTTAAATATAATTGCATATAAAATAGAATCAAACATTCTTGTATTATAAATTTTCTTTGAAATATAATTGAATTAACCTTATTAACGATAAAAGTCGTTGGCCCTACAGGAAAATTTTATCGATAACTTTTAGCAAATTCTACACAGGTATGGAAGATTATAAATTATGTAAGTATGAAAAAGAGGGTTCTATTTTGCGGACCACAAAAAAGCGGACTGGTCATAATTATTGGTTCTATTGTATTAAATCACAAAATACTAGATATTTTTGGTTGCTTTACTCCTAGACTATTTTGCGGACTAGCCATTTCTAATAAAACGAGAGAAATCAAACTTGGAATTTGCATGGCTTTTGTATTATACAATTTAATTCAAACTCAAAATTATCTTCAGAAGGTTACTTTACTCCTGGTGAATTTTGCGGACTGGCCATTTCGACTAAAGCGAAAGAGATCAGACTTGATATCTACGTTGTTCTTATGATTCTCTGTAATAAACTAATTGAAACTCGAAATCATCTTCAGAAGGTTACTTTACTTTTGGTGAATTTTGCGGACGAGCCATTTCGACTAAAGTGAAAGACACCAGACTTGAAATCTATCTTGCTCTTATGTTTCTCTTAACTATACTATTTAATGAAAACTCGAAATCTTCTTCAGACGGTTACTTTACTTTTGTTGAATTTGGCGGACTGGCCATTTCGACTAATGCGAAAGAGACAAGACTTGAAATTTATCTTTCTCTTATGTTTCTCATTTCTATACTATTTAATTAAAACTCGAAATCTTCTTCAGAAGGTTACTTTATTCTTGGTGAATTTTGCGGACTGGCCATTTCGACTAATGCGAAACAGACCAGACTTGAAATCTACGTTACTCTTATGTTACTCTTTACTATACTATTTAATTAAAACTTGAAATCATCTTCAGAAGGTTACTTAATTGCTGGTGAATTTTGCGGACTGACCATTTCGACTAAAGCGAGAGAGATAAGACTTGATATCTACGTTGTCCTTATGTTTCTCTTCCCTATACTATAAAAAAAACTCGAAATCATCTTCAGAAGGTTACTTTGTGTTCATAGATAATAATTTTTGGTTAGAGAAAATGGAACAAAAATTAATATTTTTTATAAAAATTGTGCTTTACCTGAACTTGACTCAAGGTATGTTCAAAACCTGCCAATTAGATACCCTGAACGTCCTTTTTAGATGTTAAAAAATAATATGTATTTTTAATATTTGTATCTTATTTATGTCAACTTACTTCTTTGTTTTATATTTTTATATTATAAAATTACAAATATATATATATATATATATATATATATATATATATATATATATATATATATATACATTGCTACTTATCCTATCCTTGGAATTCAATCGTTTTTTAAAACGGCTTATTTTCTATATTACAAATTGTAGTCACTTAAAATTCAGTTATAATAAAAATAAATTATGGATTTCTCTGTAAATTTCTTGACGATACTGTTCGATTCGTGTGGGATGTCTATGATTCTACTTGTTATTTCTTTCAAATTTTACAATTTACCTAACTACTCATTTCAAAATCGACTAGTACATAGTTTTATACAACATAATTATTATATTGTTGTTTCATAGTGTATCCAAGTGTAGTTCATGGCATTTTATATGTGGGTAAGTATTTAGGTAATTATAGTTTTCATGTTATTTTATTTAATTTATTAAATTTGTTTACAAATGTTTACTTTTGATATATGATTAATATTTAAATTACTTGTTTTCATATTCTAATTTGCGATTAAAATTACAAATAGTTATATTATTATCAGTAAAAGTGCTATTACAAATATAAATGACAAGCAGAGAATACCTACCTCGCCGAAAGTTACAATTCAGCATCGGTATACAGATTTCAGATTCCTTCTCTCTAAAGGTGTAGCCCAGCGCGGTAGAGGGTAGGATAGTTCAATCATTTGTACTACATAAGTTATCAACTACAAATAAGTGGGGGGCTTAAATACCCCGTACCGCACTACACTTCTTTGTCAAAGATTTTAAATAGCAATTGCTGTTCAACTAAACGATCCCCTTAAAGTGACACTCATTTTATTTCAGATTGTATTTGAACTGACACTGAAACCTAAACTCATTAAATAAAGAGAAAGATTAAATAATGAATACAGCAAAAACTAATAGTAAAATAATGGACAATAATTTATAATTTATAAATACAAAAGTTTTATGTAACTAACGGCTTTCACTAATACATCTCAAAATTTTACACTATGTTCTTACATTTTTATAAGTGAATCATATGAAACTGTTAAAAAATAATAAAATATGTAAGTTTAATTTTAGCATTTGCTACTCTTATAAAGATTTTGTGTAAACTTTAAGCTACGGTATATTACAGTTATATAATGGCGGTATCAGTAACATATCTGTTACTTGTTTATAAAACGTTACGAGTAAATTGCCAGGTGTAATGTTATAAATTACTAATATAACTTCGGAACCTGTAATAATATTAAATAACCTTTTAAAATACTTTACACATTAAAGTTACATTTATATAACATCTATAAAACTAAAATTTTAAAATTCGTTACTATAAACACGGAAAATGTTGGAGGCAATATCCTTCTCTTGTCCACCTTGTTTCTGGGAAAGAACGCCACCAATTCCAACGCTGCTGACATCTGTATCTAGTATGAACTCTCCTTCAGATAAAGGTTAATTAGGACAGGTCAAGGAATGTTTCAGTTCTTTAAACGCAACTTTACAATCCATATCCCAGATAAATCTTCTTCCTTTTTCGGTAAACCTTGTCAGTGGCTTAGCTATGTGGGCGAATCCAGGTACATATCGTCGATAATCACTACATAAACCAAGGAAGCTTCTAAATTCGTGTTTGTATCTAGGTACTGGCCAGTCACTCACAGCCCTTATTTTCTCTGGGTCAACTGCAATACCCTTACCAGGAACCACGTGTCCCAAGTAATGAACTTATTTTTGGAACAGATGGCACTTCTTTGGACTGAGTGTCAAGTTAGCCTGTCTCAATCTTTGGAAAACCTCTTCCAAATTCTTCATGTGGTCCTCGATCGTGTTTCCTATCACAATAATATCGTTGAGATAAACCAAACAAGTTTTCCAATATAGCCCAGCCAATACGGTTTCCATGAGTAGTTCAAACGTTGCAGGGACATTGCAGAGCCCAAATGGCATTACGGTAAATTGCCAGAGTCCGTTGCCGATGGTAAAGGCTGTCTTCTCCTTGTCTTTTGAATCCAAATCTACTTGCCAGTAACAGCTCTTTAGATCCAAAGTGGAGAAAATCTTTGAACCAGCCAAAGTGTCTAATGTGTGTCGTCTATTCGAGGTAGCGGGTAGCTATCCTTCTTCGTCACGTTGTTAAGTTGACAATAATCGACGCAAAATCGTGTAGAGCCATCCTTCTTCTTCACTAACACCACTGGTGAAGCCTAAGCACTGCTTGAAGGTTCGATTACACCTTCCATCTTCATGTCCTTAATAATTCGTTCGGCTTCCTCACGCTTCGCAAATGGCTGTCTTCTTGCTGGTTGGCGGATGGTTCTTGCGTCTCTGGTGTCTATTTTATGGTGAACTATATTAGTTCTCCCTTTGGTGTTTTTGTTGAATTGGAACACATCTTGAAAATTTCTAATTAAATTCTTGGCCTTAGTTCTCTGGTTGGCCGCCAATTCTTGACACGATATTGATATCTGGTTGATTAAAGTGTCCGGAACTTTTTGAAATGTGTTTCCATTGGCATTTACAGTTCGAATAATCCAGGATACTGCCAAGAATTCCCCTACAATTATTCCTCTTTTAAGAACAACCGGATAATAATTTATGTTCATTATTCGAAATGGAATTATTTGGCTGATTTGACCAGTGATTTTCCGACAACTACTCCAGTGCCAGTTTTGTTTTGCTATTAGTACGCGCAAAGCCTTGTCGTCTCGTGGGTTTAATACGAGTTCTTCTTCATTGACCATCATCACTCCCTTCTACGTCCATACCGAGTATTAATTCATCTTCAACTTCAGCTACTAGCGCACGATGTTTAAAGGAGGTGTTCTCCTAATGCGGTAGCTTGTTCTCCCGTCGCTGTGCGTAATTACCACATGGTTGAAGATGCGTCTTTCCAGTTTCGGGTCTAATTATAGTCTTTGTCACACCCGTATCCAGTAAAATTTTCAGTGGCCTTCCGTCAATAGTACCATCCACGTAGATACTGTTTACTGTTGGCTTGATGATGCAGGGATGCGACATAACCGATGAATTGTGGGTCTACTAGATTACGGGTCGACGATTGGCCCTTCGCATCAACCCGACTTAGTTTTCCGACTCCTTTTCCTCCTTCGTCGATTCCATTTTCTTTTGCATTTTTCTACAAAGTCTTTGCGGATGGCCCAGTTTACCGCAATTCCAACAGCGGAGTTTCTTTCTTCCGGTAAACACTTCACTTGCGTTTCGTCGCATCGTCTCTTCTAGATCTTCAGTGTTATCATTTCTCTAGGCATCCATATTTCCCACTCGCGATTGATTACGTGGTTTGTTTGGCAGCTGCATGTTTTAATTCATATGAGAGTGCGTCAATGAAAGTTTTTTACTTGCTGAGTTTCGCTGTGTCGAACTCCGTAGATGAATGATTGCATAGCGAGGCACTCCAAAACGCTATCGGGAGCTGTTGTGTTAGTTAATGTTTTATTACTAAAACTTTTTAATTACTGACTTGATTGTAAGTATAATTATAATTTATTGATAGTTTTTTGTTTGTACCATGTTCTTCTTTATTGTGTAATTTATTATTTGTAGTAACCCTGAAGATGAACATTGTATGATCGAAACGTTGGTTTAAAATCAAAATTAAACATCTTTAGACTGTATTCCGACTATTTCTTCTTCCCTTATAATACTTAATATTTGTTTAACTACGTATTTCTCAATCGGACATAACTGGGAAAAGCTGAAAAAGTTTTGGTAATAATTGGACAACCGGAAGTAGCAGATTCTTAAAAAATCTTCTAAGTATTATTTTTTGAAAATTTTTGTTCTTGCTATTAAAGAAGAGTAAATTCTCTATCTGATACATATAAATATTATATCATATCTTTTTAGATTTAGAGATAAAGAAATATAAATTATATAATAATCTCACAGCCCAAATAATATAATGGAAACCAATTAAAATGTTTGTAACTGACAGATTAATGTCATTACTGAAGATTTTTTCTGGGAAATACATTATATTATTTTTTATTGTATTAATAGTTAAATATATAAAATGATAGGTATATTACATATACCCTTCAAGAATACTGTCAATCCCGACAACGAATTGGAAACATTTCGAAAAATTAAAAGAGGACAATATTTCTTCATAGAATTAATGTAAGTAGAATTTTTGATGTAGAGTGAATGTATACAAGAAATGTTGAACACAATAGGACGCGAGCAGTCATGTCACTTTGTTGACCTTGACAAGCAGATATGGGAGCCCGTGTCAGAATGATAGCTAGTAATTATGTACATAGATGTCAAATATCATAATTTTTCATTCTAAATTTAGTGATTTTCTAATTTCATGTGGTTTATTTTCCTCGACAAGTAAATTCCACACTCCTTATTCTCCTAATTAACTACGTGAATTTAGAAAATCTTGAAATTTTGAATGAAAAATTTTGACATTTGACATCTATGTACATAATTACTAATTGTTATTCTGATACGGCCCCCCCATATCTGCTTGTCAACGCCAACAATGTCACATGACTGCTTGCGCCCTATACTTATGTAACCAAAAACGGAAGTGGTGAGAGGTATTGTGTTGGCCACAACTGATTTTTTTCTCTGATGTGTAAAACGTACGTTATACTCAAGAGTCTGGGGACCACTGAATTGCACGTTTTTTTCATGTATACAAATCCATGCACTCACGAGCTACCCGAATATAGGAGCCGATTAATTTTCATTATTATAAGGAGAAACTATAGATGTTAATTTAAATACATGAACGGAACGATTGCGTAATAATATATTTTCAGTAAAATCTTACTCAGACTTACCATTAACTAACAATTATTCTTGGCTTTGATGTATCTCTCTGATGCTATGAGTTTCACACACAGAATCATAGGCGTATTTCTAATTGATCATTCATTATATAAGTCGTGTATCTAGGTAGGTATTCCTTCCACCAAACAATATTCATATTACCTAAGTATTTAAATTAATTCAATATCAGAAAATAAAAATAACAACATCAATTTTATTCTTCCAATTTTGTAAGCTTAACATTTTTATTTCTAAAAAAATCAATGTTATTAATTATTATGTGGACGATAAAATAACTGTGCAATAACTAAACCTTATATAACAGTATAAGCCGAGACAGTACAATGCCAACACAACAGTCGTTGACAGTCCGAAAATATCGAGCCGATATCTACTCCTTAGTTCAGTCCCTCATCCAACAACAACCTCTGCGATTACGATTCTGTTTAATCCTACCAATAATACTTCATTCTACCCAACTTACGGGTTTGTAGAACTTATACAATATACATATAATTTTTGCTAATAATTATTAATTTCTTTAATTATTATAATTAACCGTTATCTAACGAATCTGTGTTGCTGTAATGTGTACATATATTTCTTGTAAGAGTAGCATAAGCGTAGTGTTTTATACGCCGTAATATAAATACATAAACTGAATTAGGAAGACAGTGTAGTGGAGTATTGTTTATCCAAAAAAATCGTGGTACACTAAATATAGACCAAAATATAAATTTTACAAATTTTCATTTTTGAAAATAACTTCCAAGTATGAAATATTACTGGATTTTGATTTACATATACTTATTCAGAGTACATTGTTATGTTCTTTCAAATGATGATACTTATATTTATCACTTTAGGCACCATAATACGAGTAGAAAGTTATACCATAGATAAGACAAAATTATATATTGTTTACTGTCATAATTTGTAATTTTTTTAAAGAGTACAAGCAAAATAAAGATTATTTATAACGCTAAAGTCAATACACATTTAATTAATGAACTTTCCATTTTGCTTAGCAGTGAGATTTTAAAGAAGTTAATTCTCATATTTGTTATTCTCATAATCTTAACCAAACAGTTCGAGATAATTTTAAAATTATTAACGCTCTGGCAGGGACACAGTTGGAGAGGAAAATGAGAAAATATTACGAAATAATTTCCCAATAACGAAATGAAAAAAACTATTTTTAGGTATACGTTGCTTTGAACAGTAGCAAAAGAAATTAAAAACACAAAAAATTGCGATGCTAGACCACAAAATTGTACGGGAACACTGCAAATATTAATATTTCCATTTCGCTGGGCTTTGACATATGATATTGTAACGTTTTTATTTATATGGGTGAAGTGTAAAACAGACAATTATTATTAACTAAAAGAATACGTTTATTAAACGGTAAATAAATATTAAAAATATAATTAAAAGATTATAAAAGTAACTAACACTATGATAAACAAATATTAACACTAATTTAAAGACTAAGATTATTATAAGACAATTAAACACTAAGATTATTTATTTAAATAATTAACACTACTGTTTATGTCCCTAATCACATTTATTTATGTTCACTTGTCGACTGTTCTTTATATCACTAACTATTCACTACACTTATTTATATTAGACTTCTGCACTCGTTGCTTGTATAATACAGAGTGTGTCCCCTGGCTTTGGCGGTGGGTTATATATACCTGGCTAGATTATTTCCAGGCTTTTCTGGAAGCTACTAGGGAACATCTAGAGGTAAACAACATCACACAATAGATTACTGTCGTCCAGTCCTAACGAGTGAGTGGCGGCCAGACACTGAGGCGCCTGGTAGCGCGGCGGCGGCGGCCGCGGGGGTTACGTTACACTGCCCCCTCCTTAAGACTGTTTCGTCCCGGAACAGTCCGTGGTGACGAAACCTGCATGTACTACCCTTGGTGCATTTCGAGTTCTTAAAGAAGTGACAGTCGATGGTCCGCTCGACTTCTTCTTTCTGTCCGTTAGGGTTAAAGCTGCAGACGAGAATTTCAACGCCGGTGAAACGGAAGAGGATCTCTAACATGTTTCTTACAATCCTCCAATCCAAACCGTCTAGACCACAACCCAACTTCGGTACTGCTAGCTTCAAAATGTCATTCTCCAGTAGATGATCCCTCAAATCGCACAGCGAGTTCCATAGGCTTTGATACGACGGCTTCTGGTACGAGCGTGGTTTTGTAACAAAATAGTAGATGTACCGCTGATGGTCTGAATTGCTATTTCTCAGTCGTAGCGTTTTCCCAACAGATGGACGTTGGTTGGCCAGTTCTTGTAGTCGTCCATATTTCGCCTTAAAGACTGAGGCTATGCCGCGGGACATCTTTAAGTCTTCTGATACACAGTGGCCGAGGGAATAATCTGAAGACACGGTAAACAGATCTCGATGTTCTTCTTTTATCACGCCGTACCGCGCCTTGCGCCCAAAGAAATAGTTCTCCATGAAATCTTCAAAAGTCGGTTCTTGAGCTATGATCCGACGAACTGCTGCTCCATTATGGTCTTCGTGGTTGTCTCCAGCAAAAGGGGCTAGCCGATTAAAGTGTACCACCCTCGGCTTCCCGGTAGGTCGTTTCTTAATTCTATATACCACGTCGTTTATTCTTTTGACTACCTCATAGGGGCCCTCCCAATTCTTTTGCAGCTTTGGTGATAACCCGCGGCGCCTTTGTGGGTTGTAAAGCCACACTAAATCCCCAGGTTGATATCCACCTTTTTCGGCTTTGATGTCATACCGGTCCTTCATTCGGTCGCTGGCAGTTTGAATGTTCGTACGGACTTGTTCATGAATGTCATCCATTCTTCTCCGTAAGCCCGTAACGTAATCTTCTCCGGCCAGGTCTTCCCCAGGTTTGCTGCCGAACACTAAGTCGCATGGTAAACGCAACTCACGTCCGAATAAGATGTTCGCAGGAGTTTGCCCTGTTGTCTCATGCACGGATGAACGATAAGCCATCAGGAACAGATGAAGATGTCGGTCCCAGTCTCTTTGATGGTTGGAGACTACCTTCGACAAATATCGGTTGATCGTTCTGTTCATTCGTTCAACCATGCCATCGGACTGCGGATGTAATGCAGTTGTCCTTGTTTTATTAATTCCTAATATCTTACAGATATTTTGGAAAACGGCAGACTCGAAATTTCTTCCCTGGTCGGAGTGAAGTTCACGTGGTACCCCGAATCGACATATACATTCTTTAACTAAGGTTTCAGCGACCGTGGTGGCTTCTTGATTGGGTAATGGATAAGCTTCAACCCACTTGGTGAAGTAGTCCATCACAACCACGATATATTTATTTCCGTCGTTACTTTCTGGGAATGGCCCGGCCACATCAATCGCAATGCGCTCAAATGGACTGCCAACGTTATATTGACGCATTGGAGCTTTTCGTCGTCTATGAGGGCCGTTACTTCCCGCGCAAACCACACATTTCTTGCACCAGTCTTTAGCATCTTCAGTGAAGTTAACCCAGTAAAACCGCTGGCGCAATCTTTCTAGGGTTTTGGTGACTCCAAAATGGCCTCCAGACCCGTCATGGATCTCTTTCAACACGTCTGGTATTCTACTCTTAGGAATGACCAACTGAGCTTTCTTCTCAGTTCCATCGGCATTCTCTACCACACGCTTCAACAGGCCATCCTCAATCACCATGGAGTCCCATTGCGCCCAGTACGCTTTTACACTCTGTGAGTGTGGTGCAACGTCTTCCCATATTGGTTTGCATTCTTCTGCTTTCCATTTTAATAAGATTTTCAAAGTCGGGTCATTTGCGTAGTTCATCGGGCTGCCAACTATCGTTGACTACTGTTATTCTGGCAATGGTGCAATGTTTTTCTCCTAGTCGACTACCATATTTGCCTCCCTTAGCATGGCCTTCTGAACCATGCGTCATGCGTCGACGCTACTTCCCTGCTTTTCAAGTTCCTTTCTCTGTCTTGACTTTTTTTTCTTCCTTGTGGTGAGAAGTATGGCATCGTCATCAACGTTATCTATTTCGAGTTTTCGTTTCCCACTCGAGCTGTTCATACGAATCGCCAAGGGCACGTCTTCCCCGCTGTCTTCAGGCCCCGTTCCAAAGTCCTTAGATTGCAATCGCAGCTGCTCGTCGGAGAACTATTCATTTCAGGTTGGCTTTCCTCTACTACTGGAATTTCTTCCTAGATTTGTTCTGTAATCCCTTGCTGAACACGCTCTCATTCTCTCGCGTTCTCTTTTTTTTCGCTTCCGTCTTCTTTCTTCATATCCATTCTTCACATCAATGGATTCGTCCTTTACCTCTAGAATTTCTGCCTACATTTCTTTTTTTTTAATTTCTTACTGAGCACGCACATTTTCTCTCTCGTGGTCTCTTTCTTTTTCGCTTCCGTCTTCTTTTGTAACAGCGGAGTTTCTTTCTTCTAGCAAACACTTCATTTATAATTAGTCGCACTTTTTCATCCATGCCTTCGGTGTTTACATTTCCCTTAGCATAAATATTAAGCACTCGCGATTGGTTACGTGAAACTTGTTTGGGAGCTTCACGATCTGATACATATGAGAGTGCGTCAACCATAGTTTTTGGGCGACATAATTGCTGTGCTTGCTGAGTATTGCTGTCTCGAACTCCGAAGATGAGTCTCTGAGTGGCCAGGTACTCCAAATCCTTGTCAAGAGCTGTAAGATGTGTGAGACGAACCGAACGAGTTACATCGGCTCCAAATTCTTGCAGACTTTCTTCAATTTCTCTAGAAGTCTTCTCCCATCCTTGTTTCAATATTTGCTCCAGTAATCCAGAATTCTCCAATTTCTGCTCCAACATCTGCTCCGTATTTCCAGAATTCTCCTCTACTCTTCCAGAATTTACCTCTAATTCCTGTTCCAATTTCTGCTCCAGAATTTCATAATTCTCCTCTACTCTTCCAGTATTCGCCTCCAATTCCTCTTCCAATTTCTGCTCAAAAATTCCAGAATCTTCTTCAGCTTTTCTAGAATTCTCATTCAATTCACGTTCAATTGTTCTAGAATGTTCGATTAATTCTCCGTCCAGTACTCCAGAATGTTCCTCCACTTTTCTAGAATTTTCATGTAATTCCCTTTCCAGTGTTCTAGAATATTCCTTTAATTCTTCTTTCAGGGTTCCGGAACTTACCTCCACTTTCCCAGAACTTTGAAAATGAATGATTTATTTTGTTTTCTAGAATTTCATAACATGGCAATAATACAATATTTCTAAAAATCGTAAGGCGTAGATGATTTTACAAGGAGGTATTTCAAAATTGATATATGATTTTGTAATGCAGTTACATTGTTATACTAATATAGGAAAAAACGGTCACATGAATTTACGGATTTCACATTATCCATACCATTTACTTGTTAAATATTTATTAAATGTACATATCAGTTTATTTGTTTTTTGCTTATAGAATGTTATTGAACGCATTATATATGAGTAAATTCAAAATATTAACCACTTTTTCTTAAATCAGTAAAATTTTAAGAATTGAAAGAATCTTCCAGAACTCATAATATATAAATAAAATAATATTTGGGTGTAATTTTTTTAAATTTTATTAGAAAAATGATGTTTCGAGAGCGGAGTGTTGCCATCATCAAGCAAATAACAACAATACTATAAACAGTAGTCCTGACGATGTGTTAAAATTATGGTAACATGAATCAAGTATTATTTTAAAAAATCTGATGTGGCCAGCACAATACCTTCCGTCAATACTGTATATTATGTATAAATTCCATACATAAATTATCTTGCAAAAGATTCTAAATTTCCAATAAAATTATTTCATAAGCAAACTATGCAAATTGCACTTGACACTGACATCATCTTCTTATTCTTCTTTAGCTTTTCCCATTCGTTACGGGCCGCTATTTTTTATTTTCTTCTTCCACTCATTTCTGTTTTGCGTGTCGTTTTTATTCAGTTCCTTCTCTCTCAAGTATTCCGCAATACAGTCCTTCCAACTTATCTTTGGTCTTCCTCTGTTGCTTCAACCTTCTATTTCTAAGCTATTCATTTCTCTCCTCATGACATTTTCAAACCAATGTAATCGTCTCTCTTGTATCTTTCTAGAAACTTTTAACACTAGAATTATTTCCCTTATTCTTTCAATCCTTACCATATCTTTCCGTGTCTTCCCCAACATCCTCATTTCTGCTACATTCAATAAAGTTTCATTTTTGCTAACTTAGTAATTAGGTATTTCATCATTTATATGTTGGCTGTTACCGTGGTCAATAGCTATTATTGCTAATCCAGATAGTCTTTCTTGAAGCAACGTGGTTCGTAAGCAATTTTTAATAATTTTAATTTGCCGTAATTCTTTGTATTTAATAATAAACAAAAAATATTTAAAAAGTGCCGCCCTATAGGCAGACGTCTCGCCGCCTTGCCTCTAGCGCCGGCCCTGAGGTTAGCATAGCTGGCTGATTTATGAAATTTAATATCTATATCTATTGAATATGAAGTATAAAATGCAATCAAATCGTACAGAGAATAATATATTCTTTAAAATTGAAAATAACATTAAATGTCAATCAATGATATTTAACTGCGTGTTTTCAAGCTAAACTGTTGCAAATGAGGGTACTTTCGGTGGACCAATTATAATCAAAATCTAATCACATTTGAATATGGATCTAAACACACACACACACACATACATTTAGACATTATTCATGCGCTTAAATATTAATAATGATTATATATTTTTACATCATTTTAATGTATTTTTTTTTGGGATAATAAGCAGTTTCTATTTCTTTGATAAATTAATACTTCTTTTTAATCTAATTAAATACATATTATATTGGATATTGATTAATTTCATTGAAATGTAATTTAAATATTATAGCATTCTATTGTCGTCTACACAGTCATATTGAGAACATTATTATAAATATTTTTCATTTAAATAAATTTAAATATACGGAAGTATATCTTTGTAAATATCAATATTTATTATGAGGCCTGTACTTTTGGGGATAAAAGTATTTATTCTTTTTCAATTAGGCAAATGTGGTCATTACGATAAAATATTACCAATAGAAGTTAATACGACTTGCATAACACATTTAAGTAAAACAGTGTATAATTCAACTATATTAATAGTATCAAATTTAAAAATTCAATGGTCATCATGGAATCCTGATCAAACAAATATAATCTTAACAAATATGGCAAGTAAACTTCATAAATTAAATAAAATTAACTACAAATATGTTGTAATGTATTTAAATTCTACTTCTGATTTGAACAGTTGGTTATTGTATCTAAGAAAAAATACGTATTGGAATCCTAGAGCTAATTTTATTGTGAATATCGTACAGACAGATATTACAAAAATTATTGAAATATTCTGGAGTTATTATATTATAAATATTAATATAATAAAAAGTGACAATGTATATACATATTATCCATACAATAGTACAGACGGTACAATAAATTTGAATCCTTCTTACCTTTCACATTGTGACAATTTGTTGGAAACAAAATATCCAGAAAAAGTTCCTTCGAAATTTACAGGACATAAAATAAAAACAATGGCATTTAAAGTAGTTGTGTTTACTGTAAATTTAACCGGTAACCCTTACAACCCAAAAGAAGTTGGAATAGAAATAACTTTATTTCAAACAATACTCGACAAACTAAACGTAACCAAAGTTTTTTTGAACCATACATACAATCATTGGGGTGTTCAAAATCCAAATGGCACTTACACGAAAATGTATAATGATCTGTATGATCGAAAAGCCGACCTGATGATAGGCCAATGTCCATTTGAACATAATGTGGTTTTTGATTTCGATAATACAGTCACAATTTTTATGGATGGATTGGGATGGTTCGTACCATCAGCGGCACAAATACCTCGATGGCAAAACATCACCAAAATATACGAACCACTAGTTTGGCTTTTGATTCTTTGCAGTTTTTTTCTAAACAGTGTAATATTATTCTGTTTTGGACGACTCAAAGAACGTTCTACTTCATTTACAAAGTTTTCTAACAATATGTTGTCATCGTTTTATAGTTTATTGCAAGGAGGAGTTACAATGCCAGAAAGTACAACAACAAAAATGGTATTTTATTCCTGGATTTTATATACATTGTTGATATGTACGGCTCTGCAAAGTAACTTGACAAGTGTGCTAACTTCACCGCAGTACGAACGGCAAATTACTACTTTACAAGAAGTTTTTGATAAAAAAATACACTTTGGATTTATTCCAACTCTAGTGAAGTTTTTTAACAGTGACCCCAACGATGAATTCAGTATGTATGTATATAGCTAAAAATCATGTGGAATGTCCTATGGATGAGAGTTGTTTAAACCGAACTGCTTTTCAAAGAGATTTAGCACTTTTCAGAGGTTTTCGATTAATGTTGTACCGAATGAAGGGAAAATATATCAATGAAGATGGCAAAAAAATGGTTTATGCTTTTCGGGATTATATTTTATTTCATCCTCGTATGGTATTCTCTAAAGGACATCCTATGTACCACAAGTTTGTAAATATTATAATATGGCTTGAAGATTATGGTTTACTGAAGAAATGGGAAAGAGACGTAATGCAAGAAAAAAAATATGTTTCAGAAAGTAGTACTCTTCCCTTATCTCTTAATAATTTATCAATATCTTTTGGGATTCTTCTTGTTGGCTATTTATTTGCTATTGGTACTTTTATTGCCGAAGTTATTTGCCAGAAATTTATTCGTAAATAAAAACAAAAGAAATAATTTATTTATAAATTATAGTTATTTATGGTACAAGTATGTTATATTACAAATAAGTCACGCGAGAAAAATGTTAGCCCCGAGTGGAGTACTTTTCCCAAAGTGACTTATTGAATATAACACATGAGTGGCATACAAAATTTTATCCAACAACTAAATTTAGGGCCGGTATTCCCAACTCCAGATAAACTGCGGAATAACAAACCATAGATTAAATTTACTCTAAGAATAAATTTCGGAATAAGTTAAAATGTTTATTTCCAATTCCCGATAGTATAAAGCGCAGTCAAATCTTATCCCGAACTGTAGTCAAGTGAACTAGGTTCATTATTTGAACTTAAGTTAAAATGATATGCATATTATGAAACTTCCAAACATTACGTTCAACTGATCTATGTTTAAACCGGCTCAGTCGGTAAGTTTACTATATATTTATGAAATGTCAAATGTTTACAAATAAAGTTGTATTATGAGAGGAGAGAGTCTTGGAGAGAGTGATGTCTGATAAAAGACGACCCAGAAACTTTAGTGACGCTGAAAAAAAAATATAAAAAATAATGGAGTAATAATCAGTTAAACTTCTGTTAAGTAAAAAATAATGTTTATACTACTCAAAGCTAGTTCAAAACAGTCAGTCAACTTCTGCAAACTAAGATCAAGAGTTGAACTATATGTTTATTCTATCGACCAATGTTTTTATTCCATGGATTGTTATTCCAAAGTAAATGGCACTCTCATCATATAAAAAAGTTAAAAACTGACAAATTGGTATTTATAATTTCATTACGTTTAAAGAATATACTAACTAGTATTAAAAGAATGGAACTAAAGTGAGAAAGAAGTTGTAATTTCACGAACAATGAAAGGCGAATTTTAATTGAAATAGCCCTCGATTTTAAACATATAATTGAAAACAGAAAAACCGATGCTGTTGGAATCATAGAGAAAAATGATGCTTGGAAGAATATCAAAGAGATTTTCAATGCTAGTAGTGGGACCAAACATAGGTGTGCGAAAACCCTGAAAATGAAATACGATGCAATAAAGAAAGGTTTAAAAAAAGGCTGCTGAACAGAAAAGGCAATTGTACATGCCTGGTGGTGGTCCACAGGTTGAAGTTAACTGACTAAGAAAATAAATTATTACATATTATAAATGTTGATTAAATAAATAAAAATATGTTTGATTCAATTCATTATTTTAATAACTTGTAATCAAGTGCCATCTGTTAAGACATTGTTAAAACTAACATGTAGTTATGGGTAATAGACTGTCTGTTGTTATTGTTGTTGTCAAATATAGTTGTGTGATGTTTTTCTTGGTTCTGTATAAGCACGGTTTATAAATGAATTGTAACCTGAAATATTGTTCATTAAAGCAGTTAATTGAACTTCTATTTATTATTCCAACTTCATATAATCCTCAAAACTGAAATTAAATGTGGAAGGCTGGAAGGTTTACTTACCACCAGACATGACAGCGACCATGTTATTGGTATTTGCAACGAAAGTTGTTATATATTGTCTTAACTGTACTAATATATTTTTATAAGTAGATGAAACAGTCTGTATGAATCAGAAAATTATTAAATCTACAGAACAACTGATTAGATTTTGGTTATAATTGGTGAACCGGAAGTAGTCTCATTTGAAGATTTAACAGTTAAATTTGATTTATTGACATTTAACGTTATTATAACTGAAAGAATATATTATTCTCTATACGATTTAATTGCATTTTATACTTCATATCCAATAGATAGAGTTAAAGAATTTTAAAGATATTGAATTTCATAAATCATCCAGCTATGCTAAATATGGAAACTACTAATATATTCATATATTTCAAATTGATAAGAATTATTTGCGACCATCCGTAACATATTTAAACATAGAAGTAGGCCGTAGGGTCGAGGAATTATTGTAATAAACGAAGAAAGAATATTCACAATTCTTTTTACAAATTTCGTAGACGAGTACACTAACCATACGGTGTAGATGAATACTCAGCGCGAACAATGCGCTATATATAACATATATAATTGTTGTGAATCAGCTTGCCTTTTTATAAACGTTGATAAGAATGATTTGCGACCATCCGTAACATATTTAAACATAGAAGTAGGTCGTAGGGTCGAGGAATTATTGTAATAAACGAAGAAAGAATTCTTTCTCTAGTGTTTCTAGAAAGTGTTGAAGTATTAAAACATTCTATTACTTGTCAGTGTCAAATGTCAGTGTCAAATGTCACCAGTCATAATATTAATAATTAAGGTGGCTGTTGTTTTGTATCGTATCAATGTTGTTATATATTTTTGCCTGATTTTGTCTTGTCATCTTTCTTTGTAATTTACTGCAAATATAATATTCTTTGAAAAGCATATTGATCTTATTTTATGTGTACGATCTATAGTCATCAATATGGTAGCAGAGCGTAGTTCCTGCATGTAAAATAAGAATTTAGTATTTTCAAAGTGAATCCTCTTCGAAAATAACAGAATGGAGTTTCACGGAATTGAAAAACTATGTGGTGCTGAAAATTGGAATATTTGGAAGTTTGCAGTAAGGAATTTGCTCCGAGGTACAGAAGGAGCGTATGAAGTTTGTATAGGCGATATAGTAAAACCAAAAAAATTGGGGCCTACTGCTACCCCAGAACAACAAGCCGTATACAATTTGAAATTTAAAGAATGGGATAAGGCAGATCGTTCAGCGAGTCAAATTATCATCAGAACGCTAGAGGCCCGTGTAATGGCATTACTCATTGCATGTGAATCTGCAAATGATATGTGGATAAAATTACACGCGATTTTCGAACAGCAAACAAAGCAAGCCGCTCACACTGTCCAAACTGAATTTTTCAATTTTAACATGAATAAATCTGATGATATGGTGTCACATATAGCCAAATTCGAAGGACTAGTGTTACGAATGCAGCAATTAAATGTTAAGCCTGATGAATCGTCGATGATGGTGAAATTGCTAGATACATTACCTGATGAGTATGAAAGTCTTCGGCAAGCCTGGTGGGCAAGATCCGAAGAGCAACAAACGTTCATGAACTTAGTAGGACTTCTAACAGCTGATGAAAAACGTCGAAAGCAGAAAAGTGAGAAACATGACGAGCTAGCAGCTCTTATAGCGAAGGGTGATACTTCAAATAAACAGACAAGGAAATTTGTCAAATCAGTAAATGAAAAAGGAAAAGATAAAAGGAATTTCAAATGTTATGCCTGTAGCGGGATAGGTCACTTCAGAAAAGACTGTCCAAATCTTAAAACGAAAAGACAAAAGAGTGACACAAAAAGGTCACTTAGTAATGTCAACAATCAAGCATTCATTACTGAAGCCATGAGTGCAGAAATAGAAAACGATGATTGGATTGTTGATTCAGGTGCTACGGACCATCTAACACATCATGCAGAGTGGTTCTCTTCATTTGAAAGATTTACGACAGATGTCAAGGTACATATTGGTGACAAGTCCACGATGGATGCAATTGGAAAAGGCACGATAAAATTCGAAGCCTTTGTTAAAGGTAATTGGCTTCCATGTTATATGCAAAATGTTTTGTACGTGCCAACTGCCCGAAGAAATTTGTTTTCTGTGACATCTGCACTTGACAAAGGCATGTCATTTAATTCATCTAAAACTGAATGTCAATTCGTAAAGGATGGTATCATCAAAGCCCAAGGTGTCCGTATTGGTCAACTTTTCAAGATGCTGATAAGAGTGAAACCCCCTGAGACTGTATGTGTATTCGAAAGCAATGTTATTTCAAAAGAAAATCTTCAAGTTTGGCATGAACGTCTGGGTCACCAGAACAAACGACATGTTCAGGATTTTTTAAAAAAACATGACCTCAACGTAGAGGACGATCATAAATTCTGCGGAGCCTGCGCAGAAGGGAAGCAACATCGAAATAGTTTTTATTCTCGTCAACAACGTGCGAAAGAAGTTGGAGAAATTATTCATGCGGATCTTTGTGGCCCGATGGAGAATTTATCCATTGGAGGTTCAAGGTGTTTTATATGTTTCACATGCGATTATTCAAGATACCGCATAGTCTATTTTCTAAAAGAGAAGTCTGAAGTCTTTGAAAAGATCAAAGAAATGCTCAATTTCATTAAAAATCAGCATGGCCAAGAAATCAAAAGTTTTCAGTGTGATGGAGGTCTCGAATTTAACAACAGAAGTGTTAGAAATGTTTTGCAGTCTAGAGGTATAAAATTTATAATATCAAATCCATATACTCCAGAACAAAATGGTTGTGCTGAACGCACAAACAGAACTATAGTTGAATTGGCGCGAACAATGATTCTTTCTAAAAGTTTGCCCAAATCACTGTGGGCTGAAGCAGTAAATACAGCAGTATATATACTAAATAGAACAGGTCCTAGCAGCATTGAAAAGAAGACACCGTATGAATTGTTTACAAACAAACAAATCCATCTAAGTAAATTTCACATATTTGGTACTGAATGTTACGTCCATGTACCGAAGGAGCATCGCAAAAAGTGGGATGCAAAAGGACAAAGAGGTAAATTTGTCGGTTATTCTGAAGAAATTGATGGCTTTCGTGTTTGGATGAAAACAAGAAATCAAATCATACGTAGCAGAGACGTCGTCTTTGAACAAGAATATGGTGAGAAAACAATAGCTGTATTCCCTGTTGACAATTATACCGACGATAGTAAGAAATCAACTACCCCAGAAGATACGTCAATAAAAGAACGACTTCGAAGTAAAAATAAGAATAAAATCGACAACCCTGATCATCCAGTAGAATTCATGATAGCAGAAATTGACGAGCCGAAAAGTTATGATGAAGCAATGAATTCAGAAGAGAGTCATCATTGGAAGAAAGCAATGGACGAGGAAATGGCGTCACTTATAAAAAATTCAACGTGAATTCTAACAGGTTTGCCTGTTGGTCGGAAATCTATCTCTAATCGCTGGGTTTATGGTATTAAAAGGAATGAACAAGGTAAAATTCATCGGTATAAAGCTAGATTGGTAGTAAAAGGCTACAGTCAGCGAAAAGGAATCGACTATAATGAAACATTTAGTCCTGTAGCTCGTTTTGACACGATTAGGTCTATACTCAGTATAACAGCAAATGAAGGTCTTCAACTAGCTCAATTTGATGTCAAGACAGCATTTTTAAATGGTTTTCTGGATGAAGAAATTTTTATGCATCAACCAGAAGGATTCAAAGACAAAACTGATCGTGTTTGTAAACTTCAAAAGAGTTTGTATGGTCTAAAACAATCACCGAGATGCTGGAACAAAAGATTTACAGATGTCGTGCTTAATTTTGGTTTATGTGAAAGTATGGCTGACCCATGCTTGTTTTATCAAATTTCGAAAGAAAATAAATTGATCGTAGTACTCTATGTTGATGACGGTCTGATTGCTGCAACAAAAAAAGAAGACATCCATGATTTTTTCAAACATTTGAAAAATGAATTTGAATTGACAGAAGAAAATGTTGGCTATTATTTGAATATGTCAATTCAACGCAAAGAAGACAAGTCTATTTTTATTAGTCAGAAAACACACATAGAAAATATTCTTCGTCGATTCAACATGATTGCAGCTAATTCAGTTTCTACTCCAATTGAAAAGTATCTTCAAATAGAAGAATTGGATATTGAAGAAACGACTGCTCCTTACATAGAAGCTGTAGGCTGCTTAATGTACCTAGCAGTCGCTACACGTCCTGATATTACATTCTCTGTTAATTACTTGTCTCAATTCTTGGAACATCCAAAGAAAGAACATTGGAATATGGTAAAACGAATTATGAAATATCTTAAAGGTACCGTAATGTTAGGTATTAAATACTCATATTCAGACAAGACGAGCAAGCTACAAATCTTCAGTGATGCAGATTATGCAAGCGAGCCAACAACAAGACGTTCAGTAAGTGGAGTTGTTGCTAAATATAGTGGTGGAGCAATAACTTGGGCTAGTAGAAGACAGAATTGCGTGTCGCTTTCTACTACGGAAGCAGAATATATTGCTGCTAGTGAGGCTGCAAAAGAAGGTGTATGGCTGAACAGACTGTTTAGTGAGATAACATCAGTAAAGAGTGCACCTACATTATTTGTTGACAACGCGAGTGCCATCAAATTGGCGAAAAATCCAGTTTTCCATAAACGCTCTAAACACATAGATGTACGATTTCATTATGTACGAGAACAAATTTGTGAAGGACAATTGTCAATTGAACATGTGTCAAGTGAACAACAAATAGCGGATATATTTACTAAACCTCTTCCGTATGCAAGATACAAACATTTAAGAAATTTGTTAGGTATGATGTGACATTTACCAATGTTTTAAAATGTATTTAAATTGACAATGACAAGTCATGTAAAGTTTTAGGGGAAGTGTTGAAGTATTAAAACATTCTATTACTTGTCAGTGTCAAATGTCACCAGTCATAATATTAATAATTAAGGTGGCTGTTGTTGTTTTGTATCGTATCAATGTTGTTATATATTTTTGCCTGATTTTGTCTTGTCATCTTTCTTTGCAATTTACTGCAAATATAATATTCTTTGAAAAGCATATTGATCTTATTTTATGTGCACGATCTATAGTCATCAATAGAAAGATACAAGCGAGATAATTACATTGGTTTGAAAATGTCATGAGGAGAAATGAAGAATATATTGGGTGAAGAATGAATAGCTTAGTAATAGAAGGTTGAAGAAACATAGGAAGACCAAAGATAAGATGGAAGGACTGTATTGAGGAAGACTTGAGAGAAAAGAAACTGAATGAGAACGACACGTAAAACAGAAATGAATGGAAGAAGAAAATAAAAAGTAGCGACCCATAACGAATGGGGAAAGCTAAAGAAGAAGATGTTAGTGTCAAGTGCAATTTTGCATAGTTTGTTTATCAAATAATTTTACTGGAAATTTAGAATCTTTTGCAAGAAAATTTATGTATGGAATTTATACATAATACACAGGATTGATGGAAGGTATTGTGCTGGCCACAACAGATTTTTTAAATAAATATTATTCTAAAACTATACAATAATTATCATTTAATAACTTATAGAAGTTTTCTATTTATAATCATTTTCTAAAAATTTACAAAAATTATAATCTTCTACTAATAAAATAAAATTTAAAACTAAATCAAAATCATTTTACACTACATAATTATGTAAAATGAACCGAAAATGAAAATAAAATACAATAAAACTACTTTTAAAATAAATTTTACCCCTCAATTAATTCGCCATATTGCTGATTACGAATTTAAGCTCGTTTTAAGCTCGCCCGAACTGCTCGCTTAATCATCTAAAGAAGTATTCTTCGAAATTCGATTGAAATGGCTTTTTGTAGGGTGTATTATAAGTTCTAAAATATATTTTTTCTTTCATATACCCCCAAATAAAAAAATCTAATGGTGTTAAATAAGGGGACCGGGCAGGCCATAAAATAGGTAATATTAAGAATAAAAATATCAAAGTTTGAGCACAATGAACACAACAATAAAGCATTTGTTGTACGTTGACAATTAAGAGAACTAAAAACAAAATATTTCATTGTTTTTCGTAGCCTTCTTGAATAAAATATATGAAAAAGTTGTAAAATATCATTAAATTTGTAATTTCTTACATAATTTAAAGATTAAAGTACAAATGTTTTATATCGTTGAAAAGAGAAAAAAAATATTATTGAAAGTTAATATGAATTTCTCGAAAGAAAGTTACAAGCAAAAAATGAAAATGACAAAATTTTACATTTTTGCCCATATCTAGTGACCTATGCATTTTTTCCGAACAAACGAAACACCACTAAAATGGCCCACTAATGGGGCAATTTTTGTCTGATATAACCAACGTCGTAGCTCTTACGGTTCTCGAGATCCCAGTGCATTCGTACCTTAAGTGTGACAACCTGTATAAGCGGTGCAACTGACCATAGATTATGTGTTAAGAATCTGAAACGTGGCTGAAACATTATACTGTCTTTTTAACATTTTTCTACAATAAAACAAGAAAATTCAATAAAATCTATATATTAATAAATTTTAAGAAATACACTTACAATATCAAAGGAAAAATATTGTCAAAAAAGCAAATTTATATCATTATTACATAGAATATGTTCAGTATAGTCAATAATTTGAGTTCGATAATGATGTCTTATGAATATGTATACATTTTTCATACATTTTACGAAATATTTCACTAGCCTTATTTATTTATTTATTTATTTAAGATAAAACTATCCATACAGAACAAGTCCACGCGAGGATAGTGTGGTATATGTACAAGACAAAAAATTTAACAAAAGAAAATAACACAAAATACATTTTTAAAAAAAATAAGATTAAGTTTTCTTCAGTAATCGCGAAAAAGTGGTATAATTTAAAAGAAAAATGTCTATGTGAGAAAATTTTGTATTATATAAGTGACACATTCGATAAAGAGGTGAAGACATTAAAAGGTTAGTGCGACTGTAAGGAAGATAGAATGTGGAAAGGAGTCTGGTAGAGATAGTACGTGAGTGGAAGTTAATGAGAGAAAGGCAAAGAGGGTCGTCAATACGATTGTTAATTAAATTATAGAGGTGAAGAATAGAATAGTTTTCCCTTCGTTCATAAAGACTTCTAAAGTTGAACATGGTGCATAGTTGAGCGTAAGGGAAGTGGCGTTCTGGATAGGTACCATGTACTTTAAAATAAATATATTTGAGAATTTTTTTCTGTACGGATTCTAGCAGGTTCTGATGGCTTTCGTACGGAGGGCTCCAAATAACATTACAGTACTCTAGCTTTGATCTGACATACGCGTGAAAAAGGGAAAAAATTGCTGAAATGTTATGAAAGTCTCTGGTATTTCTGATAACGAAACCTAACATCCGCAGGGCAGATTTATAGACATCCCGAATATGACTGACAAATGTGAGTTTATGGTCAAATAAAACTCCCAAATCTCTAATAACTTCTGAGCGATCCAAAATAATGTTATTTATTGAATACCCATACCTCAATGGAACCAATTTTCTCGAAAATGACATTACTGTGCATTTGCTAAGATTAAGCTGTAAGTTGTTGTTATCACACCACTGAGATAGGTTATGCAGGTCGTCTTGAAGAATATACAGTCTTGAATAGAAGAGACGTTATAGAAAATTTTTAAATCATCAGCGAATAATAATTTTTCACAGTGAAGGACATTCGTGATATCGTTTATAAAAATTAGAAATAGTAGTGGCCCAAGGTTGGAGCCTTGAGGAACGCCCGAAGAAGCAAAGAAAGTATTAGATTTGAAGCCTTTATAATTAACAAATACCTCGCGGCGGAGTAGGTACGAAGAAATGAGATTAATGAAAGAAGTAGAGAATGAAAAAGATTGCATTTTGCTGATCAAGATACTGTGATCCAGTCTGTCAAAGGCCTTCGCAAAATCAGTATAAATACAGTCAACTTGACCATTAGTATCGAGAACAGTAGACACTTTCTGAGTGAAGTACATGAGATTGGTCGCAGTAGAACGTTTGCCAACGAACCCATGTTGATATGGGGAGATGTACTGTTTGATAGCTGGATAAATGTTATTATAAATAATTTTTTCAAAAATTTTGCTAAAATTTGACAACATGGCTATAGGGCGATAATTAGAAATATTACGTACATCACCAGATTTATGTAAAGGGGTAATTCTAGATGTTTTCCAGATATTAGGAAAGGTACTTGTCTTAATACTTAAGTTAAAAATGTGGTAAAGGGCCGTTGACAGAGGGGATACACAGTCCTTGATCAACAAACTAGGGACTAGGTCAGGGCCACAGGATAGAGAGGATTTAAGAGTTTTAATAGAAGACTTTATATCGTCGAGAGAAATATTGTTAAGGGAGATAGAGTCATGCGAGAGAGAAGTTGGGGTAAAAGAAGAAGTGTTGTTGACAGATGAAGGTAGATATATAGACTGAAAGAAGGAAGCGAAGGAATCGGATATGTCACTAGGGTTAGAAATAGCTTTACCATCGTGAAGCATAGAGTTAGTATCCGGAGACATTTTTCTTTTACAATTAACATAATTCCAAAAATTTTTTGGTTCAGTTTTAATACTATTTTCACACTTTGCCACATAATCAGCGTAAGAATTTTTGACTAAGTATTTTAGTTATTAAACATACAACTGGGTACTATTGAACTAAATATCAGCACGTATACGAAATGCGATCAAAAAAATAATAGACATTATTTTGATTTACATATGTATTATTACTTAAAACAATAACTTCCGTTATTAAAATGTGGCTAAACAACATTTTAAACACAATTTGACAAGCTGTGGCCGAAGGTATCTCCTCACAGCTATCATCTGACAAAAATAACTAATGTAAAAAGTATGTTTCTTTTTACCTGCTATCTTAATTTGCAGTCGTAGAAAAAGTATAGTATATTAAAAACTCTTTATGCAGTCTTTTTTTACGCATTCGTTCCGCACGTTTCAAAAGAACTCGTAATTAACGCAACATTTATAATTTTTTTGACACGAACGGAGCGAGTGTATAAAAAAGTGTCTAGAGTTTATAAAACATGTTACATACTACTATACTTTTTCCACGACTGCAAATTAAGACACCAGAAATAAAGATATGCGATATTTAGGTTATTTATAATATGAATGACAATTGTCAGCTTCAGCAGTTACTTTTGGTCCATGCTTAATCATTTGTTAATAGAAACTATAGTAAAAATGATTGGGCAGAAGACCTGAAAAAAACCTTGTAAAATGAAATATAACTTGTAAAAATACTAGTGTTAAGAAACGTATATAATAATGAATTTACAATTATTTTTAAGTCAATCCTTATTCCTTTTACGAAATACAAAATTATTTGGCAACATGGTGATTCATTAGTGCCAACGTATGGTACGAAAATCAACTACAATTATTTCAAATAATTTTATATTGCGTAAAAAGAATAATGATTGACTTAGAAATAATTGTAAATTTCATAATATGCAGGGTGACCACGTGAGAATGAACCAGAAATTATCTCCGTTATTAAGCGAGATAGCGATTATCTTCAAATAAATAAATTTGCTATAGACAATATGGGCAATAAGATGTCGTAGCAAGAAGCGTTCTGTTACTTCCGGTTCCGGAGTATGTGATACCAACTTTGAAATTTCAAATAGAACATACTATATTTTTTATATTTTTGAAAAGTATATAAAATTTGCTTTACAATGATAGTAAACAAGTAGGACGTTGTATTATTAAAAAGTAAAATGTCGGACGTTTGAAATATCTTACAAAATAAATCAAAAAAGTGTGGAATTTTGTTTTATTGGATCGGTTGCCTAGGTTAGGTCATATAGATGAACTTATCTCAAAAAATATCATCATCTATGAACAAAAAAACAATAAAATCTCACACACTTGATATTTTTTTTCATTCAATATGTTCAAATTTCAAATGTCCACCATTTTATTTTTTAATAATACAATGTACTACTAATTTACTACCATTCTATAGCAATTTTTATGTACTTTTCAAAAATATAAAAAATATAGTGTTCCATTTGAAATTTCAAAATTGGTATCACATACTCCGAAACCGGAAGTAACAGAACGCTTCTTGATACGATATCTTATTGCCTATAGTCTATAGTAAATTTGTTTATTTGAAGATAATCGCTATCTCGCTTAATAACGGAGATAATAGCTGGTTCATTCTCGCGTGATCATCCTGATACGTTACTACTTAATACTAGTAATTTTTCTTATTTAAAAAAAAAAATAACACCCAATAATAATTTCTACAAGTTATATTTCATTTTATAAGGTTTTTTTCAGGTAGATGACGTGCGCCTTCTACCTAATCATTTCTACTATAACTTTACGCCGTGTCTATACTCAAATTGAATATCCAGCCAATGCAAGTCATTAATAAAAGTAACTAGATGTGTAACGTCATGAACTGGTACGTTTACATAGGTTTGAGAATCGTATTGATAAAAGTTATACAGGTTGCATACAATTGTATTACAAACTTTCGTGATATTTCCGGAAAATAATTTTGTTTCACTCTGTAATAAATAAGACATATTAACTAAATTGTCAGTAAATGTCCGTAATATTATTAAGAAAAAAGTAAAATGAAGATAACATTACTAATATCAAGCATTTAATTAGAATATAATAGTTAAAGTCTAACCAAAGGGGGGGTGATTTAGTTCAATATGGTATCATTCATATAATATTTTACAAATGAACTGTATGACATTTTGTTGCCAAAAATGAGAAAGAGACAAGTTCACATAAAACTGAACCGTATAAATAAAAACTGTGGTAGTCTTGCAAAAGACTGATTTATAATAAAAACGAACAAAAATGAAAATGACACAAGTTCAAATAAAACTGAACCGAATGAATAAAAACTGTGGTAGTCTTAAAGAAGACTGATTTAAAATAAACAAGAATGGAAATACACAACGAAGAAAAATAATTTGAACACGATGCAATTCAAATTGTCAAATAATAACCTTTGAACGTATAAACCGCGGAGGAACGTATAAACATACAAATTATCAGTGTTGCCAAGTGTAGCAAAAAATAAATGAATAAAATAAAGTATATATACATTATTTATGTATTATTCATATCGTATAAATTAAATAATAGGATTGAAAATTATTATTTTTAAAAAGTTTATTTATTATCAGCAACAATTACAATTATTGTTATTACGGAGAATATTAGAACAGAACTGAGTCATTATCTCTAAATTTATGGTTTTTATACTATATTTTGTTTATCTAAATTATAATTATCTATATCGCAATTTTCATTAGTTAGAAATTTATATACTCCCTTTATTTGTTGATGTTTAATTCTATTTTCACATTTTATTTCTATATTTTTATTTTCGGTGCTTGCTATTATTGCTAAATTTCCATTTTCTATTTCCATGATTAAAAAGGCATCATTAATTTCGTGGTACTTATAATCTTCATTATTGTGTTTTAAAACAATATTCTTAATGCATTTTTTAGTTTCTATATAATTAGTTTTACAAAAATAATTGTTATTTATTTTATTACAATCATGTGTATTATATAGTACATTTTGATTCAGAATTAATAATTGTTTTTCTGTATTTATCATAAACATCTATTCGTTATTAACATTGGGTATAGGAGTAATTTGTAATAATTTATTATTTTCATCTTTATAATACATGGGTATATATAATAAATATTCGATCTGTTTTTTATTGATTCTACAATGGCTAGTAATTTGTATTGTTAGTTCCCAAAATTTAAATTTTTATTTATTTGTCTAATTAATTTATTTATTTCTTCCTTTGAAATAATGGAGCTATGGATCTGATTTAGATTACAAAAAGTCAAACTTGTTTCAATCTCGTCTAAGGTTTCAATTAGGTTTATACTTATTAGAATTAATTGATTAATTATATCCTTGATTCTTAAAACGTTTTTCCAGTTCATTACCTCTTTGATGATAGTATCTATTTGTGTTATTCGTGATTTCAATACAATTTCATTATATTGGATGTTTTCAATTTGTTTATTAAATTTTGAAATCATTTCTTTATTAATACGAATATTTTCTAAATTTTGGTTTTGAAGAGTGATCTGATTTTGTTTTATTTTCTCGAATAACGTATCGTATTTTTCTGCGTCTTCTGAATCCAAATTTCCAGTGATACTTTTAATTATTGTTCCGAGTCCATTAAATATTGCTCTTTTATTTCGATTATTATTGAATAAATTATTAATCTTATTTTCTAGTCTAACAATATTAAAATTTAAAATATTTACGTAAGCTTGAGTTTCTCTTTTATACATTAATTTTATACTCTCATTACTATTTAATTTTGATATTATTTCGTTTCTATGATTACTTATTTTATAATATTCTATTTCTAGGTTTCTTATCTCATAATTATAATAAGAATAAAATGAATCTTTATATATATTTACTTGTCCTAATTCTAATATATTAATTCCGGGATTATCCGTCAGTTTCGTTAGTTCTTCCCCTTTGCTGAAGCATCTGCAACAAAAAGGCGTTTTCTTTTAATTTTATCAATTTTGTGTCTTTTATTAGGATTTATTTTTACTACACCTAATTTCGGGTTATAGTCTTCAATTTTATGAATTTTGAAGAGAGGTTTTTTTATCTTTTGTATCCTTATTTTACCTTCTTACTAATACATTTTTTAATTTCAAATTGTCTAAATTTTGATGAGGTTTTTGTTTCAAAAATCTTTTATTTTTTTCTACCTGAATATTTTTACTTACTTCCTCTTTTAATAACTGAAGCTTATTTTGCCAGTCTTGTAAGTAATCCTCATTACAATTTTTAAATTTTAAAATTTCGTTATTTTTATCTGAACCAAAAAGTGTTTCATTTGGGGTATACTTAGTAACAGAATTTATTGAATTATTATAGGCTATTAGGGCTAATTGTATCTTTTTGAAAATTCCTTGTTCTTTAAAATTTTGTCTTTGGTTTAAAATTCTTAAATGTTCAATTATTGTTGAATGAAATCTTTCAATTAAGCCGTTTGATTTAGGATTGTCTACAAATGTCATGTGAATTTTTATATTATATGATTTTAATAGATCTTTTACTAAATTGTTATTCAATTCAGTTCCACTATCAAATATTATTTCGTTAGGAACTTGATATTGAGAGAAATACTTTATAAGTGCATCCGTAATATCTGTGGCAGACAGTTTTTTTAAATATATTAATTGAGCGAATTTTGAAAAGGCATCTATTAATGTTAGATATTTTTTATTTTCTAGAGTCAATGTATCAATATGTAATATGTCGAAAGGGAATTTCGGGTTTTGAGTAAGATTGTCAGGAATTTGGTAAGGATTTCTTTCGTATTTATTTTGTTGACATATGTCGCAGTTATTAATATATTTCTGAATATCCATAAACATATTACGCCAATAAAATTTACGTTTTAATTTTTGGTCTGTTTCCATAATACCTCTGTGATTAGTTTTGCCTAAGTGATAATTTTGAATTGTTTCTAATTGCTCTTCTGTGTTTACTATATCTTCTAATACTTCTTCGCATTGAATTAATCTGTATGTATCTTTATTGAAATTATTTTGCAGGGCAATGTTTATTAAATTTATTAAATTTCTATCAATTAAACAATAATAGTTTACATATGGCACTAAATATTCTTTTATTATTTTAAAAATTTCATTTTCTAAATTTGTTTCTTGTAGTTTAATAATTAATCTTTGTTTATTACCAAAACGTCTTATTAATTGACAATTTGTCTCTTTATTATGTTTTTGAATAATAATCTGATTTTTTCCTACATTAATGCAGCTATCTTTATAAGTTACACCGTTAATTTCATTTTCATCTGCGGAATGTACTGTGTCTAGTTCTTCGTTGTCAATATTGGCAATTATGCTTTCTGATTCGTCGTTCATATTTATTTCTTCTTCTAATAATTCATGAAATACAATTTTAATATGTGTTTCCTTAAAAATGTTGTTTAATAAATTCTCGACTTTTTGAAATGGTTGCTTATCTAAACCTGAGCAAATTTTTGGCATATGTATTTCGAAAATATCGTTTTGTACTAAATAATTTTTTAATTCAATTAAACAATCTTCTATATTGTCTATTGTTGGTTTATTAAAGTGTTCCTTTTTTGTATTCTATTTCATATGTATATTCATCTAGCTTTATACGCCATCTCATTAATTTTTGAATTTGGGTCTTTTAAACTCATGTCACGTTCCTATTTTGACACTACCATAAATTTTATTTTTATTAATTTACGGGTTGTAAATATTTAAAACACTTAAGGCCTTATAGTTTAGCAACGTCAGGGACTCGTGAGTAGAGCTGGTTCACTATATGATTTTATTTTACTTCTTTATATATTGTTAATTAATAGTCTTTTGCCGGCCGATTCTTGGAAAAAAAAGTTGTAAGAGTCAGTCATTTACCGACCATAGGTGTGAGAGTTTTATGGATATAGCTAAGTTTATCAGTTAGTGAATATAGAGTATTCTGTGGGATAAATGCTTAGCCACCCAGTTTGGGGATTTAAACTGTAAAACTTTTGGGAAATTGTATTAATTTCTGGCGGAAACATTCCGGATTTAAGCGCACCGAAGGTCGATAAAAATTCCTATAAACCACCTAACAACTAAGGTAAATATAAAGCAACTTTAGGCAAAAATAATAATTTGTATTCCTTTTCTTAATGTACAAGTATGTTTTTATAAAATATTTCGATCTTGTTTAAATTTATTTTTCAACCACATGTAAAATGAATTATTGGTGAACTAGCGATGCTAACAAGTCTCTTTCAGGTTTTATTGTTGGGTTTTATCTTTGGATTTTATCCTTGGATTTGATTGTTGTACTGTACAATCAAGAAACATTTTGGGATTTCGGAGTCTGGGAGATCATATCTGAGTGTAAATCCATGCGGCGTGATCACGGAGCCTGTTGCAGCCAGAATTCGCCATTTTGAAACGTGATCTGACGTACCATCTGACGTCAACGGAAATTTGGATGCTAGAACTGCCAGCAGCGCCAACGGTCGCAGATGAACCAGATAAGCCACTGATTTTGGTTATATTTTCATTGATTTATTGTTTAAATTAACGTCATGAATTTATGAATTATTTTTGGAAATTCACATTCTGTTTAACATATATTTATTATGGTTATTGATGTACTAATTCATGCGAGCCTTTGTTTATTAATTGAGTATTCTTGTAGTTTTATTAGTTATCCTTTAGGGTTTGTTAAGGTAGTAGGAAGGGTTAGGACTCGATTTACTGAGTATTTATGTTGCGCTCGCACTTCTCTGCTTGATCGATCAAACATTCGTCGTGCGTCTTTTGCGTTAACTTTATTTAAGCTTTTTTTATTGCGAAGTCCTCGCTCATCCGCGCACTGCGCATCCCGTACGTGGAACCTGTCATGTTCTTGTTTTGCATTACCCTTTTTTTTCTAAAAACTCGCTTGAGTTATATAATTTTCTTAAATTATGTCTTGAATTGTTTTCAAGCATACTTTAACTTTATTATTGTTTTATTTAATATTAATTTATTAAAGTTTCATATAATTTTTTGTATCTCTTTCTTTTTTTATAATATACATAATTGTTAGTTAAAGTTAAAACGTGGCTTCATTAAGTAACTACCCCTGTAACCGACTCCAGGTACACCCATTCGTAGGGTTTCGGTATTTTCGTGGTTGTGTGCCTTATAAACAACCCCGTGGCGCCCTATATTTAATTATTATTAATACTAACATTTCTTTATTTTTAATTTCGACCCACCCCGACCTCCACTGTTTCAAAGCTAGCGGCCGCAATCTCAAACATCTGTAGATGCGTATTATTTATTCCGAATTTTATGTCATAAACATATAGACATCAGGAAAACGTTACAAAAAATTGGCACCCAACAACGTGGGGCTATTTAGTTAAAAGAGGCTATTTAGTTAAAAGAGGCTATTTAGTTAAAAGAGGTTATTTACTATAAAAGAAGCTATTTAGTTAAAAGAGGCTATTTAGTTTAAAAGAGGCTATTTAGATTAAAATGAGCTGTTTAGTTTAAAAGAGTATCTAATTTCAAAGGGACCTAACGTAGTAATATAAAAGCGGTACGTAACGTTTAGGGCTACTGTCAGACATACTTTGAAAGTTATTGTTCGTTTAACGTGTATTTAATTGTTTAGTATTTGATTAAGGCCATCAGTAGGCCATTGCTTGATTAATAGAATTAATTGTTCTGGTATTTTATCGTTTATATACGTATTGATTATTTAATAAAATGGAAACAATACGATTAAGTAGAGACGAATTGCAATATGAACTACAAGTTCGAGGTATGAGTAACACAGATAGTTTAAGCGTACATGTGATGCGCCGTGAACTTGCTAAGAAAATGAAAAATGAAGAACTTGGCGAAATTGTAAATAATTCGGTGACACCATTAGACCCGTCACAAGAGATAGATATATGCACTGAAAAAGTGGTAGAGTTACAAACTCTGATCGAACATTTTGAAGGGACAAGCAGTAGTTATCACTACTTAAAATATTGTACGAAAATTCAGCACATTATTTACAGATTGAGAAGAATATCTACCGAAAATCAGGAACTAATAGAATCTATTCAGCAGTTAACTAAAAGAGTCAAGGAAGAGGAAGATAAATTACTAGAGAAGGCTGAGGAAAACGAGGAGAAACAAAATGTACCTCAAAAGCTACGAAAGGAGGATGTAAAAGTTGTGAATGTACCAAATCACAGAAAACAAATTCCGGTTATTCACTGGGGCTTAAAATTTGATGGGAATGTACGAGAGGTAAGTGTACATGCTTTTCTTGAAAGAGTAGAAGAGTACAGAATCTCCAGAAATGTATCAAAGGAAGAGCTTTGCGATTCTGCAATAGAATTGTTAAATGGAACTGCATTAACATGGTACCGTTCAATTCGATCAAATATTAAAACATGGGACGATTTTGTCCGTGAGTTAAAGGCGGAATACGAGCCATTCGATTATGGTCTTGAACTCTGGGATGAAATAAGGGCTAGGACCCAAGGTACGGACGAGCCCGTTGGGACATATATCGCGGCCATGATAAATTTATTTAATCGGTTACCGGATGCTCCAAAGGAAGAAGAAAAGTTGCAAGTCTTAAGGCGTAATATTCTACCCCGTTACATTGAAGGGATAGGACTTACAACAATATCTTCTGTGGGACAATTACTACAAGTATGTAAGCAGTTAGAGGTCAATAAGAAGTTAGCGGAAAGATTCAAGCCACCTCCTTTGAGTCGTAAGAATTTATTAGAGCCAGATCTTGCTTACCAAGGCTATACACGAACAGCCACAGCACATTCAACTGATACACCATCACCCTCATTTCCTAAGTTTAAATGTTGGAATTGTCAACAAACAGGACATCGTGCTCGAGACTGTAAACAGTCTAAACGAGAGAGCTGTTATAAATGTGGTCAATCAGGTGTTAAGACCAAGGATTGTCTTAAATGTTCGAAGGCGGGAAACGCACCACCGAGGAAGTAAGTGACCGTGTTTCTTCCTCCAACGTTCATGAAATCACGGCTCAAAACTCTCGTCTAATGACACAGAAAACCGCTGTTTTGGATTATATTTTATCTCATTTAGGCAAGGATCAACGTCCGTACTTAAAAGTTTCGATATTTGGTAAATCATTTCTTGGATTATTAGACTCTGGCGCGTCACGTTCAATCATTGGTAGAGACGGATGGAATATTTTAAGTCGGCTGAATACTCGGTTAGATCCACACGATAATCCAAATTGTAAAGTCGCGAACGGCAACTCTTGTACAAGTTTAGGTTCGGTTTGTTTACCGGTAACACTAATGGATAAGGTTAGGCTTATAAATTTCCTGGTAGTGCCTGATGTTTCGCATGAAATTATTCTTGGACTAGATTTTTGGTTCGGCATGGATATTATTCCGGATTTAAAGCGCGATGTTTGGAAATTCTCATCAGATTCCAATACATCAATTGATTCCGTTTTGCAATCTGATATGGATCTCACGGTTGAAGAACGACAGCGACTAACAAAATTCTTGAATAAAAATTTCACTAAAATGAAAACTTCTTTAGGATGTACCACCTTAGTTGAACACGAGATTAAACTCACCTGTGATACTCCAATAAAACAAAGATATTATCCGGTTTCTCCGGTAATGCAGAAGCACATTGACAAAGAGCTAGATAAAATGTTAACTGAAGGAATTATTGAGCCATCTGTTAGTCCTTGGTCATCGCCAATTTTATTAGTACCTAAGAAGGATGGAGAATTCAGGTTTTGTGTTGACTTTAGAAAAATCAATCATGTTACGAAGAGAGATGTTTATCCTATTCCATATGTATCTGCTATTTTAGATCGACTGCGTGGAGCGAAATATCTTAGTTCCTTAGATATTAAATCTGCTTATTGGCAAATTCCCATGGCCAAATCCAGCAAAGAATATACCGCCTTTACAATTCCCGGTAGAGGTTTGTTTCACTTTAATCGCCTGCCCTATGGATTGACCAACGCACCCGCTACTTGGCAGCGACTAATAGATCGTGTACTGGGGGCTGATTTAGAACCGTCAGTATTTGTTTATTTGGACGATATCATTGTTGTCTCTGAAACTTTTGAGCAACATTTGGAAATTTTACAAAAAAATTTTGATCGTTTATTTTCAGCTGGTTTAACCTTAAGCCCGACCAAGTGTATGTTTTGTCGCCCAGAATTGAAGTATCTCGGATACATTGTAAATAAACAAGGACTTCAAGTCGATCCCGATAAGGTGAAAGCCATATTAGAAATTCCTGTTCCTACCTCTGTTAAGGAAGTACGTAGATTCCTTGGCATGACTTCATGGTATAGAAGATTTGTAGAGAATTTTTCAAGTGTCAGTGCCCCACTGAATAGTTTACTACGGAAAAATAGAAAATTTGTGTGGGATGATAATTGCCAAAAATCATTTAATACCTTAAAAGAATGTTTAGTGTCGTCACCCATTCTTACATGCCCAGATTTTTTGCGCCCTTTTAGTGTGCAAACAGATGCCAGTTCTTATGGGCTCGGAGCTGTACTTTCTCAGGAGTATCCTGATGGAGAGAAAGTAGTGTGTTTCCTAAGCAGATCCTTAAATAAACAAGAGCGTAATTACACCACGACAGAACGTGAGTGTCTTGCTGTCGTTTGGGCACTAGACAAGTTGCGACCTTATTTGGAAGGAGCCGATTTTACTGTCATATCGGATCATCACTCTCTTGTCTGGTTAAATAATTTAAAAGACCCTTCTGGTCGTTTGTGTAGGTGGGCTGTTAAGCTGCAACAATACAACTTCCGTATAGTACATCGTAAGGGCAAGGAACATTTTGTACCGGATTGCTTATCCCGCGCAGTTGTCAAAACTGATATGATCGACAATCATCAAATGGAGGAACCAACAAATTCCGATCGAGACCCATGGTATCAATCCATGTTGCAAAAGATCATTGGAAATTCTCGCAAGTATCCTTCTTGGCGTGTTGAAAATGGTGAACTTTTCAAACATTTTGAACCAAGTATTCCAGAGCTTTCTAACCCCGAAGATTATTGGAGAAAAGTCGTTCCGAAACAATCTCGATTGAATGTTATTAAAGCAGCTCATGTTGAGCCAACTTCCGGACATCCAGGCGTAACAAAGACTTTTAAGAAGATAGCGCGCACTTACTACTGGCCGAAAATGAGAGCAGATATAGCTGCATATATTCGAAGATGTAGAACTTGTTTGTCTTACAAAACCGTGCAGAAGTCTCCTGCTGGTTTGATGGGTTCTCGTCCACAAGTTTTACGCCCGTTCCAGCTCATCAGTACGGACATTATAGGTCCATTACCGCCCTCATCTCGTGGGTTTCGCTTCATTTTAGTAGTGGCAGACTACTACAGTAAATTTGTCTTGACTTTTCCACTACGATCTGCTACAGCAAAAGCTATATGTGAACACATAGAGAATAGTGTATTTTTATTGTTTGGAGTACCGCAGTATGTTATCTGCGACAATGGTGTTCAGTATAAGTCTGTGGATTTTAAGAAGCTTTGCGATCAGTATAACATTAAGATACTTTACAATGCCTTGTATCACCCGCAGAACAACCCTGCAGAACGTGTAAATAGAGTGATCAAGACTACATTAGCGTCATACGTGAAAGACAAACACCGCGATTGGGTAAAATACTTACCTATGGCAAGTTGTGCGATTAGAACTCTGACTCATGATGTAACCGGTTTTTCCCCATACTTTGTGAACTTTGGTCGTGAACAAATGCTATCCGGGAAGGAATACCAGAATAAAGGTATTACCGAGGACGGTCGGATTGAGTATGATCGCAAAAATATTGCGCAATTAAGGCCAATCGGATTCCAAAAGATTTATGTTGAGGTGCAGCGAAGACTTGAAGCAGCGTATATTAAAAATAGTTCGCAGTACAATCTTCGTCGTCGAGCTGTTAACTTTGAAGTTGGACAGTCTGTTTGGAGACGAAATTTTGCTTTATCAAAAGCAGCTGATAATTTTGCCGCGAAATTAGCTCCAAAATATATCGGCCCATTTATTATTAAACATAAAGTTTCTTCAACTACTTATGAACTCATGGATGAAGATGGAAACTCTAAAGGCATTTGGCATGTTAACGACTTACGTCCAGGTTACGATGGAAATTCTCTTGATGATAATTGAATTGTTTTTTTTTTATATATTTTCTCTGTATTACGAAATTGTTAATCGTATGTGTGCAAAAAAATTCTATTTTCTGGTTAGGAATTTTTCCACAAGAAAGTGGAGGGGGAGTTGTCACGTTCCTATTTTGACACTACCATAAATTTTATTTTTATTAATTTACGGGTTGTAAATATTTAAAACACTTAAGGCCTTATAGTTTAGCAACGTCAGGGACTCGTGAGTAGAGCTGGTTCACTATATGATTTTATTTTACTTCTTTATATATTGTTAATTAATAGTCTTTTGCCGGCCGATTCTTGGAAAAAAAAGTTGTAAGAGTCAGTCATTTACCGACCATAGGTGTGAGAGTTTTATGGATATAGCTAAGTTTATCAGTTAGTGAATATAGAGTATTCTGTGGGATAAATGCTTAGCCACCCAGTTTGGGGATTTAAACTGTAAAACTTTTGGGAAATTGTATTAATTTCTGGCGGAAACATTCCGGATTTAAGCGCACCGAAGGTCGATAAAAATTCCTATAAACCACCTAACAACTAAGGTAAATATAAAGCAACTTTAGGCAAAAATAATAATTTGTATTCCTTTTCTTAATGTACAAGTATGTTTTTATAAAATATTTCGATCTTGTTTAAATTTATTTTTCAACCACATGTAAAATGAATTATTGGTGAACTAGCGATGCTAACAAGTCTCTTTCAGGTTTTATTGTTGGGTTTTATCTTTGGATTTTATCCTTGGATTTGATTGTTGTACTGTACAATCAAGAAACATTTTGGGATTTCGGAGTCTGGGAGATCATATCTGAGTGTAAATCCATGCGGCGTGATCACGGAGCCTGTTGCAGCCAGAATTCGCCATTTTGAAACGTGATCTGACGTACCATCTGACGTCAACGGAAATTTGGATGCTAGAACTGCCAGCAGCGCCAACGGTCGCAGATGAACCAGATAAGCCACTGATTTTGGTTATATTTTCATTGATTTATTGTTTAAATTAACGTCATGAATTTATGAATTATTTTTGGAAATTCACATTCTGTTTAACATATATTTATTATGGTTATTGATGTACTAATTCATGCGAGCCTTTGTTTATTAATTGAGTATTCTTGCAGTTTTATTAGTTATCCTTTAGGGTTTGTTAAGGTAGTAGGAAGGGTTAGGACTCGATTTACTGAGTATTTATGTTGCGCTCGCACTTCTCTGCTTGATCGATCAAACATTCGTCGTGCGTCTTTTGCGTTAACTTTATTTAAGCTTTTTTTATTGCGAAGTCCTCGCTCATCCGCGCACTGCGCATCCCGTACGTGGAACCTGTCATGTTCTTGTTTTGCATTACCCTTTTTTTTCTAAAAACTCGCTTGAGTTATATAATTTTCTTAAATTATGTCTTGAATTGTTTTCAAGCATACTTTAACTTTATTATTGTTTTATTTAATATTAATTTATTAAAGTTTCGTATAATTTTTTGTATCTCTTTCTTTTTTTATAATATACATAATTGTTAGTTAAAGTTAAAACGTGGCTTCATTAAGTAACTACCCCTGTAACCGACTCCAGGTACACCCATTCGTAGGGTTTCGGTATTTTCGTGGTTGTGTGCCTTATAAACAACCCCGTGGCGCCCTATATTTAATTATTATTAATACTAACATTTCTTTATTTTTAATTTCGACCCACCCCGACCTCCACTGTTTCAAAGCTAGCGGCCGCAATCTCAAACATCTGTAGATGCGTATTATTTATTCCGAATTTTATGTCATAAACATATAGACATCAGGAAAACGTTACACTCATTAACCAAGTTAAAGGTCTATGATCCGTTTGAATTTTGAATTTCGTACCGTAAAGGTATGGTCTGAAATATTTTACAGACCAAACGATTCCAAGTAGCTCTTTTTCTGTGGTACTGTAATTAATTTCATGTTCATTAAGTGTTCGAGATGCATAAGCTATGGGCATGTCTTTTCCATTTACATTTTGGCTTAAGACTGCACCGATGGCAAAGTTACTTGCGTCAGTTGTTACAATGAATTGTTTTTCGAAATCGGGGTATTGTAGTATAGGTGCGTTAATTAGTAAATTTTTACTATCTTCGAAGCTTTGTCTGTATTCTTTGTTTTCTATATTTACTGTATTTCCTTTTTTTAAATATTTAGTCATAGGTTTAGTTAATTTTGCAAAATTTGGGATAAATTTTCTATAGTAGCCTAAAAGTCCTAAGTATTGTTTAATTTCTTTTTGCGTCTTTGGGATAGGAAAATTTTTGATAGCGTCTATTTTTGCTGGATTTGGTTTGACTCCTTCTTGTGAGACTATGTGACCAAGATATGCGACTTCTTTTTTCATGAATTCAGACTTATCAAGTTGAATTTTTAAATTATACTGTTTTAATTTAGAAAAGACTTTCCTAATATTTTCACAATGTTCCTGTAATGATGTGCCTAGTATTATAATATCATCCAAATATACGAGGCATATTTTATTTATATAATCATTTAGTACGTAATTCATTAATCTCTGGTAAGTAGCTGGGGCATTTTTGAGTCCGAAAGGCATTCTAGTAAATTCGAAATGACCTTTGTCAGTGTTAAAAGCTGTTTTTGGAATAGAGTCGGGGTGCATTTGGATTTGATGGAATCCGGAAGTTAAGTCCAGTGTGGTGTAATACATATTTTTACCTAATTTGTCTAAAACGTCAGTAATGTTTGGAATTGGGAATTTATCGTCTACAGTCTTTGCATTTAATTTTCTGTAGTCAATAACGATTCTAAATTTTCTTATTCCTGAGGCATCTAATTTTTTGGGCACCATCCACACAGGAGAGGACCATGGGGAATGACTTTCCTGAATAATTTTATCTTGTAATAATTTATTAATTTGATTATTAATTTCTTCTTTATATCTATATGATTTAGTGTATATCAGAGTGTCGTCTTTAGTGATTATTTTGTGTTGTATTACATCTGTGTGTGATAAAATGTCTTTTTCTTTTGGAAAAATACTTTCATATTCGTTTATTAATTCATATAATTCTTTTCTTTCTTCTGAATTTAGATGTTCAGCTCGGATTTTAATTTCTTCAATATTAAAGAGAATTTTGATTATTGAAATATTGTATTTTATAATTTTTATTTTGAATAGTAATTATATTTTTATTAAAATTAATTTTTAATTGCATGTCAATCATTGTTGGTAGGCTTAATAACAAATTAAATTGGGTATGGAAATTATGTAAATAGAATTTCAAATTTTTACCTTCGAATTGTAGGATTACATATTCGTCACCATTATGTTCTCCGCTTGCTGTTTTAAAATTGAAATTTTCTTTATAAATTTTGAATTTATGTAAATTGTTATATACTTATGTTTTACTTATTAAATTTATTGTAGATCCAGTATCAATTAACATATAATAATCTTTCATTTTTAAAAATGGAAGGCGAGAATTTTGGAATATGTTTAGGATTTCTCGTGGATATCTGGAAAAATTTCTAAAAAAGAACTGGTCAAGTATGTCGTCATTAGTTTCGACATCTTCATTAAAAGGAAAAATGTAATTCTCTTCGTCATTGGAATATTGTATTTCGGGATATTCATTTTTCTCAAGAGTTTCTGTGTTATGAATTTCTTCAGCTCTATAATTTGATGTGTGTGTTCCAAATTGTTTATTTTGTTGTACAAAATAATTATTAGGTCTTGAAGTTGTTTGTTTCGGGTGGAATGTCTGTTTTGTCTGTATAGACATTGGAGTAGGTTTCATGCCTTGCGCATTTTTAATTTGTTGTCTTGGAGCAAATCTTTGATTATTAATTGAGGTTTTATTAAGGTTCACTGGTCCAGTAGGAAAATTTGTTCCGGGAAATCTTTGTGGCGGAATATTAGGTAATTGTCTGGTAGGTTGTGAATTATTAGATTTCAAATATTGGAAATCATTTTGTAAAAGTCTTTCTATTTCAGCAATACTAGTAGGGTTTCTAGTAGCAAGATTATTTCTAAATGGGTCACCGATTGTTGAAATAAAGTTATTAACAATTAATTTTTCTGAGAAATGAGTTATTGTTTTTTTCTTTTCAGCATTATTTTCTTCAATGCATAATTTCGATTTGAATGAGATGAATTTTTCTTTTGTTATTTCTAACAATTTGTACGGATTTTTAATATTTTGTATTTTAAGTATTTCATTAATTATTGTGACAGAGTTGGTTTTGTCTTTAAAATTATTTGTTAAATGTTCTTTTAAATCATTCCAGCTTTGGAATTCAGTATTTTTGATACTATCTAGGGCTTTATCAGTTACTTTGCTTTTTATATGTAGAAATGCGACAGATTTGTCAAAATCGTCTAATGATGGGTTCAATGCACCAAGTAAGGTTTGAACTGTGTTCACTGCATTTATGAATGAACTAAGTTTGTTAGGGTCTCCATTGTAAGTTGGGACCGAGTTTAAAGCAAAATTTACTTTTTGAATTCTATCAGCCATTGTGATATGAACTTATTATTCAGATTGAATATTTATTTAATTTAAAATATTATTAACTAATTATGTTAATAAATTAATATATTGTGTATTTGTTATTTGTGGCTCTGTACCGGAGCTCGATTTCTATCTTAACAGCGTTAGCCGTTCCAGAAATCCCTGTGTTTATTGTATGTTAGTATATTAATTTTTAACTTACAATACAATTATGCTTATTATTATTATTGCAATCTTCATTTGTGCTGCTGGTTCCAGGCTTTCGGTTTACGGGCGCTGTGGAAGTGTTGATTCTGGCTCTCGATGTACGGGCACTGTGAGTTGATGAGGGGTTGACGGACCGGGCACTCGATCTGCGGGCTCTATGGTACGGAGTTCTCGTTCTCGCTTGTAATGTAGTGAAGATCTGGGCACTGCGTATAGCGGCTTCTGTAGATACTTCTTGTTTTTTTGCTGATGTAAGGACCTGGGCACTGCGTGTAGCGGCTCTTTATGTTCTTTGTTGTTTATGGACCGTAATGAATTGTAGAAACAAACCAGGCTTGGTTTAAACGAATTTAAACTCTTTGCATGAGTTTTTTCGATCAAAAGGGCACTGTTTACGGATCCTACCGACTGCGCCAATTAAATAATAGGATTGAAAACTATTATTTTTAAAAAGTTTATTTATTATCAGCAACAATTACAATTATTGTTATTACGGAGAATATTAGAACAGAACTGAGTCATTATCTCTAAATTTATGGTTTTCATACTATATTTTGTTTATGTTTCCATTCCTGATTCATACAAGAACAAAGGAATAGAATCATTGCAGGATACCGTTATCTGTAAGAATGAAATCATCTACTTTATCTATTAATCATTGATATATATAACTTATACGATAAATAATGAACTCTACTATACATCTTAATAATAATTCTATAAGGCCATACACTTTTTAACAATTAAAAATGACTGAAATTTTATTTCAATTTTCCATACTAGTGATTTTAATGTAGTCAGGTTTTTCCCCTAAATGATGACGTGAATTGGCTGCATGTCCGATTTGAGTATAATACGATCGAAGATACAATTTGTCAAACTGTGATTCAGAATTAGGTAGCGCCTTGAAAACCAGTACGTTAAGTTTAAGTCACATTTTAATGACGGAAGTAAAAAAAACTTTTTACATATACCTATTTTAATGACTGATTTCGATAATTGGCCTGTTATGAGCGCACTTTTATAATAAAAGCCGTTTTACATTAGGTATATTCGTATGAGTGAGCTCGTAATATAGACATGGGCCGGAACTCGGCACTCTTCGTTAAATAAAGAAGCTTATCTAAAAATGACAAAATAAGAAGAGATATTTGCAATGATGCATTAATAAGAAAAAGATGCAAGTTAGTGACGATCACTAGACTAGTGAAGAATGCTGAATTCGGTCCATTGCCTTTAATAAGTTGGCATGAACTATATTCATTTCTTCATTTAAATGCACGAACTTTTTGATCATATTTCGTATAAATAAAACATACCAAATTAATGCATGTACAGAATATTCAATATTATTTTGCAAAAATATGTCTACAAATTATTATTGACTTTTCTTATATTAATATTTACTAAAGAAATGGCGACTAGTAACTATAAAGAAATAATGAATTATTTTTCGATATTCTAATTTCATATCCTATCTATAAATTTAGTGGCAGTTGTAATTTGTTATTTTCCTCTTTCAATTTATAAAGAAATAAAATTTATTAGGATTTAAAATCTTTATAAAATAATTTATTCAATTTTAGCCTAACTAGTCTAACACTAATAGAGGACGCGTTTAAAATATTCAAAAAGAAAATTTCCAACATTTAATATTATATGAGATAAATAGTATTCCATTTGCCCTTAAATCAGATCTTATTTTATAATCCTTAATTAGTTCATAATCTAATAATATTGTATGGTAAAATTTATTTAAAAAGGCCTTTCACTAAAATGCATTTTATTTTAAATGAAATTTTATTATTTTTAATGGGTATCTTTATCTTAGCTGATGTTTATATGGCTGTTACAATTTTATTAATTTTAACCATTCAAATACAGATTATCGGACCTATTCTAAAATCAAGTGGATAAAAGATATGGATTTGACAAATAAAAATCCAGTATTTTGTTATTAATTTTTGATATGACGACGTCATTATATTTCAAATAAAGGCGCAACTGACGTTTGCTAGTTTCGCGCCAAAGCTATAATTAATAATAGGCGTTTTCGTAATGTCGCGTTCATAGGTCAATTGGAATAATCTGACGCGTTCGTACTCACTCCGATCAGTCAGACCATATGCAAGGTTAGTATAGTTTAGTTCACGAAACATGACTATTCAAGGTCACTTGTTCCAAGAAAGATTATACGGTAGAAAGATAAATATTATTTGACGTATGTCATTGTAATTTATTATGTGTAACAGACTTGCTTAAATTGGTGACATTACATTCTAACACACTACAAATAATAATGACGTATGTCGTAAAGTTACAGATATCTAAATATTTACTACACTGCCCTCTGGCTAATGTTTACCCAGTGACGTTGACATTTAAATCAAATTATTATTCCATGTCTATGTTTTTATGTTTTGCAAAAACATAAAGGCATTATTTAAAAAGAAACATAATTTTCAAATAAATTGCACTTATTTTTTTCAGTTAAAATTTATGCATATATGTTGCACGCCTATTGATACGATGCAGTGAAATTATTTGCAAGTAATATTATATCAGACGGCTTATGTGACCTTGAATATTAATCTTTCCTGAATCAAAAAACACAGATTGTGCGCGCAAATTTAAAATTGTAAACATTTCTGTTTCAGAAAATGTATTTATTTAAATGTTTCTGATTATAAACATTGTAGCACTATAGCAAGTTCTGAAGAAAATATGCCAGTTTGTGAAGTTTTTATTTCAAACATATAAATTACCATATAAAACAATTTCTGATCGAAATAATCTAAACAAATGATTCAAGTGACATTTCAGTCTTACTTGAGTCGTCGTATATAAAATTATGTACAAATACAGAAACAAGCGTTATTTTATTATTCATTTTAACAAGTTAAAATTCTTCTATAACCTAATATTTAAACGTCAATATCATATATAGATCTGACGCGTCCATAAAAGCTTTGATAATCGGATGGATCTGATATATCTGTGACGTCATCGAACAGATCCGTCGGATAGCTGACTACAAAAACGACTATTATTGGATTCACGAAATATGGCTATTCAGTCATTTGTTCGACGAAAGAATACACAACATAGCTGGCGCGCGATTAGTTGAGACTAACCTTGTTTGCGCAGAACCTAAAGTTCATACTTGGGCGGGACGAAATGTATTAGTAGGGGAATTACGTATATTGTATGTATGATGCGCAGTTCGTGGTTCGTACTAACGTCAGTCTCAACGCGCGGCAGCTATACCGTAGCCTATGTTATTAATACAAGGAAATATCTTTTAAAAAGAAACTCTAGTTCCAAATTCATCGTTTTGACATGACTTATTCCTGCTGTCATAATACAATAATATAAATTATACAGGGTGGTGGCGGTAAGGGATGACCACTTTATTTCATATTTTAGACGTTTTATATAACATTATTTATAAATAACGTGTCCCAGTTTTTATTTTGCTTACCTACTGTACATTTTCAAGGACAACCAGTTTTTTAATTCTGCAAATTAGCAGGGTTCGTATTAAACATCTCAGATATTTTAAGCAATATTACTGCCCCTCTGTCATTATGTTGCATTGTACCAAAGAAATATTCATATATTCGTATAAAAAGCCCTTTCAGGTTATACTACTTATTACACAGTGAATGGACTCATTTGAATTTAATCTTATTATCCCGATTATTTATTCTAAATGAGCTTATCATAGTATAAAAGTCAAATTTCACAATCTTTGGTCTAAAAAACATTCAAAATGCAAACGTAAATATCAAGTATATATCAAATGACACTTTATCTTTATATCAACTAAATTGACTTTGAGAATAACTTATAGTGTCTTCAAGTTTCACATTCTACTGTTGAAGAAATAACCATTTAATTAAAAATTGTAATTTCACAAATTAAGAAAAAAAAGTTTGATATTTTTTAAATCAAAATTCGACCAAAAAGAGCAACTTTCCCATGAATTATAAAATATAAATAATGTATAGTATTTTACTAGTGTATAACGGCGATTACTCATTCGGGCATTACATACTCGTTGAATAATAAAATACGTTTTAAAAAAAAATCTAACTTGCAGTAGGTTATGAACAGAGAAACGTATGTCTAATTATTATTCAATTTAAAAAACAAATGATCAAAATTGATTTGCAAATGTAATTTTAAGGAGGAAAGATAATAAAGAAGGATACAGTAAATTGCCATTCCCCATTGTCTAATTTATCTCCATTTCTAAAATAAAATTCAAGAAGAAAAGCTTTGATTTCTTTTGATAACATTTTTGACAATATCTCGGGTCAAATTGACATTTAATTAAATACTTTTTCCGGCGACCGTTTATTAATAGGTTATCTTAATGTATAGAAAATCATTCATTAATGACCCCTATTAATGCATGATTTTTTATTAATAAACGATTTATTGGGTGCATTCACCACATGGAACACAGCATGTATTGCTAACGCAAAGTTGTAGCAAAAATGTAGACAGAATTAAAAGTCATGCTTTTGACACTTACTAGCTAGGTATATTCAAGTAGCATACCTTTAAAATGAATTTGAAAGAATAAAATTCCTCAAATAACATAAAAAACCGCTTGTGTTGTCTAGCATTAAGTAAACTGAACGCACCCACTGAAAACAATTGATGACAAAACTTATTGATTTTCTGACGTAAAATTTGACGTTCGGTCAACCATTACTAACCTAAAAAAAATTGTCATGGAATAAAATTTGATTTTTCATTTAAGTAAGACACGGTCAACGAAAAAATATTGTAACTAACACGTGTGTTAATTGGCGATTAATGATCGAGACATTTTAACGAGTGAGCGTAGCGAACGCGTTAATTGTTGCATTAACACACTTGATACTTAAATAACTATTAAATTCACATAGGGTTCCTTGTTCATTGCCGACTCCGAGTTAGGTTTTTTTTTCGAAAACATTGTTTAATATTTCATTATAATAACCAAACATTATTTCTTTGACGCAAAATATCAAATATGAACACACTATAAATATGTATTGTCTCGTCAAGTATCAACATTAAAAATTATTTGAAATAAATTACTTTTAGATCTAATTAATTGGTTATATGGAATAAAAAACATGTACTTATAGTTCTAAATAATATAAACATTTGTATAACACAAATAGGAAGATTTTATATCTTATTTGATTCAAGCTAAAAAGACCAAAACTACAGAACAATTTTTCCTTAAATATGGTCGAAATTAATAGTATCTCTGATTATATTTCAACCAAAGCAATAATACAACTGAAATATATATATATATATATATATATATATATTAACTTGTCATCCTAGTAATAAACATTGTTTTGGGACTTTACAAAACCAGTCCAGTGAAATAAGAACTTTCGGAACTAGTGCTGTAAAGTATAACTTCTTCTTTAAAAATAAAAATATTTTTCAGTTTGTTGCAAATAAAAATTAGATGTATGGTCTGTAGATTTGGCCCACAAAAAAAAACAATTTTATGAAAACATGAATAAAATAAATAAAAAGACTTCAAAATATAATTTTTCTAAAATAATCAAACGTTGTAGATATGTATTGTTTGAAAATCAATAAAATATATTCAACGAAATACTAGAATAAAAGTACATTTACAACCTAATTTGAACACAGCAAATTTCATTTTTAAGTTAAGCATTTATAGCCAAAGATACTATTAATACTAAAATTTAAACTGTACCCAACGTCGCATTTTGGCGTATATGTTTAGACTGACATTCCCTAGCCTAAATATAACTTTGAATAACGTACTAACTTTTGTCCATTTATTACAAGTCGTACTAGCAATTTGTGGAGTTTCGTAAAGTCGATTTGGATTGATCCGATGCAATCTGAAGCGTTCGTAAAGTCAATCGGGTTAATCTGACGCGTTCCTAAACCCGGTCCGATAAAAAATTTCAACCCTGCTTCACGTGCAGGGTTAGTACAGATTGTGCGCGCAAATTAAAAATTGTAAACATTTGTATTTCCGAAAATGTATTTATTTAAATGTGTCCGATTATAAACATTGCAGTACCATAGCAAGTTCTGTAGAAAATATGGCAGTTCGAAATTTGTGGTCTTTATGAGTTTTTCGAACAAATAAATGAACACATGAAATAATTTCTGATCGAAATGATCTGTCAATCTCACTTGAGTCGTTGTATATAAAATTATGTGTAACTACAGAAACAAGCGCTATATTCTTTTCTATTTTAACAAGTTAAACTTCTTCTATAACTGCAAATATAAACGTCAAAATTATATACAGATCTGACGCATTCTGTAATGTAATCGAACAGATCCGTCGGTAGCTCTGACTGACTACGAAAACGGCTTATGTGACTCAGTCATTTTCATAAACCCGATCGAAATGATTCGATGCAATCTAAAGCGGTCGTAAAGTCACTAGCGTTAATCTGATGCGTTGGTAAACAAGGACAGATAAACCTAACGATCCAATAAAAGAAATTTGACCCTGATACTACATGTATAGGGTTAGAATCAGTTTATGTAGACTTTATGGATTCTTTTGAACAAATAAATGACTATATAGAATCATTTAATAACTCCAAATATTAATGGAACAATTTCTAATGGAACTAATTTAAAGAACAATTCATTCAAGCGCTTTTTTCTTAACCGAAAGTCGTATAAAGTGGCTATAAGAGTCAATGAAATTTATTTTAACGAAGTAAGCAATTGTGAAAAATTCATGAACCGCACCAGGATTTGAACCCAAAACCTTCCTATGTCTAGTAGGATCGTCTAACCAACTAAGCTACAAGATTCCACTGAAGTCAATGAAATTGTAGATTGTAGCCAGTCATAATTATTGAAATTGTTGAATTGTGATCCATTGTAATAAATTAAGTCGTAGAAAATGGTTAAAGGATCAATAAAAACTTATTTTAACGGAGAAAAAAAAATGTCAAAATCATTACAGATCTGGCGCGTTCATAAAAGTTTCGATAATAGGACATCATCGAACAGATTCATTAGATAGCTCCGACTAACTTTACTTCTTGTTTCACATCTCCTTTGCCTGTGTTTTGTTTTCATATTTATATTTACTAAGACTTGCGACGTCATACATAAATCACAGAGCTTTTAAGTCGTTTTTTTAGAATTCTATTAATATTTAAAAGATACAGGCATTTTAATTTTAAAATTAGATGGTGTCACGTTCCTATTTTGACACTACCATAAATTTTATTTTTATTAATTTACGGGTTGTAAATATTTAAAACACTTAAGGCCTTATAGTTTAGCAACGTCAGGGACTCGTGAGTAGAGCTGGTTCACTATATGATTTTATTTTACTTCTTTATATATTGTTAATTAATAGTCTTTTGCCGGCCGATTCTTGGAAAAAAAAGTTGTAAGAGTCAGTCATTTACCGACCATAGGTGTGAGAGTTTTATGGATATAGCTAAGTTTATCAGTTAGTGAATATAGAGTATTCTGTGGGATAAATCCTTAGCCACCCAGTTTGGGGATTTAAACTGTAAAACTTTTGGGAAATTGTATTAATTTCTGGCGGAAACATTCCGGATTTAAGCGCACCGAAGGTCGATAAAATTCCTATAAACCACCTAACAACTAAGGTTTTATTGTTGGGTTTTATCTTTGGATTTTATCCTTGGATTTGATTGTTGGATTTGATTGTTGTACTGTACAATCAAGAAACATTTTGGGATTTCGGAGTCTGGGAGATCATATCTGAGTGTAAATCCATGCGGCGTGATCACAGAGCGTGTTGCAGCCAGAATTCGCCATTTTGAAACGTGATCTGACGTACCATCTGACGTCAACGGAAATTTGGATGCTAGAACTGCCAGCAGCGCCAACGGTCGCAGATGAACCAGATAAGCCACTGATTTTGGTTATATTTTCATTGATTTATTTGTTTAAATTAACGTCATGAATTTATGAATTATTTTTGGAAATTCACATTCTGTTTAACATATATTTATTATGGTTATTGATGTACTAATTCATGCGAGCCTTTGTTTATTAATTGAGTATTCTTGCAGTTTTATTAGTTATCCTTTAGGGTTTGTTAAGGTAGTAGGAAGGGTTAGGACTCGATTTACTGAGTATTTATGTTGCGCTCGCACTTCTCTGCTTGATCGATCAAACATTCGTCGTGCGTCTTTTGCGTTAACTTTATTTAAGCTTTTTTTATTGCGAAGTCCTCGCTCATCCGCGCACTGCGCATCCCGTACGTGGAACCTGTCATGTTCTTGTTTTGCATTACCCTTTTTTTTTTACTAAAGACTCGCTTGAGTTATATAATTTTCTTAAATTATATCTTGAATTGTTTTCTAGCATACTTTAACTTTATTATTATTTTATTTAATATTAATTTATTAAAGTTTCATATAATTTTTTGTATCTCTTTCTTTTTTATAATATACATAATTGTTAGTTAAAGTTAAAATGTGGCTTCATTAAGTAACTACCCCTGTAACCGACTCCAGGTACACCCATTCATAGGGTTTCGGTATTTTCGTGGTTGTGTGCCTTATAAACAACCCCGTGGCGCCCTATATTTAATTATTATTAATACTAACATTTCTTTATTTTTAATTTCGACCCACCCCGACCTCCACTATTTCAATGCTAGCGGCCGCAATCTCAAACATCTGTGGATGCGTATTATTTATTCCGAATTTTATTTGTCATAAACATATAGACAGGAAAACGTTACAATGGATTAAATAAAATTTTAGTCACATACCCCAAGTTTTCACTTAAATCTAAAATAAATTTAACATTTCTATATTGTACGCGAAGTTTACTGTTCTGATTATCCTTGTCATAAGTTTTTAATAAGAATCGCAAATAATAATATCAACATCACAATTATTTTAAAAATATGGCAGAACAGAACCCTGCTTTCTATGACAGAAATTTAAAGCAATACAATTTCAACTTGAAATTAAAATTAAATATGCTTCAAATTGGTTGTAAATGTACCCTAACTCAAAAAACAAATTTAGAAAATCATTCTTACCTTTCGAATCAAACAAAAGCTAATCTTCCAGTCACAATTGTCACCCATACATAACCTACAAATATTCAACCGGTCCACAGACCCTGTACGCAATGTTTCATGAGTTCCAGCGCGACTTCTGCAGGTCGATTTGGCCCTCCAAGGTCTTGGCGAGGTAGATGACGAAAAGCTGTGAGAGAGCTATACCCAAAGCGATTCCCGCTATAGTGTATAGGTTGCGTTCTGCCCAAACGCGGACTATTTCAATACAGCCCGAGGTCCACACTTTCTTCGATGCTTCTGCCACCTACACAGAAACATTTATTCTATACATTATTTCATGTAAGAAAATAGCATTGGTTTAGATAGAGATAAGAATTCTGCCATTTGATTGGTCAGAATACAAACCTAGTTTACAAAAACGAAAACAAATATCACCTGTCAGTTGTCAGTTATCAAATAAAATATACAGAATTAAATGATATTTAACAATATTTTGTTGTAATTTTAAATAAAGTTTGGTTTCCTCTCAAGCGCCATCTACTATTTTCTTCCGTAAAATGAAGTATAGTGTATGAACAACTTCATTTACAGTGAAAGCAATATGTAGTTCCAAAGTCTTAATTGGTATTCGTTGTCATAATAACTGTTAACATCTTCAAATAAGGGTACTTCCGGTTTACCATTTATAACCAAAATCTAATCACTTGTTCTTCTGGATGTAAACTTGAGAAATATGAAAAAAATATAACTTTTGGAATCGTGGTATTGAAGTGCGAATCCGAAACTTTCGTCACACACATACAGACACACACACACACACACACACACACACACACACACACACACACACACGTACATACATACAGAAATCATTGTAAAAATGGTAAAATCGTATTATATGGACCCTAAAACGTGCTTATTCAGTAAAAACTCATTATTGAATTTTTTGACCAAAGACAATACCTTCCTTACCTAAAGGTGACGGAAGGTAAAAACACAAATGACATTGACAGAAAATTACGAACGAACAACAGGTAATCAGGACTTATTAAGTTGAAAGCCTGTATTTAAATTAAAATTATTTGGAGGTTTCTTCTAAGGTTCACCGTTGAAATAAATAGTTATCCGGCGATCTGCTGTGGAGAACGTGGTTCCGGACTGTCAATATCTCTGCTGGTTTGCACATATCAGTTGGGAGCTAACTCAACAATTTTAATTAATTTATTCGCTTATCTGCCGACAACCACCGCTTCTCAGCAGTTATGCATCTCATCAACTGCAAAAAATGTGCTCTTGATATCACTTGATGAAGCTTTGCGTTGTGATCTTTGCAAAGATCCAGTACATACCACTACTAAATGCTCCGGGTTATCTAGGAGCGATTTAAATAATCTTAAATCAAACAAGCGTATATATTATTGTGACAAATGCACGTCTAAAGAGAAAATTGAAAATGATATTTATTGCTTAATAGAAGAACTCAGAAATGAGTTACAATATTTAAAACAAAAACCGACCGATGTAGTGTAGCGGATAGCGTCTCCGCTTTATACGCTGAAGTTTCTGGGTTCGAATCCCGGGTAAGGTATGGATGTTCCATGTAAGTGTCTTTTCATCCCTCATCCCCATTATTATGTAAGGTAATAACGATATGTTATAGATAATATGTAAAAAAATATGTCATTATCATCGCTTTATATATACTAAGTGTAATGAAAAAGCGTAATAAATATTATTATATTTAAAACAAAAGTTAAGTACCAAAAAAACAGCGGATCGGGAAAATTTTGAATTTGAGGAGGTTGTTGCCGAAATTGTGGAACGGGATAAAAGGAAAAACAACGTAATATATAATATGGTGTATGTGAATCAAGTCATGAAAATAGTACAATCAGACTCGAAACTGATAAGAGGGTAGTATCAGAGATAATCAATTTAGCAAACAAGGACATAAATGTCTCTCTGATAAAGCCTTAACGTCTGGGTAAATATGATGCTAGTAAATCTCGTCCACTAAAAATAAGACTACAAGACTCCGAAACTGTAGACAAAATAATACGTAAACGTCAAGATATTTGTTCTATTGACATATTTAAATTTATCAGAATTTCTGTTGACCGTACTCCACGTCAAATTGAACACTATAAGAGGTTAAAATCTGAACTAGACAAAAGCAAAAGTAATGGAGAACAGAATTTAATGATAAAATATGTCCGTGGTTTACCAAAAATTGTTTCTGTAAACAAGTAATACCCAACAGTTTGTCTAGTATTCTAAAAAACATCAGTATGTTTTATCAAAATGTCCGTGTTCTCAACACAAAAACAAATTTATTTTATTCTTCCGCATCGTCTTCTCTGTTCGATATAGTATGCATCACAGAATCTTGGCTAAACAATAACATGAATAATACAGAACTCTTCTCTATAAATTATAATGTATATCGTTGCGACGGGCGTACTGATAAAATTGGATTAAGAAAAGGAGGTGGTGTACTAATTGCGGTAAAAAAATAACTTATCCGTGGTCTAATTAAACTTAGACTTTTTAACTAAAGTGTTTGACTCCATCGGTATAATGGGGTGCATAATTAATGGTCACCATAGCAAACTGATAATTTTTGTACTTTATTTACCCCCTCATACATCTGCGTCTGAACTTGAATCTTTTTTCGAGGTGAGTACGTATGAACTTTTATACAACGAAAAAGTGTTAATTGTTGGATACTTCAATATTCCAGGGTTAATAGTCGAAGATATGAGTGACAGAAATTTTTATTGTTTTAAAAATCTATATGTATTTTTAAACTACAATCAATTAAATAGTATTCCAAACTCTAAAAATAAAATTCTAGAAGTTGTATCTAACATAGTGTCCTGTCGCGCGCTCAGATGTAGAATATGTGAAAGAAGATATTCATCATCCTTCATTAGAAATATTAATTAACTTGAACAAAGTTGAATATCAAAGTTTCCCGACCGTTAATCAGGAGAAACGGTACAACTTTAAAAAAGCAAATTTTCCTGCTTTATACAATTCTTTATTAAATTTAGATTGGTCGTTCTTACAAGAATTCACAACAGTAGATGAAGCATGCGACAATTTCTATTGTATACTTTACGGCATATTTGATTTACATGTACCCACTTATGGATTGAAATCATCACGGAGCTGTTACCCATACTGGTACACGAAAGATATTATATCAGATATACGTAAGAAGAATATTGCACACAAAACTTTAAAAAAACGAATTCGCCTGATGATTACGCTGAATTTAGGGAGTTAAGGAAAAAAATCAAATACAAAGTTGCTGAGGCATACAGAAAATTTGTTACATCGGCTGAGACATCTATTAAAAATGACCATAAGAACTTATGGAATTTTATATAGATGAAAAAGTGTCAGTCTCGAATTCCAGGAAACATGTTCATGGATGACGTAAATTATAGCAATCCAGAAGACATTGTAAATGCGTTCGCTTCATTCTTCAGCAGTATCTACCAAAATCCAGAATTAGATCTAGATTCCATAAAACATCACAACAGTGATTGGGATATATTTTCGCTTCATTCCGTCACCGAGGAAGACGTAAATTTCGCTATGAAGAAATTAAAGAACAAAAGGACGGCAGGCCCCGATCAAATACCATTTTTCCTAGCAAAAGATTGCGCAAATCCACTATCAGATCCACTTACATATATTTTCAACTTAATTTTGAAAAACGCAAAATTTCCAGAAATTTGGAAAGTTTCCAAAATATGTCCTATTTTAAAGTCAGGAAATGCATCAAACATTAAAAACTACAGACCTATCTCCATATTAAATAATTTTTCAAAGGTTTTTGAAATGATATTGCATTCGCACATCCATAACAATATTAAAAGCAAGATATCCAACTCACAGCACGGATTCAGGGAGAAGAGATCCACAGTTACCAACTTAGCAGTTATCACTCAATATTTAACCGAAGCTGTGGATAAGGGTGACCAAGTCGATGTAATTTATATGGATGGAAAAAGCGTTTGATCAGATCAACCATGCTATTTTACTGCAAAAGCTCAGTCATTTCGGCATGTGTGTATCACTTCAGCAGCTGTTTAGTTCCTACTTAAATAATAGAATACAATTCGTACAGTATAATGGTTTTACATCAAATATGTTTGAAGCGCCCTCTAGTGTACCACAGGGTCCAACTTAGGTCTATTATTATTCACCATTTATATTGACGATGTTTGTAATAAAATTAGCTATCCAAAATTGTTGTTTGCTGACGATTTAAAACTTTATTGTACACATACTATATCTGACATAGTGACTGTTGTTGTATACAATCTATGATTGATGCTGTAAACAAATGGTGTGAACAGAACAAGTTAAAATTACATCCATCGAAATGTAAAATAATATCTTACCATTGCAAAAGAGATCCTGTTATATTTGATTATAGAATGAATAATTACATATTAGAACGACAAGTGAATATGAAAGATTTGGGAGTTAACGTTAACTTCGATGTCACTTTCCTTCTCATTCCATTATAATAATAAATCTTTATTACCCAACAGGATGAACCCAATTACAGAGTAATAATACAGTATATATATAAAGAGATCTAATACAAAGAAAAAACAAATCAAATTAATAAATTACTTAACTTACTTTTGAATACATTCGTTATCCTCAAAATCTAATTCAGAGCACACTGAATTATAAATGCGACACATAGCGTTAACTGGTGAGTTATAATAATAATTTGTCCGGGAAAAATTACAAAGAAATGTGTTGTTATTTCTAGTACTACAAACATTAATATGAAAATTTAATTGAGAAAGCAATTCACTATCGTCAACTTGATAATTAATAATTTTGTACAAAAATACAATTTGTTGTTTAATATGCCTAATCAATAATGATTCTAGAGTGAAGGTACTAAGAAGAGTTACATAATCGGTATTTGGCCAAAAATTAAACAAACGATAATAAACAGTTTTACAAAATCTCTTTTGAATACCTTCTATTGCATTAATTAAATACTGTTGTGTGGGAAACCAAATAATAGAGCCATAGTACAATTTACTGAGAACTAGAGATTCAAATAGTGTTTTATAGCAAAGAAAATTTTTAAATTCAGATGTGGAGCGAAAAATAAAACCTAACATTTTGTAACAAGATGCAATAATAATTTCAGCATGGTAAATTAAAGTTAGTTTAGAATCTAGGAATAGACCTAAGTCTTTTATCATAACAACTCGATTTAAGATTTCACTATTCATGTTGTAATCGTAGCTAATTGTAACAGTTTTCTTACTATAACTGATCACTTGACATTTGCCAATATTAAAATTTAATTGGTTGTTTTTTGACCAATTGGAGATTGACAGTAAATATTCTTGTAAGAGACAACAGTCATTAATGTCAGTGATGGTACGAAATAATTTAAAATCGTCTGCATACATTAGATATTTAGAATGTTTAACAACACATGTTAAATCATTTATAAATAGTATAAATAATAAAGGGCCCAGAATGGAGCCTTGGGGAACTCCTGAAAAGGCTATGAAATTCCCAGATGCAAAACCATTACAAACAACATATTGCACCCTGTTGCTCAAATATGATTCAAGTAGTAGATGTAAGTTATCTGAGAAACCAATTGCTTTTAATTTATCTAATAGTAGTACATGAGAAACAGAATCGAATGCCTTCGAAAAATCCGTATATATCACATCAACTTGTTTCTTGTTGTTGAAGGCATCATAAATAAATTGAGTGAAACTAGTCAAATTCGAGGTAGTTGATCTATGAGGTACGAAGCCGTACTGACAAGGACTGACATAATTCTTTGTTTGAAGTTGAATATATTTGAAAAGAGTATATTCGAATATTTTTGCTATGGAATTTAAACAGGAAATAGGTCTATAATTACTAATTTGAGTTTTATCTCCAGATTTAAACAATGGGAATATTTTTGAAATTTTCCACGTATCTGGGACTGAGTTAGTTTTTAAACATAAATTAAATAAAACATGTAATGGACTAGCTAAAATATCAGAACAACCTTTAAAAATGTACACTGGTATATTATCTGGCCCCACCGAAACAGTGTTATTTTGTGCTTTAATAGCATTTATAATTTCATTTAATGATATTTCAGTAATTCTTATTAAATCGCAGTTAGAATCTGGAATATTAATAGCTGAAATATCGTGATGAACATTAGAATTATTATAAACATTTTTAAAAAAATTTGCGAAAGCTTCAGATATTTCTATACCAGATTCAAACGAGTGACCATTGTAATACATAGTTGCCGGAATTTTGTTACTATCTTTTTTCTTATTAATATATGTCCAAAAATATTTAGGATCATTTACAATATTGGTTTGTAGTGAACTCATATAATCATTGTAGGCATTTTTAATTAACAATTTACAAGAGGAGCGTAATGCTTTAAATTCATTTAAATGAAAAGTGGAACCATGTTTGCGGTATAGTCTCCTGTGATATTCTTTAAGTTTTAGTTTGGCTTTGATATCTTTTGTGAACCAAAATGGAAATCTGTTTGAATGCTTTACAATTTTGGGTATACATTGATCCAATACACCATAAAAAATATTGTAAAAAGTTTGCACAGCAGAGTTAACATCATCACACGATTCTAATGATCGCCAGTCTGTATTACTAAGTAGAGAATAAAGCAATTCATAGTTGCCCTTTTAAAAATTATATGTAATGTTGTTTTTTACATTAAGCTTAGAAGAACGACCGTGAGAAACCGAAATATCAATATTAAGAGCGGGATGATGTGCGTCTTCTGGCAATAAGCTATTTAAACATTTTGTCACACTGCCATTTAAATTTGTTATGACAACATCTAAAATATTGTTATTAACGTTAGGAATATAGTTAACTTGTTCCATATTTAAGAAATTTACAAAATGCAAAAAAATATTAATTTGATTGTCAGTGATATTTTCTTTATAATATTTATTTAAGTTCGTTAAATTGAAATCTCCGACAATCAAAATATTAGAATTAAAAATAAATGGCATTGTACTAAGCATTTCATAAAAAGTGGAATATTCCATAGAAGTAGTGTCCGGTGGGATGTGAGCTGTAACAATGTAGATGGGATTGAATGAATTCTTAGACGCAACTTTTAAACAAATAAAGTCAATATTAATTAATTCACAGCTGATATCCATATGTTCAGCGTTGAGAGTGTCATTGACGGCGATGAGTACACCTCCCCCTCTGCTTTTCCCAGTTCGTACGCGATCACGGTCACATCCGAAATACAGCAAAGCGTTCATCAAACAACTCAGTATTAAAGATGTTGTCGTTGAGCCAGGTTTCAGAGAAGACTAGGATGTCATATGTTGTGGATAATACATTTAAAAAAAGTTCTGACAGTTTTGTGTTGAGTCCACGCACATTCTGATAGTAAACAGAAATATTTTGAGTTGTTTTTATTAGTTTTTTGTTATAATTATACGCGGTACACCATTTAAGTATTTAATACGCAGGTTCTCTTCACCATTTTCACTACGACGTTTAATTTCGATTTTTAATTCATTAAGATACTCCCTTTGCTTGGGAGTTTTATCACTGACTATTTTAATCATATTAAATTTAGTATTTTTTATTTTATGTGTGTTTTTTATTATGTTTATAGCATCGGAAGTAGTTTTGAAAGAGACTTTTACAGGTCTAGGTCTAGTGTTAGCACTGTTAAATTTACCCAAACGGTAATTTTTGAATTCCGTTGTAGCTACGGGATTAGAAGACACTGTAGTTAGAAGTTCACTAATAATTGAGGAATCAGTAACAGCACCTTCGGAAGAAGATAAGTTACTTTCAGGCAGATTGTATAAAATCAAATTGGATTGACGATTACTACGGTCATTGATTTCCGAAATGAAGTTTTCGAATTCTACACATTCTTCCAATTTAGTTTTTTTATTAGAAGAATACGCTGCTTTCAACTCTTTAATTTCGGCTTGTAAACAAAGAATGAGTTGTTTTAATTCTGTGGTGTCATTGGTTTTAATTCCAGCAGAAGATTCACATGTGTCACAGAACCACTTCATATTTTTCCTAGCACGAAGCATTCGAGTATCGATCTGGGATACTTCTACACAATCAACGTGATAAGTAGTAGAACAACCTGTACATTTTACTGATGAGTTGATGTCAAATTTTTTTGAACAAATAGTACATACAGCTGCCATGATTTCGTGTAATGGTAGACCTACACTTGAAGTAAAGACGTATTCTTTAAGCCAGACAGGCGCACGCACCATGTTGTTTAATTATGGATTTCGTAAAAAATACACTAAAATTTAGAGTTTAACTAATGAAAACTCAGAATTTTAAGTAGAGCGCGACACAGTTTCTTAACAGAAGATATATAATTGATGCACACTTTAGTTACTCACACACTAGTACCAAATAAATTTCACATAAATTCAAAATAATTATAATAACCGACAAAAAGTAAGGAAGCGAAAAAACAACGTGTATAAATCTCAAATTATTGTTATATATATAATGTTCCCAGAATATCATCTCGATCATGTACTCCCTTTCAGCCGTACCACTCCAGAACCAATCTTTTACTCGAATCTCCACTCAACACAATATGCAACAGCGCCAATAAGATAACTAGCTCCATAGACATTTATAATATATCATACATTAGCTTAAAGAATTTCCTGAAAAACTCTGCAATGTAATCGTCTTCCTTCATGTATTAATAATTTGTTATGTATTTACTCTCATCAATTTCGCATTTACATTTATTATTTTTGTTTATCGATACTTTTTGATGAGTCGGCTGTGAACGACGAGAACAAAGAATCAGGGACGGCAAGAAAAAATGGAGAAACAGAATTGAATGTTTTGTTGAATTAATTTGAATTTATATTTTTGACAAATAAACTTTTACATTTGCTTCTTCGTATTGATTATTTATTACAGGCATAAATATATCAAATTGGCGACGAGGATGGGATCGAAGATCATTACGCTTGATGATTTCTTACAAAACCCGGGAACTCCACCAGTACCTTGGTCGATTTGGATTACTACCGTTGAAGACTTCTTCTACATGATGGCTGCTTCAGAAAGTAAACTAGATGACAAAACGAAGAATATACAGCTTTGTTAATTTTTAGGTGCAGAAGGACGACGTGTGATATCAGCTTATCCATTCTTTATGGAAAGAGGCACAAAGCCTTATACAGATTTCGTCGATGAAATTCAGAAACTATTTCAACCGCAAGTTAATCAAATTCGCGCAGCGTATGATTTTAGAACAGAGTACAAGGAAACACAGAAACAGTTACATCATACATAACAGATATACGTTCCCTTATATCGTTATGCGGTTATGGAAATAGTGATACTGAGAAAAGACTTTTAGCTGAACAACTTGCTATTGGTTGCAAATGGAAAGCTAGCCAAGAAAAATTGTTAGCAGAAAGTAAAGTTAATTTCGAAAAATTCATCTCGATTATGTTAGCTGATGAAGCCGCGTCAGAAGATTTATGTATTTTACAAAATTCGAATAATGGAACGCATATGTCAAAAGCAACGATTGCACCAAGTAAATTCATAAACAAGAAAGATTTAAAGCAAAAGCAAAGTATTATATGTTATGGGTGTGGAAGTAGAAATCATGTTATTAAAACTGAAAAATGTCCTGCCTATAATAAACAATGTAAACTTTGTGGTAAAAAAAAATCATTTTGCAAAAATGTGTAAATCAAAAGAATATAAAAACTGTAGTAATATAAAGAACTCGCACATAAGAAACTTAACGTCAAATGAAAAATGAAGTGGTCTCAAGATAGAAATTCAATTACCGTTTGCACAATCCAAATTTAATAAATACATAGGTTTTGTCGATACTGGAGCAGAAATATTAACAATATCGGAGTCAATATTTAAGACGGCTCATTTCAATGTCAAATTATTACCCGTTGACAGAACAATAAAGAATTTTGACGGACCAGAAGTTCGCAAACTTCTTGGAAAATTCAGCACTCAAGTTCAATTTGAAGAAAGAAAAACCTTTGTTACTTTATACGTTACGACAAACGAGTTAACACCAACTATAGGGTTGGATATGATACAAAGATTGAAGTTAGAACTAAAAGGAAGTGAACTAAAGATATCGCAAATACATGAAGCAGAAAATTATTTGAAAGAATTTCCAGAATTACTAAGTAATAACATGGGAACGTATAAATTTTTTAAACAAAAAATTCAGTTGAAACCGAACGCTATACCAACACAGGCAAAATTAAGGCAAATTCCTTATGCTTGTCGAGAAATGGCAATTGAAGAGTGTTATAAAATGGTCGAAGAAGGAATATGGGAACCTATTGAAAAAAGTGAATGGGTCCATGCTTTAGTTACAGTGCCTAAAGAAGATGGGTCTGTACGTCTCACAACAGATTTAACTTCACTTAACAAATTTGTCATTCCAGAACGTCATCCAATACCAGATATTACAGATATTTTTCTAAAGTTAAGAGGAGCTAAAATTTTTACGAAGTTAGATTTGAAGAAAGGGTATTATCATATACAGTTAAATGAAGAATCAAGACTTCTTACTACTACAATTACTCCAGCTGGACTATTTGCATTTAACAGATTGCCAATGGGTTTAACAGATTCAGCCTCAGTTTTTCAACAAGCAGTAAATAAAACCCTTGAAGAGTGCAACAATGTTCAAGCTTATATCGATGATATAATAATTTACGGAAAAACTAAAGAAGAACACGATCGATGTTTACATCAAGTTTTAAAGAAATTACAAGAAAATGATTTTCGTTTGAACTACAAAAAATGTGAGTTTGCGAAGCAATTAATTAAATATTTAGGACATATAATAACAGGAAAAGGTATAGAACCAGATCCTAAAAATATTATTCCTATTTTAAAAAATCTGTTGTGGCCAGCACAATACCTCTCGCCACTTCCTTTTTTGGTTACATAAGTATAGAACGCGAACAGTCATTGGAAAATCACTAAATTTAGAATGAGAAATTTTAATACTTGACATATGCATAATAACTAGCTATCATTCTGACATGGGCCCCCATATCTGCTTTTCTTGTATACCTACACTGTCTACCAAAAATTCTACTTACATATATCTATTCCTTATATTTAGATTGTTTAATTTTAAATTCATTTTATGAAGACATTTTATCCTCTTCTAATTTTTCGAAATGTTTCCAATTCATTGTCAGGATTGACAGTATTTTTGAAGGATATATGTAATATACCTACAATAATAAATATTTAGCTATTCATACTTTAAGAAATAATATAATGTATGTACTTCCCAGAAAAAGTCTTCAGTAATGTCTCCGGATTTCTGACACTGACATTTATCTGTCAGTTACAAACAATTTAAATTATCAACTATTTTCCATGGCCATTCTTTCGGCTGTAAAATTTATTATAACAGATTATTTTACATATTATATTTCTTTTATCTATAAATTTATAGAATATATAATAAAATATTTAAATGTATCGGAAAGAGAATTTATTTTTCTTTAATAATACCAAGAAAAAAATTCAAAAAATATTATTTAGAAGATTTTTTTTCAAGAATCTTCTACTTCCGGTTGTCCAATTGTTACCAAAACCTTTTCAGATCTTCCCATGAATGTCCGATTGGGAAATACGTAGTTAAACAAATTTAAAGTCTTATAGTTTTTGAGTAACCGTCCTTCCAACATCCCACACACACACACACATACACACACACACACACACACACATCCACACACACACACACACACACACAGACATCATCGTAAAAATGTTAAAATCGAATTGTAGGGACCTTAAAACGTGCTTATTCAATAAAATCTGGATATGCGATTTTTAGCATGAATGCAATACCTCTCTTAGCGAGAGGTAAAAAGCTCCAGAACCAATAATTGTAAAAGAAATTCAATCATTTTTAGGTGCAATTAATTATTATTCTAAACATATCAGATATCTAGCGGAAATTGCAGAACCATTACGAGCCCTAATACGAAAAGAGAGTAAGTTTAAATGGACAATAAAAGAAAAGAATGCATTTGAAATACTAAAAGAATTAGTTGCTAAAAACACAAAACTAGCAATTTTTGATTTAAAAGCTCCAACTATAGTTACTACGGACGCGTCGGATGTTGGTTTAGGTGGAGTTTTATCCCAAATACAAGATGACGAAGAAGTTATCATAGTGTTATAACTGGAATTACTTTGTACTATAGAATTGAATAAGATTAACAACTATATGTGTAATACTTTTATTGACACTTGAACTCATACAAAATTATTGAATTTAATAATTGCAAGATATCATGTAACTCTGTTTTAGACGTACCATGCACAATAATATCATCGAAATATGAATTTTTTTTTGGCAGACTCGATAAAATTTGATCAATTATTCTGTTAAATTCGGATGGAGCTGTCTTTATACCAAAAGAAAGTCGATTCATGTTATATGTACCTCGATGTGTTGATATGGTTTGAATTAGACTGCCTTCTTTATCTACTTGAAGATGCAAATAGGCATTGTACAGGTCAAGTCGACAAAAATATTTAGAATTTTTTAAGGAGTTTAGAATATCATCATTTTTTTTAATAGGATAGTTTGCTGACACTAGTCTATCGTTAACTCCTACCTTATAATCTACGCAGAGACTAACTCCACCATCATATTTTGGAATTACCACTAACGGCGATCCCCAATCGCTGTTATTAACTTTGGAAATAATACCTGCGGCTTCTAAGTGGTCTAGTTCCTTTTCCACTTTTTCTCTCAGAGCGTATGGGACGTTTCTTTCTTTAATGAATACTGGTTTGGCATTCTTGCGAAGATGAAGATACACCGTAAAGTTTGGAACGCATCCTATTCCTTCTTCAAAAAATTCTGGAAATTTATTGATTAATTCATCGGTACTTAATATATAGGTGTAAATTGAATTTATTTTCGATGTAATATTGTTATCTAATTCCTGAAGATTTATATTGAGATGACGAATCCATACGCGTCCTAATAGTGGTTCCAAAGTGTCTTCGACAACATACAACTCTTCTATTGATGTTTTGTTTTGATAGCTGACGGAAACGTTTATTTTTCCATCAGGTAAAAATACATTTTTCGTATACGACCTGAAGGCAACATCTGATTTTTGAAGTTGGGCATTTAATTGAAGTGCTTTAAAGGTAGATCGTGGAATCAGTGTAAACCCTTCACCAGAGTCTACTTCAAATCTTTGGGGTTTTCCTTCAATGAACACGGTTATATAAAATTTATTTGTGTCTTGATTCTTTTCATTCTTGAAAATGTCAATTATATTGATACCTGGCAGTTCTTCTTTAATTGAATGTGTTTCTAAATTTCGTTTCTTGTTTTTTAGAAGTGTGCGAATACATACTTTTTTAACGTGTCCAATTTTGCCACAGTCATGACATTTTAATTTATTTGGATTAATTTTACAATCCCTTGATAAATGATTATTTTTACCACATCGTATACATAAATTATTAATGCCTAATTCTTTGTAGTCGATTCTGGATCTTGATTTTGAACGATTTCTTATTCTTTCTGGAAGATATTTTTTTGATTGACATCTGTCAGGTTGAATATTTATATGTCTTGAATTATAATTAATTTTATTTACGGAATCACTTATTGAATCCCGACGTTGAGCTAATGACATTTCTTTACAATCTAATTTTGATGCTTCGATGGCATTTGATTTTGCGACGATTTCTTCAAATTCGAGAACACTTGACTGGAGTAATTGTTCTCGAATTGAATTATCTTTTATACCTCTGATAAACTGAGCTCGAAGAAATAAGTTAGCAATATTTATTTTACAGGTACACGGAGATATAAAATCGCATTCAATTGTATCGCGTCTTAATTCAGTTATATAATCTGCAATAGTTTGATTTTCTTTTTGATAAGTTGATAAAAATTTATGTTGTGCTACCAGAACGTTTTTCTTTGGACAGAAATGTTTTTCTAGGGTTTCTATTAGATCTTCGTATTTAAAATCTGTGGACTTCTTAGGTGCAACTAATGCTGATAACATATTGTAATTTGTTGACCCAATTGAATTTAATAGCATTTGAGCCACCATTTTTTTATCGGTAAATGCATTTTTTAATTGAAGATAATTTTTAAACCGTTGACGGTAATTCCGGAAATTTTCCTTTTGTTGATTAAAATATTCAAAAGGGGGTATCAAGGTTGTTGAAATTACTGGTTGTAGTTCTGGGTCTTGTGCTTTTCGATTTTGTAATTGCTCTAATAGTGCTTTTTGATTTGTATTCATAATGGCTAAAAATTGATTAAATTGATCTGCATTCATTTTGAATTTTTAATATAGAATTTTCGATAACAGATAGACCGGGGGCTAGTGCTACAAAAAAAATGTATCATGGTATTCCAAATACTAACCCTTGGTGCTCACTTTAAATACCCTGAAGAACGATTTGCTGTCCTCCCCGGAAAAAAGACGATCTAACCAGCTGTGGGTCAGATCCAAAACTGTCTAAAAAATTTATATTTTAGAATCTAGGTATTCTGTATGGGACCTGCATAAAATTACATTATATGTAAATAGTAGCCGATAATAAATGCCAGATATTTTCAATGGTTACAGAGGGCGCTAAAGCCTTTTATTGCTGTGAATTTTACCTACCAAAAAAATGTCCATGCCATTCCATCCGGGCTTTAGTCAACTGATAATTTCTACCCTGAAAGACACAAAAAACTTATGGCCGGACACATTGGACGTATATACGGGTCACAGCACCCTTGTAATTTTGTCAACCGCTTAACGTGGGGGCGGCGGATCATGGTATTCCGCTTCATATTTCAGAGACAATTTATAATTACCATTTGAAATAAAAATACACAAACGCCAGACATATATGTTTTATATTGGGAATATTAGAAGAGTTGAAATTTGCACCATTTACAGTGGTGCCTTAGTTATTTTGGTATGATTTACATTGGTTCGACGGGGATGAAATGCCACCAGAGGTTAGAGACGTCATATTACAACTGTTTGAATTAAATTCTGAAGGTAATAATATATTTATACAGGGTGTTTCACGACTCGAGCGACAAACTTTTACCATATATTCCAGGGGTCATTACGATCAAAAAATGTTATATGACCTATAGATGAATTCCTCTTTGTTTCGGAGATATCGAAGAAATTAAGAAACAAAATGATAAAAGAAAATTTATTCATCAATGGATAGCTAATTAACACAAAATTACAACAACTGTTCAAAATGAGAACCGCCATTTTCTAAACATACTTATATCCTTCGAGTCATAGAATGTTGCCAGTTAATTACTGCCAATTCATTCTTTAGAGAAAAACCATACACGAAAACCATATCGGCATATTCTGCATTAGTAAAATGCGGCATAATGGCTTAAATTAATAAGACAGAACAAAAATCATTCAGCATTAACTACGATAGTAAACACGTCATTAAACTGTTTTTTTTTTAAACAAATCCGTCAAGGCTAACTCAATTATCATTTTTTTAAAATTTCTTCGATATCTCCGAAACAAAGAGAAATTCAACTATAGGTCATATAACATTTTTTGATCGTAATGACCCCTGGAATATATGGTAAAAGTTTGTCGGTCGAGTCGTGGAACACCCTGTATATATCATCACGGCATATTACCCATTGCTGAGTGTGCCAATCTGCTTTGTACACATGTAATGATGAAATATTTGTACCGTTCGGTTATTGTACATATACTCGTATGTATTACTTACAGTTCATTTGTTTCTAAACAATTAAAAGTTTTACTGGGTTATATCAAGTAAACTCAGCAATATTTTTTACCCGGCCGCTATCCTCAGCCTTGAGTGAGGGGTGGGTCAAAAAAATAAGCAGAAAAAGGCAGTTTATATTTTATGAAAAGAAATAAAAATCCTGATTAAGTTTACCTAAGTACTAGATTTATCAGTTAAAATGGCGATAAATATATTACACAAATATATGTGTTGTAATACTACAAACGTATTTTTGATATAAAGAACATATCGAATTTTAAATAAAATACATAATATGTGTCGAGAACATTACTATAGCCACTTCAGCCGCGTACGATAAATAATTATACAGAAATACTAAATTATAGCATTAATCGAATGACAAACGAGAGAATCCAACACTTCCGCACTAAATAACTGCCCTTTTGCCTTGAGATAGATGTTAAATGTCTGTAAAAATAAATTTAAAGGCGTTAATCCATCTAACGACGATAAATACCAACTGTATTTGTTTCTTAAATAGATGGAAAAATAATCCGTGCCATAATAATTAAAACTCACTTTGCCACAATCTACACATGCGAAAGTAATACAAAACGGCGTATTCCAATACTCCCTTCAAAATTCTCAAAAATATTTCAATTAAGCTAAATAATTACTAGCAGAAAAAACTGAATAAAAGTAATATTGTTAGTGACATCTGTGAGATCTTCATTAATCATTCGATTACGCCTAAAATGCAGTATTTTTTTATTATTATAGGTAATGAAAGCAGTGAGGACGATATCATTACTTCTGAATCGGATTTCCGCAGTGAAAATGAGACTGATGATGAATGATATAATACCTGATATAAGTACTTTTTTATTTAATATAAACTAGTTAAACATTTAATAAAAAAATTATTTTAAAGAAATTACATCTATAATAAATTTCCCTTTCAGCCAAAATCCAAATATGATATGAATAGTTAGTATGCTATTCTGTAAGCAATAACATATGTTTTTGCCACGTTTTCTACTTAAAAATTGAATTTTTTCATTTTTTAAAGCTTACTTTGCACATTGCTGTTGTTCGTGTGCCTTAAAGAAGTCTTTTATGGTGTATGGCGGTTTTAGTTTTTGTAAAAGATATAAAAATAAAGAATAGACGGAATGCTATGCTTTTATAATAAAAAAAAAAAACAAGTTTCTCCGGAGTGGAGTGTAATTTTGACTTTTTTAAATGTCTGGGAGTAGCCAATAACCAATGAAATTATCTGGCATCAAATTTTCTTGATTTATTTATGGTAATTAATAAAATAAAGCTAGTCCCAGGCAGTTTTCTATCATATACTCCCTACTGTAAGCGGCCAACGAAATCGCAAGGGTGCTGTGACCCGTATATACATCCAATGTGTCCGGCCATATTTTTTTTGTGTCTTTCAGGTTGAAATTATCAGTTGACTAAAGCCTGGATGGAATGGCATGGACATTTTTTGGTAGGTAAAATTCACAGCAATAAAAGGCTTTAGCGCCCTCTGTAACCATTGAAAATGTCTGGCATTTATTATCGGCTACTATTTACATATATATAATGTCATTTTATGCCGGTCCCATACAGAATACCTAGATTCTAAAATATCAATTTTTTAGACAGTTTTGGGTCATGACCCACAGCTGGGTAGATCGTCTTTTTTCCGGGGAGGACAGCAAATCGTTCTTCAGGGTATTTAAAGTGAGCACCAAGGGTTAGTATTTGGAATACCATGATACATTTTTTTTGTAGCACTAGCCCCCGGACTAAGAGGACCTGATTCCTGATTTTCCTCGTCGCAAATTTGTTATAACTGGAATTACCTTGTACTATAGAATTGAATAAGATTAACAACTATATGTGTAATACTTTTATTGACACTTGAACTCATACAAAATTATTGAATTGAATAATTGCAAGATATCATGTAACTCGATTTTGTAAGTATATAACAACAATCATGTAACTAGATTTTTATAACACATAGCATAGCTTCACATACACTTTCTTCAACAGAAAGGAATTACTCCGTAGGAGAGAGACAAGCTTTAGCATGTCTTTGGGCATGTGAGCATTGAGATAAATTCTTATTAGGAAGAAAATTTATACTTCGACCAAATCATGCTGCACTAAAAACTCTTTTGATGAAATACACTTCAAGGAAATCAGCTAAATTCATTAAATGGATGGAAAGACTCTCTATTTTTGATTACGAAGTAATGTACAAAAAAGGTAAAGAAAACGTAATTGCTGATTATTTATCTAGAGCTCCGATTACATATGCCAAAGAAGAATGTATAGAATCTAGTAACGAAATAAAACAACTTCTAAAATCCGAAAATCTGTCACTAGGAAACATTTTACGTCATCAAAGAAGAGATGACAGATGTCAACAAATTTTTAAATTTATTAAGAACGGATGGCCTTCAAAAGAAAAGATAAATACAGAAATTAAAATATTTTACACGGTGAAAGATGAATTATCTGTCGAAGAAAGATTAATTCATCGTAATGGAAGAATTTTAGTTCCAAAAAGTATGCAAAGAAGAATTTTGGAAGTTGCTCATGAGGGACATCCGGGCATTGTACGCATGAAGAGGCAGATACGGAAAGTCTATTGGTGGCCTGGTCAGGATAAAGACATCGAGCACTTTGGCAGGTATTGTTTACCCTGTCAAGATAGTCAAAAATCCCACAAGATGCCAAGTACAGGAACCGAAGACAAGCCTGAAAAGAAAATTGGAAAGCCATGGTCTAAAATAGCTATTGATGTAACTGGTCCATTTGCAATAGCTCCACGTCATCAGAGATATATTGTAGTAGTAATAGATTACTTCTCAAAATATCCGGAAGTTTTCTTAACTAACTCAATATCTTCATGTACTATTATTGAATGGCTGAAAGAATTGTTTGCAAGATTTGGAAACCCAGACATCATTGTTAGCGACAATGGAACAAATTTTACTTCAGATGAATTCGAAAACTTTCTACATACCCGAGATATTTTACATTGGAGAACACCAAACTACGATCCTCAAAGAAACGGTTTAGTTGAAGTATTCAACCGTTATTTAAAATACGGAACTCAAACTTTTACTGCTGCAAAAAAAGATTTTAGGTCAGGAATAAATAAGCTTTTATTTAATTTCAGAGCTACAGTACCGTCCGTACATTCGCAATCCTCTGCAGAACTTTTCTTAGGAAGAGAGTTGCGAATAAACGTCGAACCAAGAAAATTCCACTCACATGATTCGTCGGAAGAACATTCTACCTCCAACAAAGAATCAGGGACGGCAAGAAAAAATGGAGAAACAGAATTGAATGTTTTGTTGAATTAATTTGAATTTGTATTTTTGACAAATAAACTTTTACGTTTGCTTCTTCGTATTGATTATTTATTACAAGCATAAATATATCACTTTTGTACATGTTGTGACGGTGCTAGTTCCTGCTCGGGCGCCATTTGTGACGCCGATCCTGTGGGATGAGGCGCCATCTTATCCTCTCTGCTAGCAAGGTTCGGGTTGCTCGAGCGCCTTAGGCGGATGCTGAAAGAGAGGAATGTTTGCCGGATAGCTATGGGTAGGTGGGTTAGGGTTTGTCTCAGAAAAAGCACGTAGTTAACTTAACCAACTACTTTATTATTCCCGACGTAATATAAAATTAAAATGTAACACAAACAAATAAATAAAGAATGAAAACCCTTTGTGAAAACTGTGACGGACTGAGTTTAATCTACAAGGGAACTGTGCTCCCGCGAAACGGCAATAGCACAGTCTCTTACGGCGGTAAGTAAAAAAATGTAATTATCTAACAAAAGATAAAGTACAAAACGGACGGCGGTTTATCTCTGCGAGTGGTGAATTTCAATCACCCAAACTCGACTTAGAAAAATTTACGGCGGAGTCTCTCTACGAAAGACACGAACGGCGATACAACGCCACGACGACTCAAGCGTTCTTCTGCAGACACGACTTAGTCGCTTCTGAGCAGCTCTAATCCGGGGAACCCAAGGCAGGATCGTTGGGATGAACTGAAGAAGAACTGCCTTCTCTGGACGGTGCGCGATCTTTTATACCCGACATTTGGTACATCAAGTAAATTCTCGCGTATTATGAAGAGGGGATACTTTACTTTAACATATGACTGACTGATGGCGCTTGCGAACGCTTCTTCAACAAAAACTAATTTAATAGAAATTGTAATAATTTCAGGCAGTCACAGTTTGTCGTAAAACATAATAAAAACATTGTTACAAATATTATAAAATAATATTTTACAATAATAATAAGAATTGAGCAAGCCACTCAATTCACGGCGTTGACATAACCTCGCATACAATGACAGTTCTAGCGATCAAATAAATGTGTAACAAATTCAATCTACAACCAATGAACAGCATAACAATAATATACAACAATGTACACGCTTCGTATCATGGTTTTATATTACACAGGTAAGTCAAACATACATTTATTTACAAATCTCTGACTTGTTAAAATTCCAGCACGCTGCAATTTATTTTACAATATTACATCGTTGAGGTTAACTGAATGTTTCTCGACAACAATGCTGAGACGAGGTACTTATCGTTACAACGTTTACTTAAGTTATATATCTTTTCATCCTGTAATTAGCGCAAAACTGTTGGGCAAATAATAATAATAATAATAATAATAATAATAATAATAATAATAATAATTATTATTATTATTATTATTATTATAATGCAGTATCATTTGTCCTAAGTATTCATCATGAAAACGACGCTGTAAAGCTGCTCTCAATTTTTGTCGGTAGCGTAATTTTCGGTTTGGGTCATATTTTTCTATTAAGTCAATATCATGTACGCCAGATTCATCTAAATCATTTAAAAACATTTCTGGAGTTAAAGGTACTAGATCGTGTGGATCATTAGTGACGTATGTCAGTGGCCGCTGATTAATGATAGATTCGCAATCACATAATACTGCTTGCATCTCTTCAAGATCTAAAGAAGCTTTGCCGAGTACTCTACGAAGCAACTGTTTTATTATACCAACTAGTCTTTCCCACCAGCCTCCCAACCGCGCTGCTGTAGGAGGATTAAACTTCCATTTTATTTTTCTACCAGTACTATATTTATTAATTTCACCCCAATCCAGATTCTTGAACGTATTCGCCGCTCCTATAAAATTTGTGTCATTATCACTATAAATTACGGACGGTCGGCCTCTTCTACTAATAAACTTTCTAAAACCTTGTAGGAACCGATCAGTTGATAAAGATGAGATTAATTCTAGATGTACAGCTCTATAAATGGCGCAAGTATATAAATATATCCATACTTTTTTGTTCGATTTTCCTTCGTCGCTTTTTACATATAGGGGTCCGGCTAGATCCACTCCAACAACCTCAAAAACTTTAGCATCCTTCACTTTGTCTTCCGGTAAACATGTTGGTACAACTTCTATTTTTTTCGCTTTCTGTCTTTTGCAACTATGACATTTATTTAGGACTGATCTTATAGTACGCCTGCCACCTAGGATCCAATATTTTTTCCTTACTATAGTCATCACCATCTCCACTCCTACATGAGACGACTCGCTATATAAGCTCATAATCAGTCCAGATATAACTGGATGCGTATGATTTGGCAGAACTACTGGATAACAGAAGTCATAAATATTATCACGATTTGTAATATTTGTCGTCAAACGAATGGTACCGTCTCCGTCTACAAAAGTGGACACAAACTAGCTAACTTTACAATAGCCAACCAATTAAACGAATAATCCGTCTATATTTCGAAAAATATACATAGTACCAGTCAGTTTTACCTGTTGTGTTTATTAAAGATGAAATAATACCTTTCCTTTTTCTTCATTGATTTCATCTTCATCATATTTAATGTCATAAGATGACAATGGATGTTTAAAAAGAAAAGTTAAGTTTCCGGCATCAGTAATGGTACGGGGTTCTATGTCAACAAAAGGAATAGGAAAACTACACTTCTCAGAAGGAACTATGAATGCTTCCAAATACATTGATACCTTAGAAACATATCTAAAACCCACAATAGAGAATTTCAAAAATGCTGACATCGATTACATCTTCCAACAGGACGGGGCTGCTTGTCACACAGTAAAAAAAAGTTATCAGTGGCTATCCGATAATAACATTTCACTCTTAAAATGGACATCCAGCAGCCCTGATTTGTCGCCAATAGAAATTTTGTGACATATTATGAAAAAACTGTTACGACTACATCCAGCTAGAACTATGGTAGAATCGTTTACAAAATATCTGGGATAATTTCACTCCAGAACAATGCCAAAATCTTGTAAATACTATGCCAAGACGTATAAAAGCCGTTATAGAAAGAAAAGGTGACGTTACAGAATGGTAATTATAATGTAATGTAATTAGCGCAAATCGTTTGTTTTCCTGTAAATCAATTAATTCTTATATATTTTAAATAAGTAAAATAAGATTAAATATTTCCGTTGTATTTCAGTTCATTTATTGTTAATTTAATTTAATAGTAGCAAAAATTTAAGTTGTTTTACTTTTGCGCAGCAAAATTTGATGATTAATAGAATTAAATTGGGTGTGTGAACTTATATAGGACAGGGCTCGTATACAGGGGGTTTCCTTTAAAACAACCAGCGCTTTTTTGGGCGAACTAATGACTTTAGAGAAAAATGTTATATACAAAAAATTACCAGGAAAAAGGGCTTAATTTATGAGGAATAATAAATAAAAAATTCAACCAGTGGTTCTCAAACGGTAGAATAAAATTATATTTTTTTAAATGGCAACCTATATAATTTTTTTGTCCATTAGATAGATTTCAACGATATAAATATGATATGGGGTTGTATAACAATTATTTCGAGAAAAATGATATTAAAAATCAGAAATAATTTTACAATATTGAAGTAGGCTATGCAATATATATATATATATATATATATATATATATATATATATATATATATATATATATATATATATATATATATATATATATATATATATAAGTTATGTAAGCGATAATTCGTTTACTCAAAAAAATATTTATTTATTGAAACGGAAATACAGGTTTCAGAAATACAATGAATGTAATATCAGAAATATAAGTTTATTGTTTTAAGATTGTCTGTAACTAACTCAAAGTTTACATTTTCCTACTATATATAATTTTATGCTACATCTACATAGTCAGAAATTGGAGAATGCTTGGTTTACAGTTTTGTGGAAAGACGGATGTGTAACTCCTCCCTCCTTAGAATTGGGCACCTCCGGGTAGTTGGATGGTCGCTTGGGGTTGAAGTTCTTGGCCGGGATCTGGACTTCTACTTTGGCTGCGTTTCTGTTCAAATTTTCTTTTGCAATAAACTGAAATTATAATTATGCCAGTAATTAACAAAATAATATAGAGTATTATTATGGAATGATTTCTTGCAGGGGTATTGTAGTCTTCATTGATGTCTTCGAATTTTTGAAATGGGGTCTTCAAATCTTGAATGTTTTCTAGTTCGATGGAAAATTTTGAAATATTGTTATTGTTTATGTTAATTTCATAATTTTCTAGAACAACTGGTTTTCCAAATGTTCCTTCTTCAAATGTTAATTTTTGGTTCTTGAATATGACGTCGCATTCGTTTTGATTTATAATGAATATTCCTTGTAATTTCTTGACTTCGTCCTTTTGTTTACAGGATGTGTGTAATTCTTCGATTTTGGGAAACACAGCTATGTATTGATTTATTTCTTCTACCTTTTCAACGTGGTTTTTCTTGATGTTTAGTTTAATATAGTCACAGTTTTTGTTGTTGTTATGTAATATGATATTCTTCTCACATGAGTCGTGTGTGACGTCGCTTATCTTGTTGGGACACTGATAGTTTATTCCTTTTGTACAAATGCCATTCAGTGATTTGATTTGGCCATCGTTTGATACTAGGAAATAATCTTTACTTGGTATGACTGTTACAAATTCAGAATTATGTAGGGTAGGAACCGGTAAGAGATGAAAGAGCTGGAAGGTTGTTTCGTAATTGATAGGGATTTCTAGGAAATAGATAATTTTGTTGGAATATACTTTACAATTAACAGTTATTAAATTTTCGAAATCGGGAATATTTTCTAATGTGGGTTCTAAAGGGAATTTATTATTATAGTGGTTATAAATTTTGTTTAGTTCTTCGTGGAGGTCATTAATTTTGATTATGCTTGGATGTAAGGTGTGTAGTTTGCAAAAAGTTAGCGAATTCTCAATGTCTTGTAATATGTTTAGTATTATAGTAAACAGGTGTGCCAGTTGATTATAAATATCTGCAATATGTGCCTTATCATAATTTTGAATTTTGCTGATAACAATATGCGAGAGCTGTTCAATTTTTGTCTTGAGTATTAGCTCATTATTTTTTATAGTTTCAATATTTTTATTAAATTTTTTTTTATTAAAGTTTTATTATCGGAAAATCACGATTAGTACCAACGAAGGATCAAGGTGATTTACAAATACCTAGATTAGAACTTTTAGGAACAGTAATCGGAAACAGACTTGTACTTTATGTACTGAAATTTCTTAGACTCAGAATTAAGAAATGTTTTCTATGGACGGACAGTCAAATAGTGTTAAACTGGTATAATTCAGAAAAATTATTACCACCCTTTGTAGCAAGACGCGTAAGCGAAATTAAACAGAATAGAAATTTATGCATACGTTTTGTTCCTACCGATATGAATCCTGCAGATGTAGCCACAAGACCTAATTATTCCGAAAACCAGTTTAATTTGTGGTTATCGGGTCCTAAATTTTTATTTTATGATAGTTGTAAATGGCCAGAGAGTACCATACGCAAAACACAGATTTTTTTATTCACAAAATGAAACCTTGTCGACCGGGGAGGGTCTGCCGATAATACAAGCCAATATTTCGGCCGGGAACGAAACCGGACCAGAATTTCATAAAGATAAAACCACTGATATCGAAAAAACATTAAGCGAAGAAGACGAAATAGTGATCATAAAACAATTACAAAAACAATATTTTCCGAGAGAAGTAGAAGGTAAAGAAACAGATTTAACGAGAACACTTAAATTATTTAAAGACAACAACGACCTGCTCAGATGTAAAGGTAGATTTCAAAATGCAAATTGGTTAGAGAATCAAGAATTTCCTATACTCCTTCCGAAAAATACAGAATTTACTCTTAGAACCATAGGGATTATACACACAAAAAATTATCACGTTGGAGTCTCAAATACGTTAGCATTAGTGAGAAAGAAATATTGGTTTTCACAAGGAAGATCACAAGTTCAAAAGGTATTAAGGAAATGTCCGCAGTGTCGGAAATATGGCGGAGGACCGTATAAGTTACCAGAAATGGCTTCCCTACCAGCCGAAAGAGTTAATTATTATGCACCGTTTACATACACTGGCGTGGATTATCTTGGTCCACTTACGGTAACATTTGGAAATGGATCATCGGAGAAACGCTGGATTTGTTTATTCACTTGTTTAGCTGTCAGAGCAATACACTTGGAAGTAGTTAAGGACTTATCGGCTGAAGAATGTTTATTAGCTCTCAGAAGATTCGTATCAAGTAGAGGTCTACCTCGGTGCATCACGTCAGATAACGCCTTACAGTTTAAACTGACAGCGGAGGTTTTAACCAGCCCCTACTGCATTGAAAACAAAATTAATTGGAAATTTATACCAGAGCGAGCGCCTTGGTTTGGTGGCTTTTATGAAAGATTGGTAGGTTTGGTGAAACATTGCTTACAACGAACAATAGATAAACACTTATTAAACGAAAATCAGCTGACCACAGTCATCAAAGAAATAGAGGCCGTAGTCAATTCCAGACCCTTGACGACAGTGGGCGAAGAACTAGAAGAAGTCTTAACGCCATCAGACATCTTACATGTTGGAGGGCCTCTATTACCTGATACATCAGACAACGAACTCTTGGAACAGGTAACGATAACCAAAGGAAACTTAATAGAAGGCTGGAAGCGCGGCCAGGTGATTCTTAAAGAATTTACAAAGATGTTTACCAATCAGTATCTAACCAGTTTATTAAACCGTAAAAATTCTCATAAACAACCTAGAGTAGTGGTAGACACAGTACCAAAAGTAGGAGATATTGTTCAGATTAAAGGCGATTTGAACAGAGCTCACTGGAAAGTTGGTAAGATTAGTAGTATCATAAAGGGATCAGACGGACATATAAGAGTAGCTAAAGTAACAATAGCCTCAGGTGAAACGTTAACCAGATCTATTGCCCATTTATACCCACTCGAGATAGCTGAACTTAATCAAGAGACTTCAGCACCTTTGGGGTCAAATGAAACACCGGTAACATCCGTTGAAGATGTGTCGTCCCATCAAAGACCAGAGAGAGTAGCTGCCCGAAAGGCAAAAGAAAAGATCAAGGAACTGACTTCACAATTGTTTGTAAATATATTTATGGATTAATGGTGTATATTTGGGATAGCACAATATAGGTTGTTTTGTAGTAATAGTGTATTTTACTTAGCAGAGGGATCCTTATTTATTTTTCAGGCTGGGGAGTGTCGCGAATGTTGTCGCGAATGTAGCAAACGAAGTGATGTAACTATATATATTCTTTAATAACCGATAAACAATAGCGCATTATGATTAGGTAATGAAGGAGTGGGGTTAATTAGATAGTTGATGTTGCGTCAGGGAGAGAGGTTAGGGCCAAACAGCAAAAGAGTATAGAGTTAGTAATGACCGTGTGAGGAGGTATTCTCCACTTGGCCGTATTGGTAAGGTAACAGGTTAATATTATTACAGGTTTATCTATCAGACTAAGTACTCAAAGAGCAAGTACAATTAATAAGAAATATAACAGTGTGTTAGTTGTTATGAGAAAGCCAGATTCCTTATATCAGTAATTCTCAGAGTTATCAACTGCGAGGCAGAGGGGTGGCTGTAAGGGGAGGTTGGAGGCCACTTAGGGGGTTTACCCCAGTACTCAGAGAGCTCCAGGCCAAAGAGGAGCCAACAGACAAATTATACCAAAGCGGAGTGTTTACTCCTTATACCAAAGCGGAGTGTTTACTCCTTATACAAGAACGGAGTGTTTACTCCTTGTACCAGAACGGAGTGTTTACTCCTTGTACCAAAGCGGAGTGTTTACTCCTTGTAACCGTACAGAGTGTTTACTCTTTACTATATCAGTTCCCTACGTAAGAGTATGTAGGACTGCATTGTGTTGCAGACCAGATCGGAGTGTTTACTCCAATTCTCAGATTAATAATGAGTAGATCATCTGTAATTAGTGCGAAGCGGATTGAGAATCCGTGAGGAACTAATTGTCAGATCAGAACAGTTTAAGAGTCAACGCAAGTTGTATTATTACATAAGTTTCGATTCATTTCATATAGAAATCAGTTCATATTTAATATCCGCAATCATGTTTGCGACATGGTGGAGGAGCTGGGATCTTGAAATCAATATTCAGCACCTAAAGTTTCTTATTCAAAATTTAAGTATTTAAAACAAAAAATATCCAGTTTTCTTGCATCATTAATTAATGTGTTATTTATTTCATAATTAATTATTGTTAAAATTAAGTTAGTGTAGTTTTTATTTCGATTTTAATTTGCGATAAAATTATATACAGTGTAACACAAAATTATTCGTACACATATGATTTCAATATGAAAATTAAGAAATAAGTACTTTAAATAACTATACTGAAATATTAGTAACACTGTCATATTCTTAAAAATATCAGAAATAAAATATAATTATCAAATATGTAAAAATAATAATTGTCTTATGCAAAATTAATAAAAACAAAATGAATTAAAAAATTAAATACACAAAATTATTCGTACACTTATTAAAAACTTACGTAAAATAAGTTAATAAAATATTTAAATGTAAGAAACATTTATTATTCTGTAAGAATCATTTGAATGAGTATATCCTACATAAAAAAAATCATGGGTCGCAAGGGACAAGAAACTACGCTAGCTGAAAGGCGAATCTGTTTGAAATTATTTTGCCAGGGCAAATCTTTAAGGGAGGTTGCTGAAATAGTGGGAAGATCGCACTCTACTGTTCAGTATATAATAAATATATATAAAAATGAGGGACAGTTGGAAAATATTGCGGGACGGGGCCGTAAAAAAATTTTAAATCAGCACAATGAACGTTATATTGAACGACAAATAAAATTAAATCCGAAAAAACTTCTCAAAAATTTAAGAACTGAAATATCAGAAATAATTGAACGGCCTATTTCAACGGAAACAATTCGTAGGACCTTAAGAAATGTCGGTTATAATGGTCGTATAGCTAGAAGAAAGCCCTACATTTCTAAACAAAACAGAATAAAGAGACTTGCTTTTGCAAAAGAACACCTTAACAAAAATAACGAGTTTTGGAAGTCTGTAATTTTTTCAGATGAAAGTAAATTTAACTTGTTTGGGTCAGACGGTAGATCTTATGTTTGGAGAAAACCAAATACCGAGCTTAATATTAAAAATTTATCAAGTACAGTCAAACACGGCGGCGGGAACATATTGGTTTGGGGGTGTATGTCAGCAGGTGGAGTGGGGAATCTTCATTTCATTCAGGGCATAATGAATAAAATGGACTACCTGTCAATACTGAAACAAAATTTGAAAGATTCTGCCAACAACCTTGGGCTGGGAGGTCATTTTATTTTCCAGCAAGATAATGATCCCAAACATACAGCTCATATTGTGAAAGAGTGGTTGTTATATAATACGCCCAAACAATTAAAAACACCTCCTCAATCCCCGGACTTAAATCCAATTGAAAATTTATGGGCAGAATTGGACAAAAGATTGAGAACAAAGACTTTTTCTAATCTGTCCCAATTAAAAGAGCAACTTGAGGAAGAATGGAGTAAAATTGAAGCTGAATTTACTACAAAACTAGTTCAGTCGATGCCAAAACGTCTGCAAGCAATTATAGATGCAAATGGGTATCCAACAAAATATTAAATTAATTATTAATGTATAAAATTAGTAGATCTTCATAAGGTGTACGAATAATTTTGTGTAGGAATAGTTATACAGTTTTATTTATTTTGTTATTTTTTATTTGTATTAATTTTTTTTTATTTGTTTATTATTAGATTTGTAATGTGTAATAATTATATAATATTATTATTTATTTGTTGATTAAAATATGTTGCTCAAAGTATTTCCTTTTTTGATTTTTATTTACAAATTTAAAGTGTACGAATAATTTTGTGATACACTGTAGGTTCATTGTTCCAGCATAACAGAAATACTTGCTAGTCATCTGCTTAAACCAGTAACCAAACGTTAGCTTAATCATGGAGACGGTAGTCCGAACCCGGTTGAAGTTGATCAGTGAATCAGTTTCATCATGCCTCAGTTCTGCTGAGGAGGCCCTTTGCCAATTAACCGAGGGCAAAGGAACGAGAGAAGAAATAAAAATTATTGCAGCCAAATTAAAATCATTTAATGAAAGGTTTATATCGGAAATGTATAAATACTATGAATCAGTAGAAGAGCCCTCAACAGATGAAATATCAGAATATACAACATTACAAATGAGGGCAGAGGAAATAATTGCTGAAATAACTGTTAAATTACAAGACGAACAAAACAAGAATGTATCTACACACGTACCAGAGAATATTAATGTAGCTAATAAGTTACCCAGAATGGAATTAGCTAAATTTAACGGTGACATTTTGAAGTGGTATCAATTTTGGGATCAATTCTCATCGAATGTAGATTGTAGAAATATTAGTGACGTTGATAAACTACTTTACCTTCGTTCAGTATTAGAAGGTGAAGCAAAGCAAGCAGTTGAAGGTCTAGATACAACTAGCAAGAATTATCAAATAGCCGTTGATGCATTAAAGGAAAGATATGGAAAACCAAGCGCTATAATAGATGCACACTATGTGGCGCTTTATAGAGTAAAAGCGGCAACGAATACAGTTAAACAATGTCGCAATGCATTAGATGAGATAGAAAAACATCTCAGGGTATTAAAATCATTAGGAGAAAATGTTAACCACAATCATCTCAGAGTGATGATAATGGAGAAGTTCCCTGAAGATTTGATTTACGAATTACGAATGAAAATGGTTTCTAAGGATGAATCTATTGAGAATATTAGAAAACATTTAGAACATATCATCTCAGCCAGGGAATCTTCAAACAGAATAAGAAGAGATTTCGAGGAACGGACCAAGTCTAACTCTGGTAAATCAGACAGTGAAAATTTCACTGTAGAAGCACTTCATGTTAAAACAGAGAGAAAAGAAGAAAATCGACGTTTCCAGTCTAGAATTAAAAGACCATTTGAGAATTATGGAAATAATGAAAAGAAAAGATTTGAATACTGTCAAGTTCACAAAACAAATACCTTTAATCAAAGAAAAAGACAATTTAGAAGTAATGAAAGAAATGAAAAGGAACCAAAACCGAGAAGAAGGAGGTACAGTTGCATATTTTGCCTAGGGGATCATTTTAATGACGAATGCATTATAGTTAAGACAGTTCAAGAAAGAAAATTAAAACTAAAGGGTCGTTGTTATAATTGTCTCGAAGAGAGACATCAATCGAAGGAATGTAAATTGAAAAGAAAATGCCGACATTGCAATAAAATTGGAGAACATAATCGGGCTTTGTGTCCTAAAACGGAGGTAAAATCGACACATAGAACTGATAATTTCTATATTAACAATAATACTGGAGAAACCATACTACAAACGGGGATAGTGAATATCTACAAAGATGAACATAGCGGTAAACAAATCAATTGTCGCATTTTATTAGACTGTGGCAGTCAGCGAAGTTATATTTTGAGTAAACTAGCAAAGAAATTAAGCTTACCCGTATTGGAAGAAAGTCGATTATCAGTATTTACATTTGGAGCTATGGATTCACAAGAAATAGAAAGTCCTGTAGTATGTTTCAGAATGATTACTCGCACAAACAGATGTGTAATGATACATGCCAATGTTATATCCCATATCACACACAGTGTCAAATGCCCGGCACAATCAACCAGAATTTTAAGTATACGACAAAATGCTAAATACGATGACATGATAATGGCAGATGATGGTTCTAGGAACGATCAAATAGATTTACTCATTGGTAATGATTATTATTACGGATTTATGTCAACTGAGAAGATAGAAGTTCAGAAAGGCCTTTTCTTAGTCAATTCCGACTTTGGGTGGATATGGACGGGGAAGTACAACAGTTCACAGACAAATGAGGATCAGCTCTCAGTGATAACATATGTTCAATGCAGAAGTGAAGACACGGTTAAATTCAACGTACCAGATCTTCCTCTCAGGAACGATAATCTGAAAAGGTTATGGGATTTAGAATCCATTGGGATAACTGATTCCCCAAAAACAACAAAAGATGACGAGGCAGTTAAGAGATTTAATGAGACCACAAAATTTATAAATAATCGATACCATGTTACATGGCCATGGATAGACAACTCTCAAATATTACCAAAAAATTTTGGATTAGCACTTGGGAGATTGAACAATTTAGTGAAAAAACTAAACAAGGATACCCTCGTTGTTTATGATCAAGTACTTAAGGAACAACTTGAAAGAGGCATTATAGAGATAGTTGGAAGTAAATTACAATCAAATGATCACCCTATTCATTATCTTCCTCATCATTGTGTTCTGCAAGAAAACAAACCCACAAAACTAAGAATAGTTTACGATACGTCAGCAAAACTAAAAGATCAGAAGAGTCTCAATGAGTGCCTCTATAGAGGCCCACTCATGTTAGAAGACCTAACTGGATTACTAATTAGATTTCGAGAAAACTGTATTGGCATAACAGCAGATGTAGAAAAAGCATTTTTACAAATTGGACTACAAGAAAATGACAGAGATGTAACAAGGTTTTTGTGGCTTAAAGATATTAGAAAAGAAGTGAATTCAGATAATCTTTTGCAATTGAGATTTTGCCGCGTTCCCTTCGGAGTTATTTCAAGCCCATTTCTTCTCAATGCAACAATCAGATACCATCTTCTAAAATCCGACAATATTTTTAGCAAACAAATTGCTGACGACATATATGTAGATAATCTTGTCACTGGAACCCAAATACTTTCAGATGCAATACTACTTTATGAAATCTGTAAAAAATCATTTGACCAGTTATCTATGAATATACGAGATTGGATTTCCAACTCAACAGAATTTAATAATCACATTCCTGAAAATTATCGTGTAAAGGCTACAGACGTAAAAATTCTAGGAATTGGCTGGAATATAAGAGCAGACTATTTATATTTGAATGTAAGCTGTGATACAAAAACCATTGAGAATATTCGAAGTAAGAGAGAAGTACTAAAAGTTATCGCATCAGTGTACGATCCATGTGGATTAGCCGCTCCAATCATATTGCCAGCTAAATTATTTTTACAGGACTTGTGGAAACAGAAGATTAAGTGGGACACTCCATTATCTAAGGAACATATTACAAAATGGCGATTAATATCAGTTAATTTTAGTAACTTAAAGAACATTCGCATTCCAAGATTTTACGGAAAAGAAATTGCCATATTTATTGATCACGACAACTTGAACGAAATAGAATACGAGTTACATTGTTTTACAGATGCTTCAAAGTTAGCGTATTCAGCTGTCGTGTACTTGAGAGGCACTCTTAAGAATAAAATTTTTCTAAGTTTTATTATCGGAAAATCACGATTAGTACCAACGAAGGATCAAGGTGATTTACAAATACCTAGATTAGAACTTTTAGGAACAGTAATCGGAAACAGACTTGTACTTTATGTACTGAAATTTCTTAGACTCAGAATTAAGAAATGTTTTCTATGGACGGACAGTCAAATAGTGTTAAACTGGTATAATTCAGAAAAATTATTACCACCCTTTGTAGCAAGACGCGTAGGCGAAATTAAACAGAATAGAAATTTATGCATACGTTTTGTTCCTACCGATATGAATCCTGCAGATGTAGCCACAAGACCTAATTATTCCGAAAACCAGTTTAATTTGTGGTTATCGGGTCCTAAATTTTTATTTTATGATAGTTGTAAATGGCCAGAGAGTACCATACGCAAAACACAGATTTTTTTATTCACAAAATGAAACCTTGTCGACCGGGGAGGGTCTGCCGATAATACAAGCCAATATTTCGGCCGGGAACGAAACCGGATCAGAATTTCATAAAGATAAAACCACTGATATCGAAAAAACATTAAGCGAAGAAGACGAAATAGTGATCATAAAACAATTACAAAAACAATATTTTCCGAGAGAAGTAGAAGGTAAAGAAACAGATTTAACGAGAACACTTAAATTATTTAAAGACAACAACGACCTGCTCAGATGTAAAGGTAGATTTCAAAATGCAAATTGGTTAGAGAATCAAGAATTTCCTATACTCCTTCCGAAAAATACAGAATTTACTCTTAGAACCATAGGGATTATACACACAAAAAATTATCACGTTGGAGTCTCACATACGTTAGCATTAGTGAGAAAGAAATATTGGTTTTCACAAGGAAGATCACAAGTTCAAAAGGTATTAAGGAAATGTCCGCAGTGTCGGAAATATGGCGGAGGACCGTATAAGTTACCAGAAATGGCATCCCTACCAGCCGAAAGAGTTAATTATTATGCACCGTTTACATACACTGGCGTGGATTATCTTGGTCCACTTACGGTAACATTTGGAAATGGATCATCGGAGAAACGCTGGATTTGTTTATTCACTTGTTTAGCTGTCAGAGCAATACACTTGGAAGTAGTTAAGGACTTATCGGCTGAAGAATGTTTATTAGCTCTCAGAAGATTCGTATCAAGTAGAGGTCTACCTCGGTGCATCACGTCTGATAACGCCTTACAGTTTAAACTGACAGCGGAGGTTTTAACCAGCCCCTACTGCATTGAAAACAAAATTAATTGGAAATTTATACCAGAGCGAGCGCCTTGGTTTGGTGGCTTTTATGAAAGATTGGTAGGTTTGGTGAAACATTGCTTAAAACGAACAATAGATAAACACTTATTAAACGAAAATCAGCTGACCACAGTCATCAAAGAAATAGAGGCCGTAGTCAATTCCAGACCCTTGACGACAGTGGGCGAAGAACTAGAAGAAGTCTTAACGCCATCAGACATCTTACATGTTGGAGGGCCTCTATTACCTGATACATCAGACAACGAACTCTTGGAACAGGTAACGATAACCAAAGGAAACTTAATAGAAGGCTGGAAGCGCGGCCAGGTGATTCTTAAAGAATTTACAAAGATGTTTACCAATCAGTATCTAACCAGTTTATTAAACCGTAAAAATTCTCATAAACAACCTAGAGTAGTGGTAGACACAGTACCAAAAGTAGGAGATATTGTTCAGATTAAAGGCGATTTGAACAGAGCTCACTGGAAAGTTGGTAAGATTAGTAGTATCATAAAGGGATCAGACGGACATATAAGAGTAGCTAAAGTAACAATAGCCTTAGGTGAAACGTTAACCAGATCTATTGCCCATTTATACCCACTCGAGATAGCTGAACTTAATCAAGAGACTTCAGCACCTTTGGGGTCAAATGAAACACCGGTAACATCCGTTGAAGATGTGTCGTCCCATCAAAGACCAGAGAGAGTAGCTGCCCGAAAGGCAAAAGAAAAGATCAAGGAACTGACTTCACAATTGTTTGTAAATATATTTATGGATTAATGGTGTATATTTGGGATAGCACAATATAGGTTGTTTTGTAGTAATAGTGTATTTTACTTAGCAGAGGGATCCTTATTTATTTTTCAGGCTGGGGAGTGTCGCGAATGTTGTCGCGAATGTAGCAAACGAAGTGATGTAACTATATATATTCTTTAATAACCGATAAACAATAGCGCATTATGATTAGGTAATGAAGGAGTGGGGTTAATTAGATAGTTGATGTTGCGTCAGGGAGAGAGGTTACGGCCAAACAGCAAAAGAGTATAGAGTTAGTAGTGACCGTGTGAGGAGGTATTCTCCACTTGGCCGTATTGGTAAGGTAACAGATTAATATTATTACAGGTTTATCTATCAGACTAAGTACTCAAAGAGCAAGTACAATTAATAAGAAATATAACAGTGTGTTAGTTGTTATGAGAAAGCCAGATTCCTTATATCAGTAATTCTCAGAGTTATCAACTGCGAGGCAGAGGGGTGGCTGTAAGGGGAGGTTGGAGGCCACTTAGGGGGTTTACCCCAGTACTCAGAGAGCTCCAGGCCAAAGAGGAGCCAACAGACAAATTATACCAAAGCGGAGTGTTTACTCCTTATACCAAAGCGGAGTGTTTACTCCTTATACAAGAACGGAGTGTTTACTCCTTGTACCAGAACGGAGTGTTTACTCCTTGTACCAAAGCGGAGTGTTTACTCCTTGTAACCGTACAGAGTGTTTACTCTTTACTATATCAGTTCCCTACGTAAGAGTATGTAGGACTGCATTGTGTTGCAGACCAGATCGGAGTGTTTACTCCAATTCTCAGATTAATAATGAGTAGATCATCTGTAATTAGTGCGAAGCGGATTGAGAATCCGTGAGGAACTAATTGTCAGATCAGAACAGTTTAAGAGTCAACGCAAGTTGTATTATTACATAAGTTTCGATTCATTTCATATAGAAATCAGTTCATATTTAATATCCGCAATCATGTTTGCGACAAGGCCATTTACTATGCCACGTTTCAATCTAGGTTTTTCGGGATGGATATTAAAATAGTTGAATTTATTGACTATTGAATTTTGAATAAATTTTATTATTTTATTGTTATTTTCATATTCTTTTAAAAGAGCTGGGTCATTTTTAAGAGTGTCTACTAGATGTTCGTGTTGCGCTTGCAGCGTCTTATACTGTGTGAGTACAGGTTGTAAATCATAATAATGAAGGAAGCTATGGGGTCCGTGAAGTTGGCACGTCATTGGAAGCACAAATATTCTTTTTTATATTAGTAATTAGTGCCTCGTTAGTGCTCTTTTGTGCTTCAAAAGAATTTAAAATTAATTGAACGGTTTACGAAATAATTAACATTATATGATGACGTGCCAAGTTCACACTTAGCACGTCATTAATAAAATTTCAAATTGCTTATTTCTTCGTTTGTTAGTGCTTCGTTAGTGCCCTTTTGTGCTTCAAAAATTTTTGAAATTAATTGAACGGTTCACCAAATAATTAATATTATATGATGACGTGCCAACTTCACACTTAGCACGTCATTAATAAAATTTCAAATTACTTATTACATCTTTTGTTAGTGCTTCGTTAGTGCTCTTTTGTGCTTCAAAAATTTTTCATATTAATTGAACGGTTCACGAAATAATTAACATTATATGATGACGTGCCAACTTCACACTTAGCACGTCATTAATAAAATTTCAAATTACTTATTACATCTTTTGTTAGTGCTTCGTTAGTGCTCTTTTGTGCTTCAAAAATTTTTCATATTAATTGAACGGTTCACGAAATAATTAACATTATATGATGACGTGCCAACTTCACACGTAGCACGTCATTAATAAAATTTCAAATTACTTATTACATCTTTTGTTAGTGCTTCGTTAGTGCTCTTTTGTGCTTCAAAATTTTTGAAATTAATTGAACGGTTCACGAAATAATTAACATTATATGATGACGTGCCAAGTTCACACTTAACACGTCATTAATAAAATTTCAAATTACTTATTACATATATTGTTAGTGCTTCGTTAGTGCTCTTTTGTGCTTCAAAATTTTTTGAAATTAATTGAACGGTTCACGAAATAATTAACATTATATGATGACGTGCCAAGTTCACACTTAACACGTCATTAATAAAATTTCAAATTACTTATTACATATATTGTTAGTGCTTCGTTAGTGCTCTTTTGTGCTTCAAATTTTTTTGAAATTAATTGAACGGTTCACGAAATAATTAATACTATATGATGCCAACTTCACCCTTAGCACGTCATTAATAAAATAAGGAAGGTACAGAGACCATAGTCAAAATCGCAGTGATATTTGAATAAAAAGATCTGATGTGGCCAGCATATTACTTTCCGTTAATTCTTTGTATTATGTACAAATTCCATACATATATTTTCTTGCAAAAGATTCTATTTCCAGTAAAATTATTTCATAAACGAACTATGTAAATTGCATTTGGCCCTGACATCTTCTTCTTCTTCTTTAGTTTTTCCCATTCGTTAGGGATCGTTATTCTTGATTTTCTTCATCAACGCATTTCTCTATTTTGCTTATCGTACTCATTCAATTCCTTTTCTCTCAAGTCTTCCGCAATACAGTCCTTCCATCTTCTCTTTGGTCTTCCTCTGTTTCTTCTACCTTTTACTACTAAGCTGTTCATTCTTCTTCCAATATATTATTCATCTCTTCTCATGACATGTTCAAACCAATATAATCGCCTCTCCTGTATCTTTCTAGAAACTTCTATCACTCGAGCCATTTCTCTTATCCTCTCATTCTTTATCCTATCTTTCGGCGTCTTCCCCAACATCAATCTCAACATACTCATCTCTCTGTCATATTCATTTTCTTTTCATTGACACTAACATCTGTCAATTAGAATTTTCTTAATATAGTAATTGTTTCCATGGTTATAGCATGGTTGGTTGATTTATGAAATTTAATTTCATTAACTCTATATCCATTGAATATAGCGAAAATTATAACGCAGAAGACGCACGTCATCAACCTGAAAAAAACCTTATAAAATGAAATATAACTTTAAAAATATAAAAATTATTAGGTGTTATTTATTTTTAAAATAAGAAGAAAAAAAAGTTCTAGTATTAAGTAATGTATATATTAATGATATTTACAATTATTCTTAAGTCAATCGTTATTCCATTTAAGGAATATAAAATTATTTGAAATAATTGTAGTTTATTTTCGTACCATACGTTGACTCTATTGAGAATGACCATGTTTTGTCAAACAATTTTATATTCCGTAAAAGGAAAAAAGATTGACTTAATTATAAAGTCATTAATATATACGTTTCTTTAATACTAGTATATTCTTTATTCTTTGTTAAAAAAATAATAACAACTAATAATTTCTACAAGTTATATTTCATTTTATAAGGGTTTTCTCAGGTTGATGACGTGTGTCTTCTGCCTAATCATTTTCACTATATGAAGTATAAAATGCACAAAATTCGTAGATTCTAGAATATTCTTCAATATTATAATAACATTAAATGTCAGAAAACGATTTTAACAGTGTTTTTCCAAAAAACAAAACTGTTAAAATCTTCAAATGAGGGTACTTCAGGTTGACCAATAATTGTAACCAAAATCCAATAAGAAAAGAAATACGAAAGAATTATAATTTTTAGAATTGTAGTGTTGAAGTTATTGTCTATGAAAAAATCGTCACACACATACACAAACACACATACACACACACACATATACATTATCGTAAAAATGGTAAAATCGTATTCTAGGGACCCTAAAACGTGCTTATTGTCTAAAAACTTATCATCAAATTTTTTGACACAAGATAATATCATCCTTACCTAAAATGACGGTAAAAGCGTCTTTTCCATCTGTAGAATCTATTATATTATTGCATTGCCTAATTTCCGTTCTTGGATTACACTGAAAAACAAGAAATTTGGCATTGCTGGTTTAATACTTGTACTAAGTAAATAATACTTGTGGATAAATAGATTTTTACTTACAATACAAAGTATTACAAGAATGACTAAAAATGTGCTTATGTAGCAAAGCCCAAAATATTGAACAATATTATTAATATATGCAAGAAATAGATTGAAATAAATGTAGAGAGGTATTGGAATCATCCTAAAAATCGCATATCCAGATTTTAGTAAATAAGCACGTTTTAAGATCCCTATAATCCGATAATAACATTTTTACGATGATGTGTGTGTGTGTGTGTGTTATTAAATTACATCCATTAATGTTAAGTATTTTTAACAAATGAATATGGTAAATACTAAGAAATTTGGTATGGTCGTAAAGAGAATAAAAAATACAATCTAAATTTATAAAAAACTTGTATAGTTAAATTAACAAAGTTGATATCACTTCCGGATATACCGGAAGTCCCAGAATTACACTTTTCATATAAAATAATCGCAGATATTGTATTGAATAAATTATGTCCTATAATCAATAAGCGTATCTGCACTAATAAGCCAGATAAATGGATGTAACCACTTTTTCAAACACACTGTATATATATATATATATATATATATATATATATATATATATATATATATATATATATAGGTGAATAAAATACAATTCAAAATACAATAAAAAAAGACAAACAATTCTCGCCGAGCCGTAATGCAACATCCTGTATATGTGAAAATAATTTTACGTTATGCTCCTTGAGTAGACGAATAAATTCTGTTAATAAACTTATCCTGTATATAGATAGAGATATCGAAGACGGCGATTTCGGTGACTCATCCTGTATATATATATATAGGTATATACAGTGTGTGCAACGAAACGTGAAACATAGGACTTTAACATGGGATTTTAAAAATGTGCGGAAATTGGCTCTCCTGTACATTTTAAAGCAAAAGTACAAGAATTAAAAGTTGTTTAGAATTAATTTTTACTTAAAAAAGTCCTCATTTAATGCAATAGAATATCTGTAGCACTAGATATTTAGAAAATAAAATAAGACATTTTCGTCAAAATTCAGATAGCCATGGAAATAAAAAACAAATAAAACAAAATATTAATTAAGATCGTAATACTTTAATATTTAATGCTGAATTATAATAATAGACACAATGATTACAACAATTAACATCAATAACACTGAACTCAACTGAGATTTCAGTGAATATTAAAAATGGGAAATTATCAAATATTTAATAATAAAATAAATCACACAAATCGGAAGAAAATAATAGCAGCAAACTAGAAAACTTTTATTTAAATTAAATGCTCAAATATGTCTTCATTCTCCGCCAAACAATAACCTAATCTATCATAAAAAGAACTCCTAACATTCGCTAGTTGGTAGCAAGATATTTTAGTACATTCCAGGGATATTCTAGATTTAGTGATTCTAAATCTAGATATTTGTAATCAGTGTAAACTTTTGATTTTAGATGTCCCCATAGAAAAAAATCTGATGTGCACACCGCACGACTTCCTTGTACGATTATTAAACTATACATATTTTTTTAATAAATAAATTACAAAATATTAATTTTAACTTCAAAACAGTAATATATATAGCGACCATAATCTAACCCGGTTTTTTTTAAAGAGTTTTGATTACAACAAAGAAATATTTGATTACAACAATGAATATGACTAATTTCACAATAAAAATATAATATTTGTTATTGTACGAATCATAAAATTGCACGTATTTAACGTAATTTGACATGAACATTTTTTTATGTTTTTGTCCTAATCTATAGCAAGCTTTATTACAAAAACAAAAAAGGATATATTTTTTAAATTTACATATCTCGCTTATACAAAGGGCTAATTTAATAAGACGCAGAAATTAATTCTCTAAAACTTTTATTTGAAGTATTTATTTCTAAAATCAAAATAAAATCATTTTATTCAAGAAAAACTGTTAACAACTTCAAGTAATGTACCACTTCCGGTTAGCCTATTTTAACCAAAATCTATTATGTTATTTCCATTGAATGTATCTCGCATAACTCAAAAACGGTAAGCCGTAGAAAGTTGAAATTTTGTATTTAGGACTCCTATAACATCTAGTTGTGCACCTCCCTTTCTGGTTATTAAACAATTTCCAGAAGTGGCACTTTACATGAAGCCAATAATAGATTTTAATGAAAAACTGTTTTAAAATATAATCCAAAACTTTTCAAATTTGGTATACAAGACTTTTATGTCAATCTAAATAACATAATAGATTTTGGTTAAAATAGGCTAACCGGAAGTGGTACATTACTTGAAGTTGTTAACAGTTTTTCTTGAATAAAATGATTTTATTTTGATTTTAGAAATAAATGCTTCAAATAAAAGTTTTAGAGAATTAATTTCTGCGTCTAGTACATCAAGTATTATTAAATTAACCCTTTGTATAAGCGAGATATGTAAATTTAAAAATTATATACTTTTTTGTTTTTGTAATAAAGCTTGCTATGGATTAGGACAAACATAAAAAAAAAATGTTCATGTCAAATTACGTTAAATACGTGCAATTTTATGATTCGTACATTAACAAATATTATATTTTTATTGTGAAATTTGTCGTATTCATTGTTGTAATCAAATATTTCTTTGTTGTAATCAAAACTTTCTTTAAAAAGAACCGGGTTAGATTAATGTTAATTTAAGAATGATAGTAGTAAATGAATTATTTTTTGTTCTATATCAAAATATTTCTCGGGCTTGGCTTAAGCCTGTCAATATTTTGTAATTTAATTATTAAAAAAATATGTATAGTTTAATAATCGTACAAGGAAGTCGTGTGGTGTCCACATCAGATTTTTTTAAATTGCAGTCCAAACGTTGACTTTTCGTGGATATGTGTATGAGTCGTAACATACAGATGTTCATTATTTTTACGCCAATATCTAAAATTTTGAATATTTGGCTCATTATTGAGTGTAAATGTGCTTTCGTCGAAAAAACAAATATTTTCTATAAAATGTAAATCTGCATTTGCTTTTTCCAGCATTAATTCATAAAATGTTGCTTTCAGAAACTTATCTTCTTCATTCAATTCCTGGTGTTTGCCATATTTAAAAGATTTATATTTTTCTTCTTTTAAATAATTTCTTACAGTACTAAATAGAATTGAAGTGTCTTTTTCTATTTGCCACAAACTTAAATTTTTATCATTTTCAATGGCTGCAATTACATTAATTTTATTTGCTTGTCTTTCTTCATCTTCATCTGCAATTGACCTTTGACACATGCATGGTTTTAAAACACTTCCTGTTTTATTAAATCTCTCAATTACACGATATATTGCACGAATTTCTTCATAACTATTTCCTCTGCAATGTAATTTGACAATCGAAAGTTTTCATTGGCACTGAACAAATCCATTTTATTATGCACAGACGAACAGTGATGCAATTTATTGATTACAACAGTGTAGACACAGTGATTGCAACAATTAACATCAATAACACTGAACTGAACTGTCAGTATGAGATTTTGTTTTATTTGTTTTTTATTTCCATCTGATTTTTGACGAAAATGTCATATCTTCTTTTCTAAATATCTAGTGCTAGAGATATTCTATTGAATTAAATGAGGACTTTTTATAAGTAAAAATTAATTCTAAACAACTTTTCATTCTTGTACTTTTGTTCTAAAATGTACAGGGAGCCAATTTCCGCACATTTTTAAAATCCTATGTTAAACTCCTATGTTCCACGTTTCGTTGCACACACACTATATATATATATATATATATATATATATATATATATATATATATATATATATATATATATATATATATATATATATATATATATATATATATATATATATATATATATATATATATATATATATATATATATATATATATATATATATATATATATATATATATATATATATATATATATATATATATATATATATATATATATATATATATATATATATATATATATATATATATATATATATATATATATATATATATATATATATATATATATATATATATATATATATATATATATATATATATATATATATATATATATATATATATATATATATATATATATATATATATATATATATATATATATATATATATATATATATATATATATATATATATATATATATATATATATATATATACAGGATGAGTCACCGAAATCGCCGTCTTCGATATCTCCCTTGTCGTTAGAAATACAGGATAAGTTTATTAACAGAATTTATTCGTCTACTCAAGGAGCATAACTTAAAATTATTTTCACATATACAGGATGTTGCATTACGGCTCGGCGAGAATTGTTTGTCTTTTTTTATTGTATTTTGAATTGTATTTTATTCACCTATACAAACATATGAATTTTGTTTTAGTTTTCTACGGCGTTGCCAAGTTATTCCGTTTTTTCTCTAAAAAAGACCGAATACACGCATTGCTTTATAAAGGCTTACTGAAGTTATTTTAATAGTAAGAATTAAGAATTTTCTTTTCTGTATAACTGTAATTATACTCTATGTTCTGGCATATTTTTTTTTAAATGTAATTATACAGGCTGTTCAATAAAGCGAATCAAATGTGCTCAATTTCAAATGACCATAACTTGTCATTTTCAAATGGAACACTCTATATTTTATTATTCAGTTGTGTGTATTTTTGTATTATCTTCATATGTTCTTAAGGGTATCCTATGCCTAAAACCAATAATTTCGGAGATTTTCACCATTTTTCTCTAAATTTATATATTTAACTAAAAATTAAATCTAGTATAGGTACCATGGATATTGTTTTTTGAATAAGAAATAATTGCAGTAATGATAGTATTTTCATTAGCCAGGTTATTATTAATAACAGAGGGATTAAGTAAATTAATTTATTAATATGAGTCTCTCGCAAGAAGAACTTACGAAAAATACTATCATTACTGCAATTCTTTCTTATTCAAAAAACAATATCAATGGTATACTAGATTTAATTTTTAAGTGAATATATAAATTTAGAGAACAATGGTGAAAATCTCCAAAATTATTGGTTTTAGGCATGGGATACCCTTAATAACATATGAAGATAATACAAAAATACACACAACTGAATAATAAAATATAGGGTGTTCCATTTGAAAATGACGAGTTATAGTCATTTGAAATTGAGAACATTTGATTCGCTTTATTGAACAGTCTGTATAATTACATTTAAAAAAAAATATGCCAGAACATAGAGTATAATTACAGTTATACAGAAAAGAAAATTCTTAATTCTTACTATTAAAATAACTTCAGTAAGCCTCTTTATAAAGCAATGCGTGTATTCGGTCTTTTTTAGAGAAAAAAACGGAATAACTTGGCAACACCGTAGAAAACTAAAACAAAATTTATATGTTTGTATAGGTGAATAAAATACAATTCAAACTATATAAAAATATATAGAGTGCTCCATTTAAAAAAAGACAAACAATTCTTGCCGAGCCGTAATGCAACATCCTGTATATGTGAAAATAATTTTACGTTATGCTCCTTGAGTAGACGAATAAATTCTGTTAATAAACTTATCCTGTATTTCTAACGACAAGGGAGATATCGAAGACGGCGATTTCGGGGACTCACCCTGTATATGTATTAAAGTTATTAACATGTAATTTGGAAAGTTTTGGATTTTTAATGTTTTTACTTCCTTGTACGTATGTAAAGTAAGTATTGTAATCGCGAAAAATTTCGGTTTTCAGATTTCAGCGGAAATATCCATTTTGATCATCCCTGAATCCATTTTGACTAATTTCGTCGTGACGTCTGTACGTACGTACGTCCGTATGTACTTGCTATGGATTAGGACAAAAACAAAAAAAAAATGTTCATGTCAAATTACGTTAAATACGTGCAATTTTATGATTCATACAATAACAATTATTATATTTTTATTGTGAAATTAGTCATATTCATTGTTGTAATCAAATATTTCTTTGTTGTAATCAAAACTCTCTTTAAAAAGAACCGGGTTAGATTATGGTCGCTATATCTTACTGTTTTGAAGTTAAAATTAATTTTTTGTAATTTATTTATTAAAAAAATATATATAGTTTAATAATCGTACAAGGAAGTCGTGTGGTGTACACATCAGATTTTTTCATTAAAATCTATTAGGAGCTTCAAGTAAAATACCACTTCACTAATTCACAACTAGCAGCTAAAATTAAATATTTGTTCTCATCGATATAAAAGCCTTTAGTACAAAATTTGAAAAGGTTTGATTTATATTTGAAGGACTTCTTCCGGTTGGAAAATGGAGTATATGAATAAAAAAATATTGCATTTTATGAAAATTAATGAAAAATATTAAACCAATATTTTCTGACGAAGGTCATGCAGGCGTTATGGGCTGACCTTGTGCCACATTATGTTATACGGAATCTATTTTTTTTAAATAACTTCAAGCATTAATAAAGATGTTTGTATGTTATTTTTCATAAAATTCATTTGTGATAATACACCTTATAAACAGAATCTAATCACTTCCTCGCTGGTATGACGGAAACTTGAATACAAAAAATTAGATAAATGGTTAAGCGGAATGGCTACCCCTGCCTACTATATATGAAGCGAAAATTCAAATAAATTGTTCATGTACTAGAATAGTTAACATTTTGAAAAATTCAACATTAGACGAACATACTTCTAATATGAACCTGCATTTTAAAAACAGTATTATTGAAATCTATTAGTATATGACTTTGATTTTATAGGGAAAACGAGAAATGCTGTTTTCGTCATAAAATCATAGTCAAATACTAATAGATCTCAAAAATACTTTTTCAAAACGCAGGTTTATTTTAGAACTATGTTCATCTAATGTTGAATTTTTTAAAATGTTGATAGTTCTAGTAAAGGAACAATTTATTTTAATTTTCACTTCATATACCGTGTATCTATCTTAAAGGTGTACGATTAACATGGAAATCATTTTTTTTGCAATTCCCTGCTTGTCTAAATATTTTAAGCAAAAACGCGTCAAATAAAAGTTTTAGGGCATAAAATTCTGCATCTAAATCAATAAACAGAATTACTTTTACATGCTTTGTAACGGCAAATTAAACATGAAAATGTCGAAAATTACTTTGAAAATATCGACAGCCATGGAATTGAACAAAAAATAAATAAATGCTTGACGTTTTTCTATTTGGACAAATATCGTTAATTATAACAACAATAGAAATATTAGATTAATAAATAAATTTAAAAAATACAGTTTTGTTTAATATATGAATTTATTAAAAATTCAATATTGCGTAACAAAATATGCTCAAGCAAGAAAAGTTTTGTAGTAATTAGTAAACGGGTAACAAGTAATTATAAAGATAATAGTTACAATAAATATTCAAATGCAGAACCATTATACGATGACATTCATTAAATATGGAATCTCTTAGATCATTTATGTTTTCGTGCCTTTTTTATAAATTTGATGTTTTATGTAACCCCATAAAAAAAGTCACATGGAGCAAGATCTGGAGATCCATCCTATTGGAACCAGACCTCTCGATCTGGGCGCACAACATCGTCTTTTGCAGGACCAATTTCATTTTGTAGCATCTCCAAATAATTTTCAGTATTTAGATTGCCACGTATTTCAATAGGACCAATTATGTGGTGACCTAAAATTCCGGCCCAAATATTAACTTTTCGAGGATATTGTGTCCTTGTTGAAATATTAATTCCAGGATTTTCTATAGCCCAACAACGGGTATTTTGGATATTTGGTTCATTGTTCAAAATGAAAGTGCATTCGTCCGTGAAAGAAATGGAACAAATTTTGATCATTATTAGCCGGGTTCTGCATATCTACGCAAAACACTCTTTTACTTTCTTCATCGTATGGCGCAAGTTCTTTGAGACACTGCATTTTATAAAATAATACGTTTTTTTTTTAAATATCTTGTATGATGCTGTGATGTACTCCCAACTCATTTCCAATATATCTAGTACTACATAAGTGGTCTACACTTATCCATAAAAACTTTTTATTAGTATACATATTCATTTTTTAATAATTTCAAACAAAACCAGAGACAAAATCAAATTGTCAGAACATACGTTGTGACAGATAAAATGTCAAGAATTTATTTATTTTTTGTTCAATTCCATGGTTATCGATATTATTTTCAACGTAATTTTCGAAATATTCATATTTAATTTCTGCCGCTACAAAGCATGAAAAAGTAATTCTGTTTATTGATTTAGATGCAGAATTTTATACCCTAAAACCTGTATTTGACGCGTTTTTGTTTAAATAATTAGGCAAGCAGGGAATTGCAAAAAACTGGTTTCCCATGTTAATTTCCTATGTACACCTTTAAGACAGATACACGGTATACGCAGGTGTAGCCATTTCTCTTAAATAATATATGAACTAGTGTATATTCCATTAACACACACACAAAGACATTATCGTAAAAATGTTAAAATCGAATTACACAGGCCTTGAAACTTGTTTATTCATGAAAATCTAAACCGGTGAATTTTAACTTGATCCTATATATCTACTATTGGCAGGAGGTAACAACATCGGTATCTCAACCCAGTTTAAAAAAAAGTTATATATTTCAACCGTATGCAGTGACATACAAAAAAAATTGTTGTTTACCTACTCTGAAATTTAATTTTTTTCAAGAAAAATTAAAGAACAACCAAGTATGTATTTGAATTTCGGTTAATTTTGACATTCTAATTGACACTAATGACATTGACAAGTTAAAAATCAAGATCGACTCAATACAACAAAAATAGGTGTACGCGATTTTTTTGCAAACCAGTGTACCAATTTCGGTTGATCATAGCTAAAATTGAATCAGTTGCTCTCTTAAATGTATACAGGATGAGTCTAAGACGACGCCTCCCCTTTAACTTTTTAATTATAAGTAATAGAAAGAAATGGCTCATATAAAAGTTTTATTATTTGAATTATAGATAATATTGGCAAATATAGATATTTTTTATAAAGTCAGGTTTACAAGATACAACTATCAACTTTTATTTTTTAAATAGCAACCTATAATTATTTTACTAAAATATGAACCACTACATTTTTGTCTTTTTAACGATCTAATAGTTTTTATTAATGTATTTGAAAAAGTTTGAGTAAAATAAGATAAATGAGTTATATGAGAAATAATTTTTATTCAAATATCCTAGGTGGCTATGTGAAAATAAATAATAAATAAATAGATAAATACGTAAGTAATAATAAATAAGTAACAAACAAATGTATACTTTGTTGGTATTAGCATTGTTATATTTTGTTTATTTTCACATAGCCACCTATAATACTCGTATTAGAATAAAAATTATTTCCTATATACATATCTCAATTATTTTATTTTTCTCAAATTTTTTCAAATACATTCATTAAAATTAATACAATATTGAAAATAGAAAGATATGGCGGTTTATATTTTAGTAAAATAATTATAGGTTGCTATTTAATAAATAAAAGTATTTTGTAAACCTGACTTTGTAAGTAATATCAATATCTACATCTGCCATAAAATAGTATATTTAAAATTATAAAACTTCTGTATGAGTATTTTTTTCTATTACTCAAAATAAACAAGTTAAAGAGAGGGGGGGGGCGTCACCCCGACTCACCCTGTATAAAAATTTAGGAACATAAAGGCCAAATACAAAGATTTTTTTTTAAGAATATTCGGAATTTTTTTAAATAATTTAGAATGTTTTTTTTTGTAAATAATGAAATTATTTTTTTGATAGTAAACATGAAATTAAGTTTATCTTTAAATTAATATTAATATAATAAAACAAATTCGTAACTAAACAGCCTTTATATAATTTAAAACAGGAAAATACAAGTATGTGGATTTTTTTAGGTAAAAAGTTAAATATTGTTTCCATTAAAAAAAAAATTATGTTAATTATTTAATGAACTGTTCTATGAATTTAAAAGAATTATAAAGAACAAAAGAGCTCTAACATAGCCCTAACAAAATATGTGTTAAACAGTATAATATTTTATTAATGCCATGAAGTTGGCACGTCATCAAATAATCTTAATTATTTCATAAACCGCTTTATGAATTTCAAAAAAATTTAAAGCACAAAAGAGCACTAACGAAGCACTAACAAAAGATGTAATAAATAATTTGAAAATTTATTAATGACGTGCTAAGCGTGAACTTGGCACGTCATCATATAATGTTAATTATTTCGTGAACCGTTCAATTAATTTCAAAAATTTTTGAAGCACAAAAGAGCACTAACGAAGCACTAACAAAAGATGTAATAAGTAATTTGAAATTTTATTAATGACGTGCTAAGTGTGAACTTGGCACGTCATCATATAATGTTAATTATTTCGTAAACCATTCAATTAATTTCAAAAAATTTTGAAGCACAAAAGAGCACTAACGAAGCACTAACAAAAGATGTAATAAGTAATTTGAAATTTTATTAATGACGTGCTAAGTGTGAACTTGGCACGTCATCATATAATTTTAATTATTTCGTGAACCGTTCAATTAATTTCAAAAAAATTTGAAGCACAAAAGAGCACTAACGAAGCACTAATTACTAATATAAAAAAGAATATTTGTGCTTCCAATGACGTGCCAACTTCACGGACCCGAAGCTATGTTTGGATTTTTGTAATTTGGCTTGTCCAAGGTTTAGGGTCAGTAGTCCAGAGTTTTTTGTTATGTCTTTAATTTCTAGTCCGTGGGTTGTCGCGAACTAGATGGACCTGCAACATTTAAGTTTTCTTTGCTTAGTTTTCTTGGACGTTTTATATTTGCGAGGTGGATTTTTGATTGTTTTTTGGGATTAGATTCTGTGTCAATGACGGCAGTTTTTAATTTTTGATTGATATTTTTGATTTTTTCTTTATTAAATTTTGCTTTTCTTGTTTTATTTACCTTTTGTTTATTTACAACAAATATTGTTTCGGGTATATCAGGTAAATTTTCGCGGTTTTCGTTTAGTTTGTTTATTATTTTAGTTTTGTTAGTTTGTAGACGTTCATTAATGTTTTTGAATGCTAATTTGATTTTCTCACGATGGTTCTGAACGTAGTTTTGTGTTATTTGTTTCTCTAAGTCTAATTCAATAGGTGAATTTGAGTCAAAATGTCCGTTTACTATTTCCGTGGGTTTAAGTCCAGTTGATGAGTGATTTGTGTTATTATAAGCTAACACTGCGTAGTGTACTTTGTTTTCTATTATTTCGTCTTTAAAACTTTCTTGTAAGTTGAAGAGTCTGATATGTTGTGTGGAATGTGTTTTGGTTTTATGTGATTTTTTAATTGTATGTGCGAGTGAGTGTCTAGTTGAAAATCGTTCGTCAGCATATTGAGCGCTGAACTCATGTCTTCCGGTTTCTTTGTACGCATTAGTGTTCCTAGTGGCTCTTTGAGTCCGCGTAAAAGAATTCTGACAGCGTATTTTTGGAAATACCCAATTAAAACTTTCTGTTCCTCTCCCTTAATTTGGGTCGTAATGTATGAGACTTGTAAATTTAAGATTTCCTGAACTTTATTAAAATATTCAAATGCTGATTCACTGGTTTGTTTCAATTCTGTTAGTTCTATATTCAAAGTGAAACAATCACGTTTATCAGCGTATGTATTGAGTAACGCTTGTTTTAATTCGTCCCAATTTGAGACAGTGCAACTCGCTATATTGATTGCAGCATCACCTTTGATTTTTGATAAAATACTAGACATTAAGTATTCTTTTGGAAATCATTTTTGTCTATACTGTTATAAAATTTGTTTACTAGTTTTTCACAAATTTCTATAAATCTTGATAATAATTTGTTATCGCCTGTGAATTCAGGGATCATTTCAAGGTATTCTCTTTTAAGGACGGGGGTAGCCATTTCGTTTATTTTTAAAGAATTGATTTCGTTAATAAGGTTTTCTATAGAAATGTTATTAGTTTGGCTGGGGATTGGTGAGTTACAGGGGGTGATTTCTGAACTTGTATCAGTGTAATCTGAGTCTGATTCTTGATTGAAATCTCTGTGTGACATAAGTACTTACAGAATAACAACCAGATTGTCCATTTATTTGTCGCATCGACGTATTCGCTGAAGAGGGATGGAACGTCTTCAAGTTCTGTGTGCAGCAGTACTTGGGGGTCTTCTCCGAGTTGCGATGTCCACTCGCTGTGTCGGAGTCGATCTTGACGTTGCCTGGGACGTTTCCGTTTCTTGAACGTGGGTCACTTAATAAATCGTTGACACGAACCGATATTAGCGATTAATATCGTTTAAGTATCCTACAGCGACTGCGCCAGTTATGTAAGCGATTATTCGTTTACTCAAAAAAATATTTATTTATTGAAACGGAAATACAGGTTTCAGAAATACAATGAATGTAATATCAGAAATATAAGTTTATTGTTTTAAGACTTATATATATATATATATATATATATATATATATATATATATATATATATATATATATATATATATATATATATATATATATATAATTTAAAAAAAAAAGTAAAAGACAACATAGATTTTTAGTAGTGAAATCCGATAGTGTTTTTTCTTCTCTTTTTGATCAGGTAAATAAATCATAACGTTGCATAACAAAAATTCTGAGAAAAATCGAATTGAACATTTAATAATAATGAATAATCAAGATACCTACCTCGATAAAAAAATTAATTGTAGCAAACTGTTTCATTCAATTATTCTGTCAATCTTCAATTCTCTAGACATAAATATTGTAGTTTATTGTTGAATTTTAATAATATTCTTCTAAATTATCAAGGCCATGGCGGATTTAACAATAAGGCAACGAATAGAAATTTTAATTTTTCTTGGTTGTGGGAACCTTACAAGCTCCCAGCAAGAAGTGTGTGATATGTTTAATGCAAAATACCCAAATCGACCTATTATTTTTATTTAATTCATTTACATTCATGTGGTCTTGTGGCCGTGTGCCTGAGTGTCTGGTCGCGAATCTGGAGACCCGGGTTCGAACCCGACCGACGCCAAAAATTACATCGCATTGTAATGGCAAAAAAATTGACCCCTGTGGCGCACTCTCCACGCCAGCAATGAGAGCCCGTGAAGCGACGCCTGGTAAGCGCCCACACGGTACAAATATTCCATCATTACCGATATCTGTGTACGGAGCAGATTGGCACACCCAGCAATGGGTAATATGCCGTGATGAAATATTTATTTATTTATTTATTTTACATTCATTTAATTTAATAGTGGTTTGCTTTATTTTTCATTTTTCAGTTTAAAACTTTTCGATTTTCATGTTTTATAAGTTATAAGTTCCATAATCAACTTTTAAATGTTTTTATCAGGGTGTCTTGATTATTCATTATTATTCAACTCGATTTTTCTCAGAATTTTTGTTATGCAACGTTATGATTTATTTATATGATCATAAAGAGAAGAAAAAACACTATCGGATTTCATTACTAAAAATCTATGTTGTCATTTAATTTTTTTTGTGATGACATCATAACTGAAAAGCAAATGAAAGTCGGAAGATTAATCGTACATATTAATGTATATTTTTAAAAATTAAAATCGACGTGTTTCAGCGTTTTTATAAAAACCGGCTGAGTTCGGCTTTTTTTTTTGATATTCCACACTTTAATCGCACACTGTATATGTAACAACATCGTTGCACATCTGTCGTCAAGTTTCGAATGTTTGAATTTGCCGCGACACCGATCGGAAACGCAGAGACGGCGGAAACATACTTGTTGACGTGACTGGCAGTTTGTTGAACGGTTTTGTTTTGAAAACAGAGTTTGGAAGAGATACCTGAAAAATAGGCTTTTAATGTTGTTTCTTTGGTTTTTTCAGGTATGTCAATGTAAATGGATTGTATATAGTTTATTAAAATAATAAATCGCTTTGGTTTTTTCAGAGAAACGCAGTTGAGTCTTTATTATCATAACCTCCAAACATTATTATAAAACAACATTTTTGCTGACATTTCAAGTAAAAATGGAGAAATTGAGATTTGAGTTCATGGTAAAACCATCGACGAGTGATACGAAAACAAACGTCATCTCCATAAACTCTATTGAGACAGAAAATAATGAAATCTTCATAATTCCAAATGAGTTCCAACACATCAATCTCCATGAAAAATTGACAAAGACTGCAGCTTTTAAAAAAGTGAAAACGACTCTAACGAAGAGAGGTACGACCAGAAGAGTTTGGATCACCCTAGATGAGGAAACGTTGAGGATGTATAAAGATGAGGATGGGAACATGAGTTTCAACGACTACTTATTGGAGGAACATCCGACAAGCGACCAGAAAACACAACTTATACCTTTAAGTGGTATTTCAGTAGAAGCGCTACAACAAAATTTTAGAAAATATCGCTGTAACAAATAAAAAAGAAGAACAATCCGAAACTCAGAATTTAAAAAAGCTATCAGAAAAATTTGCCGTAGAAAAATTCACAGGTAGGAATACTAATGTTCTACAATGGATGGAAATATTTGAAAGTGAATGTTCACGTCTAAACATCACATATGATATCAATAAAATTGAGATTTTTAGATTATTTCTAGAAAATTCATGTACAGATTGGTATAGCTCAATGTTAATGAAACATACGCTTAGTTCTGAATGGAAAACATGGAAGACAAATTTCTGTGACACATACGCAGATAAAGGTTGGAATCCAGTAAGACATGCTTTAACATTTAAATACATAAATGGTCCACTATTGGACTATGCATTGAAAAAAGAAAGACTCTTACTGAATATTAATAAATCAATGGACAAATCAACTGTGAATGACTTAATAGCTGTAGGACTACCAAACCACATAATTGATAAAATTGATAGAACTAACCTGAATGAAAGTCAAGACCTATTCAATGAAATAAGGGGTTTAGAATCTTCGATAAATATGAAATTTTTTGAAAAAAAAACTAAAACATATTATGAAAATAAAAATAAAAGAAATGAAGAAAAGAAACCATGTGAAATATGTAAAAATGAAAAAAATAGTATACGATATCACCTTGAATCTGCTTGCTGGTTTAATAAAAACAAAGATCAGGAAAAAAGAAAAATGAGCCAAGTTAGAACCGTAAACAATTCAGAACTAGAAATGGAATTAAACTAAAGCAATCAATCAAAAAACTGAATATACCACCATTATTAAAATTCAGGTTACTCCTAAATGACACTTTAAATATTTATGGAATTTATGATTCAGGTTCAAATGTGTCATTGATAAATTCAAAATTAATGAACGTGAGAAATAAAGAAAAAATGAATTTAAACACAGTAAACCTGAGGACTATTAATGGTAAAAACAAAACACAAGGAACAGTAACATTAAAAATAAAAATTTATGATATTGAAAAAAACATTAATGTTTTTATTGTAGATAATGAAAATTTCACGTATGAATTCTTAATTGGCCTAGACTATATAAAAGAATTTAAATTAATTCAAAATGAAAACTTAGAAATTCTTCAAAAAAAAAGATCAAGAGAATAATACACAGTTTCGTGATAAAGACAAATTAATTATACAAAATGTCAACACACCTGACTTCCCAGGAATACAAACAAATTACAAACAGATGTACAAATATGAAATTAACTTTAATGAACATGTAAATATTACTGACTTCGAAATTTCAAAAAATCATTTAAATTCTGACCTACAATTACAAATTGACAAATTAATTGAAAAATACGCATCTGTCTTCGCGAAGGGTAAATATGATATTGGTACTGTGAAAGAATATGAAGCACATATTGACCTAATATTAGACAAATATTGTTATAAACGCCCATATAGATGCACTATTGAAGATAAAAAAGAAATAGAAGAACAAATAGCACAGTTATTAAAAAAGAAAGTGATTGAAGCCCATTTGCTGCGCCGGTAACACTGGCCTACAAAAAAGAAGAAAGAAAAAATCTAGATTATGCATAGATTTTCGGGAATTAAATAAAATTATTGTCCCACAAGCACAACCTTTCCCATTAATTGAAGATTTAATGGTGAAAACGAGGACTGCAATTTTTTCACAATTTTGGAGATAAATTCAGCATTCTGGTCAATTCCTTTAAAGATACAAGATAGGCAAAAAACAGCATTTGAAAAGTCAGAAAAAGAAAAAAGCAATTTATTTAGAATGCCTAGCAATAAAGGAATCAATAAAATATTGGCAACATTGGCTCATTGGAAAAAAAATTATAGTATACTCAGATCATAAGCCACTAGAAAATATAAATATAAAATCCAGAACGGATGAAGAACTGGGAGATTTAACATACTATTTATCTCAATACGACTTTGAAATAAAATACTCCCCAGGAAAACTTAATCAAGAAGCAGACTGCTTAAGCAGAAATCCGGTCCTGGAACCTCACGAAAATACAGAAGAAATCTTAAGGATAGTAAATTTGATTAATCTAGAAAATATAAAAAAGGATCAAGAAAGAAATATAGCCATACACAATAGAAACAAAAAACTTAAACAAAAAAATAACATTTATTACAAAAAGGTTAAGAAAAAAGAAAAAATCCTGCTTTTAGAAGAATTTAGTAAAAAAAATAATAAGAGACGTGCATAACACCTACTGTCACATAGGAAGAACGCAAATGCAAAACAAAATCACGCCATTTTATACAGCAAAGAATATGATTAATAACAAAATTAATTTGTGAAGAATGCGAAGTATGTATCAAAAACAGAACAAGAAAAAAATATAAATACGGTCTAATGTCACATTTGGGACCAGCAACATATCCATTCGAAATAGCATCCATAGATACAATCGGAGGCTTTGGAGGTTCTCGTTCAACAAAGAAATATTTACATCTCCTTGTTGACCATTTCACAAGGTACGCTTACATACTAACATCAAGCACTCAAAACGCGAATGACTTCATAAAATTGACAAAAAAGGTGACAGAAGACCATGATATCAATATTATTTTAACGGATCAATATCCAGGCATAAATTCAAAAGAATACAAGAAATTCTTAGATAATAAGAACATAAAATTGATCTTCACTACGGTAAATACACCATTCTCAAATGGTCTTAATGAAAGACTGAACCAAACATTAATTTATAAAATAAGATGCAAAATAAACGAAAATAAAGGAAAAATAGCATGGACAACCATAGCACAAAAATGCACTGAAAAATACAATGAGACAGAACATACAGTTACGAAATTTACCCCAAAGTATTTATTAGAAGGGGAGAATACAGATATATTACCGAAAGAATTGAAACATAGCTATACAAAAAAAGATTTGGAAAGAGACAGAAAATTAACACTAGAAAACACAAAAAAATCACACAATTACAATAAAGAAAGATTCGATAAACACAGAACAGAGTGTGAACTCAATGTGGGAGACATGGTTTATGTGGAGAATGGAAACAAAATGAATAGAAGAAAACTGGATGAATTGAGAATTCGACCATACAAAATATTAAAGAAAATTTCAAATTCCATCTACGAAGTCGATACTGGACACAGGAAAGTAGAATCAAACCTCTTCCATATAACCAAGTTAATTCCAATATTTAAAATAATCAACTGAACAATTATGTTCACTACCAATTGTTCTTTCCCTGGGAGGGGAGATGTAACAACATCGTTGCACGTCTGTCGTCAAGTTTCGAATGTTTGAATTTGCCGCGACACCGATCGGAAACGCAGAGACGGCGGAAACATAGTTGTTGACGTGACTGGCAGTTTGTTGAACGGTTTTGTTTTAAAAACAGAGTTTGAAAGAGATACCTGAAAAATAGGCTTTTAATGTTGTTTCTTTGGTTTTTTCAGGTATGTCAATGTAAATGGATTGTACATAGTTTATTAAAATAATAAATCACTTTGGTTTTGTCAGAGAAACGCAGTTGTCTTTATTTTCATAACCTCCAAACATTATTATTATTATTATATATATATATATATATATATATATATATATATATATATATATATATATATATATATATATATATATATATATATATATATATATATATATATGTCAAAGATTTACGAAAACGGTGCAGTTATCTTTACGTAAGCGATCGGGATGACTTCGAATAACATCGCAACAAAAAGATAAATTTATTAGAGTTACCAGCAAATGGGATAGATTTAAAACTGCACCCCAAATTCGCAAGTTATTATTAAATGCCACGCGTAATTCGCCAGTGTCCGTAACAACAATTAAACGACGTTTACTTGAGGTTGGTACGAAAGGTCGTGTGGCAGCAAGGAAGCCTTTATTAAGGAAACAGAAAAAGAGAAAAAGATTAGCTTGGGCTAGAAAACACAGAATTTGGGGCATAAATGATTGGAAGGTCTTATTTACAGGCGAATCGAAGTTCGAATTGTTTGGCGCAAAACGGAGGCAAAATGTTTCGTCGGTTAAAAGGTGAAAGAATGTTAGCACAATGTGTTGTGCCTACAGTGAAGCATGGTGGACGGTTAGTAATAAATTCTTCTTGTTGCGATGTTATTCGAGGTCATCCCGATCGCTTACGTGAAGATAACTGCCCCGTTGTCGTAAATCTTTGACACGTGCGCGCAACTGTAGACTGACTTACGCAGATTTTTGCCGATATTTCTCTGGTTGAATAACATTCATTCTGAAATGTAATAATTGCAGACCAAGTTACTATACTAATTTCAGTATTTCATCTTTTAGGAGCCATTAATTAAAAGCAATTGCACTGTGAATTCGCTCCGTAAGTACTACTGACTACTGTACCTGTACCTATATTGGTAACTAATCAACCCATGTTAATCTGATTAAACAAAAAAATGTAATAATGGGAAAATTTAGCCATAAACTTGCATAAGTTTGCCAGACAAATTTTATTGAAAATTATGTTGCGTATTTTGTTTTTGTATCTTTTTCACACTGCACGATTGGGAGATAAATTGAGTAA